>CM060100.1:13175717-13525103 GCA_030522485.1 Stenchaetothrips biformis
GGTAGGAAAAGAGATGACTTGGAGGTGCGGGGGATCGAACCCCGTGCCTCTCACATGCAAAGCGAGCGCTCTACCATTTGAGCTACACCCCCACTCCCGTGAATTAAAGCGACCATTCACTGGGGAATGGCGGTTCACTGAGAGTGAAAGGGTCTTGACCAATACCCAATGTCGTGCGAGGAAAACCTTCCTCACCAATTCTTCACCCAAAATTTTAGTCATGATCATGACTCTTTCACTCTCAGTGTTGCAGGAACGCACACGGCAAAAATACTGCCTGGGACTCCCAGGTGACGCCTGGAAAATGGGCCCTTTTTGCCGTGATGTGGGAAATCCCAGGCGTCACTTAGGCCGTGTAGGTGACGGCGTGACTAAAAATGAATACGCAGTCGGTAGGACTCGAACCTACGCTCCCAGAGGGAAACTGATTTCTAGTCAGTCGCCTTAACCACTCGGCCACGACTGCCGGGATGCGGAGCGGTGATGCTGCAAGCGATAGCCATGTTTCTACAAAGAAGACAGCTGGCATGTCGGCATCGGCTTTCCTCGTTGATGAGTCAGCAGCTCTGCGCGGCCGAGGCCCAGCATGTGTACGGGTCAGCCGTGATCGTATAGTGGTTAGTACCTCGCGTTGTGGCCGCGATAACCCAGGTTCGAATCCTGGTCACGGCAGGACACATATTTTTTCCCAAGTGGTTGAGTTTTTGTTGTTTATTAACTCGGCCGACTCAGGTGTGTACTAAGCATGCTCTAGGTTGCAGCATGCCTGCATAAGACACTCCACCTGGGGCATACCCGGCATGTACACTCCACGCTGGAGCATGCTTGCCTAGTCCACGCCACGCTGGAGCAAGCTTGTTAAGTACGCGCCAGGTGGCGCGTGGCATACCTGCACATACACACAGTTGCTGAAGATCCCTACGTTTTGCATGCAAAGCAGAGCAACAGTGTACATGCTAGTATGCGCCACCTGGTGTGTACTCAGCAAGCATGCTCAAACGTAGCGTGCACTTGGCAACAGTGTCGTCAACGTTTTTTTTTTTTAAAGGTAACGCGTTACCGTTACTTTGGGTTTGAGTAACAATAACGTCGTTGCGTTACCGATTTTTGAAAACGTAACGCGTCACCGTTACCAATAACGCAGTGACGGCGTTACCGTCACTTCATATAAAAGAAACGTCAAACAAAACACACCAAATCTTCTGTTTTAACGAAGGATTGAGTACATAAGGTCAATTTAACCGAAAGAACAACAATGCGGCACGCTACGAGAGATGGAGGAAGGAATGTACGGCAGAAAAGTCAATTCACGAAAGACGGGAGACGCAGAAGAGATAGTGATGTGTCGCGTTGACGGTAACGCCGTCACCGCGTTACGCCCTTGCCGGAATGTGAAAAGAAAAGGAGAACTGCCGAAACCCGGGATTGAACCGGGGACATTTAGATCTTCAGTCTAACGCTCTCCCAACTGAGCTATTTCGGCCGATGGAGAGGGGTGCGACATGGCAGGCCGATAACGTGGCGCTCCGTGCGCTCGGCCCGTCCCGTCTCTTCTGACCAGATGGTCTCCCTGGTAGCCGACTCTCTCCATCTGGCCCATTAGCTCAGTTGGTTAGAGCGTCGTGCTAATAACGCGAAGGTCGTGGGTTCGATCCCCCCATGGGCCATCGGCATCTCTTTTGCACGGCGTCATAAACTATCGCGCATTCCAAAGCAAACAAAAGAGAGACTGCCTCCCCGGCGGGGAATCGAACCCCGGTCTCCCGCGTGACAGGCGGGGATACTGACCACTATACTACCGAGGACATACAGCTCCAGACCGCCCGCCAAAGATGCCAAAGTGCCAAAGTGCTAAAGTGCCGCATCTTTACTTTTTAACGCAACTTGATGCCCTCTTCATGCTCTTCCCCCTTCACCGGGGGCCCTTCCCCGGATTTCCTCTTCTGTTACTTCCGGCGCAGCCGGGGCCCGCATCGCGAGAGCCGATACCCTTTCCGTTCGTGGCGCCCTCTGCCGCCCACGCAATGGCTGGTGGTTCGAATATCGCTTCGCCTGCTTTTCGGTGAATGGCTTTTTTTATCCGTTTGCGCAACGTGTTTTGTATCGATAATGTGCAGCATGATTTGGTGAGAGTCTCAAAGTTGTTTCACATAGTTTTTTATTTTTATTTTGCTGCTATCGTCCGTGGAGGCTTGTGCGTGCGCCTTTGCTGCACGGAATTTCTGGAACTTGCACGAGGGTGCGCTGCCACTCAGAGGGCCAGAAGACCAGCGCTGACAGGCAATTTCTTAGCGCGTTTTCAGGTCCCGAGTTGCTAAATGGGACCTAAACCAAATGCGAGACCCACTAATCGATTTGCCCTTCGGAGCTGTTTATTCGTAGGGTCACAGGTTCGGTTCGAGTTCTTTTTAGCTACTCCGGAGCTGGAAAACTGTCCGGGATTTTTGCGCCGCCTCCGCCGGTTGTTTGGCCCACTGTGCACTGGCGCCTTGGCGCGCGCCAGCGTTGAACCGGTTGCGGTGTTGCCCATGAACCTGAGCTTCTTTGACGTGATAGTTGCTAATAAAAGGGCCAGTGTCGACGTCAGTATGTCCCGAGAGCATGAAGCCTTTGCTTATCATATTACACAATATCGCTCTACACACTGAGGTGTGTACTCAGTGTGCAACTACAGGTGCATGCCTACAAATACACATCTACAGATGCACACTTGGTTAAGTACACACCTGCAGATGCATACTTGGCAGTGTAAACATCTATAGTTGCATAAAGTGTAGGTGTGGACTCAGCCAAGTATACATTTGCAGATGTAAACTCAGCTAAGTATGCATCTTCAGATTGCATACTAAATACACACTTCAGTTTGAAGAGCGGTAATCTAAGTTACTACGAAGTGTGTGGTGATCCGGAAGAAACCCGGGGAAACCCGCTCGTTACCCAACGTTAATTCAGTGTAATTCAATTATAATTCAGGATTTTTTTATTTAGGCAATTTGGATGTTGTCCGTGGGTAATCCAGACAATCCGTCGTCCGGCTGACATGAAATCTACCCGTCGGCTTTTCCTTATTGTGCTTCTAGTGCTCGTTTGGAGTAAGCTTACAGCGGCGACGCTACGCGCCCAGCGAAGATACCCCACGCGCCCAGCGAAGATACCCCACGCGCACTGGCTGCGTGGCCCCGCCCGGAGCGCCCAGGTCTCCCGCTGCTGCTGGCTGCCCGCGTGTGCCATCTCGCGTTCTGTACTCCCTGCGCGCCCAGCGCAGGTGCTCCCCGCCGCTCGTAGATACCCCACGCGCATCGGCTGCACGCGCCCGGAGCGCCCAGGACTCCAGCGGCTGCTGGCTTCCCGCGAGTGCCAGTTCACGTTCTGCAACCCCACACAAAATTTTCGAGACATTTATGTGTGCATAGCATCAAGAACAATCCAATCGTCCAATCGTCCAGAATTTTTTTTGTGGATACTTGTGCGCTAGTATGTTCACAACTGGAGGCAAAAAATTTTATTGACGAATTCTGGGGGCAATATTGCAACCAGGGGGGAAACGGTTTTCAACATCACAAAATGCAAACAAAATTGTCCATGGCTTTCAAGCAAAATTGTCTATAGCTTGTTCATAAATTTGTTCATGGGTCGGACACTTATCTTGCTTCCAGATCTCAAGGACAAGTTTAATGTATGGCTTACGGACTTGATTCTTTCATCTGCTATACAAACTGAGGTGTGCACTACAGGGTGATTCCAATACTTGGAACAAAAGCAGGGGCTGATTCCGTAGGCCAAGGGGATCATTTTTCACCCTTTGAAGTAGTGGGCGCAAATGCACCGTTTCCGAGATAATGAGGCGTTAGTAATTAGTCATTGCGCGCGCGACGTAGGCCACCCTCCTCAGGGAGGCGTGTGGATGGCTGCCTACCTCTCGGGCAGTCTGCCGCGTGGCGCGCTGCAGCGGCGCGCAGGCAGCGTCGTCGTCGACTGCTAGGCGCTACCGGCCCGCTGGTCTGCGGCGCCGGCGGGCGAGGGCAGACGACACCTTTTCCGCATAAAGGCTAGCCTAGCACTGCGGCCGGAAACCGGAACACACACGCAACCACAGCCGAACTGACTTGAGACCCTCGTGCGGTTGTGTGTGTGTTCCTAGTTCCGGCCGCAGCCCTAGGCTAGCCTCTGTGCGCAAAAGGTGTCGTCTGCTCTCGCCCGCCGGCGCCGCAGACCAGCCGGTAGCGCCTGGCAGACGACGCTGCCCGCGCGCCGCGCGGCAGACCGCCCGAGAGGTAGGCAGCCCTCCACACGCCTCCCTGTGGAGGGTGGCCTACGTCACGCGCGCAATGATTAATTACTAACGCCCCATTATCTCGGAAACGGTGCATTTGCGCCCACTACTTCAAAGGGTGAAAAATGATCCCCTTGGTCTACGGAATCAGCCCCCTGCTTTTGTTCCAAGTATTGGGAATCACCCTGTACATCTGCAGATGTGTACTCAGCTCAGTATGCATCTGTAGATACATGCTAAGTACACACTTCAGTTTGAAGAGTGTAAAGACATTTTTCCGCAGACATCTTTCGTAAAAATCGTAACGGACAAATTTGTCTGTACATTAAGCACTTCATTGTGTGTAGATATGGACAAATATGCCCGTAACGATGTTTATGAAAACATCACCCTTGAGAACGTGGAAAACGTGGAAAAATTTCTTCACAGATAAAACAAATGTGTCTATAAGCCAGATACTAAATTTGTCCTCAAGAGCTGGGAGCAAGATGATGTGTCCGACCTAGCCTATTGACCAATTTTTGAACCGATATAGAGAGTTTTGCTTGAAAGCCATGGACAACTTTGTATACATTTGGTACATTTGGTTTAAAAACGTTTTCGCTCTGGTTGCAATATTGTCCATAGAATTTATCGACAAAATTTTTTGCGTCCAGCCAGTTGTGAACAGTTAAGTGCATAAGTATCCACAATAATTGTTCTTAGCATGTAATGGACACCTGAATTGTTTTTCATGCTCTGAGCAAATACATGTCCCAAGATATTAAGTGAGTGCATTTACTGAAAAACCGTACTTTTCCTCGAGCGTGCAAATTCAGGTGAGGGCCGAGCACGCGCTTCATGGGGTCAATCCAAGGCATGCACTGTATGGAAGTGTGCCAAAGTAGGTCCAGGTAAGGTTAGGTCTGCTGAGCGTCCTGCGTGCCGAAGATAACGCCACGTCGAGACTTCTTTCGCAAGCGGTGTTCGTCACTCTGTCTCCCTCTTTCCTCTCTCGCACCGTGAGAGAGCAACAACACTCTCGGAATGTCTGCTGGGCCGCAGATTCCGGAGCTGGACGCAGGGGTCCATTACTTAAGAATTAATGTTTTCACCCTTTCGAGCGTTTTTGAGCATATCTCGTAAATGGTCAGAGTGGAAATGATATGACTAGGCTCTTCACGAAGGTCTTGACATGAGTAATGTAGGTTATCCCGTGAATGAAAAGAACCGGACGTCTCCTTCTGGACAAAAACAGTAAAAAAAAAATCAAATTTAACATTTTCCATTTAATTATTTGTTACTTAAATTATTTTTGTCCAGATGGAGGCGTCTGATTGTATCAAGTCAAACGATGCGACAAATGTTACCCAGGTCAAGACCTCCGTAAAGAACCTAGTACTATCATTTTCATTTTAACCATTTTCGAGATATGCTCAAAAATGCTCCAGAAGGTTATTTTTTTTCGTTAATTAATGGAGCTTTGCTGGACGGCGCTGTGGCTTCTCCTGGGTGCAGGCACAGCCCGCGGTAGATTTCGGCTGGCCAGGTTTACATTGGCTCAGGGGCCGTCCGCAGCCGCGCACAGGTTGCAAAGGGCAGTCTCTGCCTCTGTCTCTCTCTCCCTCTCTCTCTTCGGACATTGATCTTGATCTCCACGCTCTCAGCTTTCAACAGTGCTTTTGCGCCTTCGGTGCGTGTTGCCTGCACACTGATTCCGAGAGTCATTCTCGTCGCTATGTCTCTCTCGCACTCACGGGGACCAGCTTTCAGGTGCGAGAGCGACAGAGCGACGAAAATTACCCTCGGAATCGGTGTACTTCTGCGACCCGGGTTGCGCCACGCCAGGCCGCGGGCAGCCGCAAACCTCGTCGATCGCGTCGCCTGATGGCACGAGACAGACGGGTGGTGGCCAAACGTCATTGGCATGCGGCCACGCCGACTCAGCGTGACTTGACTCAGGCTTGTCGCGAGGAGACACGGCTATGCTAGGCTGCGTGTGCACTGTACATCCGCGGCCGGGGACGAATTTTTCAGAAAAAAAAACAGCAATATATTTCACAATAATTAACAGATCATTAACAGGAAATAAATTAATATGTATCGTGGTTGCATTGCTGCCTCTTCACAGTCTTGAGCAGTTACTCGGGGACGGCGTCACACGATGTTTCTCTGCTCCAGGACAGCGGCGGCGTTGGAGAGCCTATTTCCACCGAAGTGGGTTCAGCTCCCCGTGCCTCGCGCCAGCCTGAAACAGAGAAAGCAGCATGTGAGCGTGAAAATAATTGACAGTAAAATGTCTTCTTTTTAAAGCAATATAAAATTCCATAAAATACTGGATAAGAAAAGCACATGAAAAAAGGGTCATAATTTAAAGAACGTAGAATAGCAAAATCATAAAATTTACAGGAAGTTAAAAGGCAAACACGTAACTGGCGCTACCCCGTGCTGTGCTGCGCCGCGTCACTACCCCCGGCGCTGCTCTGCGTTGGCCTCGGCAGCAGACTGCCCGTCGCTACTCCTGGCGCTGCTCGGCGGGCGCCGTCTGCAGCGTCACTACTCCCCGCGCCGCTCGGCACCGGGAGCAGACGACGCACTCCGCGCCGCCGCCGCCACCGCCTACGTCTCCTTGGCCCTCCGGGTGACGTAGTCCTAGAGCAGACTGGTAGTGACGTTGCGCCGCGTCGCCAGGAAGTGCACGACCACGGCCAGGGTCCAGGTCGCCTCCCTCGCCCCGGTGGTGACATCATGATGGCTTCAGTGCTCGGCCCACGCCCACGCAGCCCGCCGCTCGGCACCACACCGCGCAAGTCGGTGCACGACGGCCTCTGGCCCCTCGCATTTGGGGCAGTCCGGGGCGGTGCCCTGGTTGGGGCTAGCAGGCGCAGCGCGGTCGGCAGCACGTCGTGGACCGCCTAGTGCCTCGTCGACCTGGGGTCCACGGGCAGGCCCTTAGCGTGGCTCCTCCGGAACTGTTTGACTGGGGAAGTCTCCGACGCGGTAGGGGGTAAGGTAGACTTCGTGCCTAACAGGAACACCACATAGGGAATGGATGGGCCGTCAATAAGTGATGTCAATGACCAATCAGAGGCATTGTCTCTCCCACCCTTCCTGTCGTCACATCAAGCTGATGAAGTATACTTCAAAACTCGATATTCAGATTAATATATATATATCTGTTCAGAATTTTCATGTCACGAAATACTGGCGGCTACTTTGAAAATAAATGAAAAAACAAACATAGGGAATGTTGTCTCAATAATGGGAAAGGGTGACACGTGTTTGCGAAGTTATACGAAAAGATGGCAAAATACCATGGAAGATTCCAAGTTTCCAGGATAAGGGAATGGAAGTGAGCGAGCAAGAAAATGACATAATATCAATTGTAAAGAGAAATATTGTGACTTTATTTGACATTAGAATGTGCTGTGTACAAGCAGTCTCCAACATGAAGGGGTATCGGTGTGTCAGCAGGACACTAGACGTTGGCACGCCTGGGGAGGGGACGATAGGCAACCCGGTGGGCGGGCGTGTCACAAGGTTGCATACCCCCCGCATGACAGGGGCGCCGGCTGCGCAGTGTGCCACTTTGGCTGCCTGCGGCGGTCATCTGGCGCTGCGCTGACTGGAATGCCGGCCGGATAGTGTGTGCTGTATTCGCACCATAACACACCTTGGCGCTTAGCCGGCGCCGCCAAATTTGTCTGCCAGAAAGTGGCATGAATGTTAGCGCTTGTGGGTAACCAGAAACCAACCCCCTCCCCTTTTATTAAACAGAATGCCAATCCCACAGAATATTTAAATTGTATTCCAGTTTCTCAAACGTCACTTAGTGATCTGGGAAGTAAAACAACCCTATAAATATTAAAGGTGTAACTTTTCACTTTGGGAACACAACAATCAATCTTCCTGCATTCTCTCAACAATGATTATGCGAGCAACAACACTGCTCGCAAAAAACAAACTTTATTAGAACACAACTAACACAGATGTAAAACACTGATTTATTCCTAACTAATATTGTACTGATCTTTAATTGGATACTTCTTCTGTGGCTTGTTGCAGGTTGTGGAGTGTGCATGGTTTTCCATTCTATCTACCTGCACTGCTGTCCTGCCTCCAATGCTGCGCAATACTTCTTAATCAGTGGCAGATTTGCATGCTTGCTTGTCGCTTCTTTATCATCAATAACCTGTGCATTCTAAGTGCTTACTTGCTTCCATGCTGCTGTATTCCTGTTGAAAATAGATAAACAAAAAAAAAAATAGGAAGAAACAAACCCCCAATTTATGCTGAATCTCAAGTCACATTTAGAATAACCAAGCATCAGTACCATTAAAAAATTAATCACAAACTCTTCCCTTCAATTTTCAATAAGACAATGAACCCAGAGCTGCTAGAACTTGTCATGCGGAGTTTAGTTAGTCCTAAACGAACGAAAAAAAAAAAAAAACTTTGGAGGCCTGTTCTTACCAAGCGAGGACACTTTTTAAGAAGCTTTCATGATACATAAGAAAATGAGAACCATGGCAAGAAAATGAAAAGCAAGTTTTCCACCATTGCAAATTGAAAACAATTTTTAAAAAAACCTCAGAATTCACAATAATTTTAAAAAGAAAACATGGCAAGCACAGTCCTAAGAAAAACAAGCGGTACACCGTACATAATACAAAATATAAGCAAGTTAGTAGCTTGCGCTTTGACAATTGCTCCGCAGAAACTAGTAGCAGCGTTTTATTTCTTTAGATTAATACCAACTATCAAGGATGCTAGAAGTAGTTTCTTAAGGGAAACTACAGCTTTTGCAGATTTGAATGTGGCTGAATCTTTTACTATATGCTATCACTACATAAAATACAGTAACCGTCAACTCTCACATACAATCTTAAGGTTTTATTCCTCACTCAGCAGCTACGGAGAAAGTGTACGACAGGCAGGAGGCTGACTTAAAGGCCAACCAACGATCAAACATGGAAAATTTTGTTGCCTTCTAAATAACAAGATCGTTTGCAGCTGGAACTTCTTTCAACCTTTAACTGCAGCTGAAGGGCCTATTCAGGCAACAGGTAAACCAGAAAGAAATGTTAATAAAGACAAAGTCAAGACTAAGAGTTGCCAATAATGCCTCATTATTCACCCACAAAATAAATGCTTTCACTGCGAGGTCCATCCTGACCTCAAGTAGATTTGAGAAACAAAGCCATGAAATATACTCATTCTTAAAACCACACCATTGCCAGCAGCGTCAAAGAACTTAACCTTAGAACAGGCCTGCCTCACAGCTGGCCTAGAGAAGTCTGGTTCCTATTCGCTTTTGACAAAAATATCATTGGCTTCTCTAGTGCTTTCTGAAATGGACAAGGTCAAACGGCATAGTAAACAAAAAAGAAAACCAGAAGCAGATAATATCAATGATTGGCAGAACCCGCCCCATTTCTGTCCATCTAGCAACATAGAAATAATCGCTCAGGGATATAGAGATCAATGGCCAGATTCACACCATTGCCAGCAGCGTCAAAGAACTTAACTTCAGAACAGGCCTCACAGCTGGCCCAGAGAAGTCTGGTTCCTATTCAATTGTGACAGAGCTTTCTCTCTGGGTGGTCTCGGGAAGGAAACAAACTTAAACGGATTAATTTGAAACACAGAAAATCAACATTCAGTTTCTCTCTACTTCCCAGAATGACTTATCCCTAGGCCTTATCCCTCAAGCAAAAAGGAAGCCAAATCACCAGGGGGATCCAAAAGTGACAGTAGAAGAGGCAAAAGGGAAACAAATTCTCATATCATTGCAGACGGAGGTAAACATGATGTTAATTTAGCGACATGAGAGCCCTGTGAGCTTGACTCTGGCCAGAATTCAATCAGGCGTCTCTCCTTTCAGGGAAATGTATGTCTATCAAAATTTAAGACATCTTGAAGAGGGCCTCACTTCATATTTAAATCAAAAACAGCAACAAGCTGCATTATAACATCTGAAACAGCTTTGTTTCAAGTATCTACCAAGAGAATGAGAGCATTTTATAAGACATATAAAATAATGAAATAAATAAATACATCGTACACTTGATTGCCAAAATTACCTGAGAAAACTTACACATAGTTACGGAATTGTGTTACTCATTGCAGGAGGGTGGTTTTCATTCTCAAGTAGCAATTGTCACAATCGTTTCCCTCAAGTTACTTTTTGATCTTGAACCTGAAAAAAAATTCAATGTCAATAACAAAATAGAAATAAAGAAATGATTTGAGCTTAACAATGATTTAAGGTCCAGCGCAGCGTTGTACCTTGCAAAATTTGCCAGAATCTGGCCAGAACTCAATCTACTGTCCTTTCCTCCGGAGAAATGCAAGTCATTCAAGATCATAGACAACTTAGTCATGAGCCTAAAATAACAAAATAAAAGAGGCAAAATCAGCCAGGAAATCCAAAGGTGACTGTATAAGGGGCAAAAGGAAAACAAATACTCACGCCATTGCAGACAGAGAGAAGCATGAAGCAACTTTGTTGACTTGTGAGCGCTTTGAGCTTGACTCTGGCCAGAATACAACCGGGCATCTCTCCTTCCAGGGAAACGTAAGTCATTCAAGATTGCAGACAAGTTAAAGTCACAAGCCTAAGTAAACATAGAAAATTTATGTCAAATAAATAGAATAACTAGAAGGCAACAACCTCAGTACATCTAAGTCGGCGTGTGTAGTAACACACCAACAACAAAACTTAGTGTGTAGCCCAGAAGTTAAGTTGAAAACACCATTATTACCTGTAGAAAAGGCTGAACCAAGGTGTTGCCAACATCTTTCACAGCTTCAGCAAAAAGGTTTCATGTTATTAATGTATTGGGCCCAGAAGAGAAGCAGGATTCTTCTTGTCTTAGGAATGCCAAACAAAAATAAAAAAGGAAATTAGTAAAAGAATACTTAAAATAAACTCTAGTTGAACCATGATACTACGAGCATTTTTATAAAATAGAGAAAATTCCATTATAAGCCAACTATGAAGCATGATTGAAAAATTATGGCAAAGCTGCAAGAAATTACACAAAAATGATAAGTTTAAAATCTGTTGAGTCTTTGTATGATCCATCCAATTAATGGCCTTTTTTTATCCCCAAGAGTTCCGGATACAGCACTGCTAGCAGCTTCAAAGAACTTAACTCCATAACAGGCCTGCCTCGCAGCTGGCCCAAAGAAGCCTGGTCCTCATTCGCTTTTGACAGAGCTTTCTCTCTGGATAGTCTTGAAAGAGAAAAAACTGGAACGTATGAACTAGCAACGCACAAGAATAACCAGACCTGGCAGCAAATAACCTGCAAGCTGCAAGTCTGTTACTATGGCATCAAGATTCATTGGGTGGTTTGTGACCAATGCCAGGATTTCCAGAGAACCTGCACAGCTACCTTGTCAAGCCTGCATCACTGCTGACCCAACTGGCGCTTAGACTCTATCCAATCTTCGCAAAAGCATTTCCACAGAGAATCTCCCTCATTCACTCAGCAATACACTGCTGTTAACAAATTTCAAACCTGTCCCAACGAGAAAAATTACCCAACACATCTTCTATCACCTGAAGTTAAGAATACTTTCCGAAACTAGTCTCAGTATGATCAGAAAAACCTACTGACTTTGGAGGCGTGTAGGCTCCATGCAACGGCGGTGATTGAAAATTTCTCAGTCACCCACTATATGAAGTAGAAAATATATTTGATGAACAATGGCAGATGAAAAACAAAGCCAAGAGATACAATATTGTAAAATTTGGGTTACTTCTTAATATGTTTAGTTAACCTTTACATCACATAGCATGATTCAGATCCACATCACTCCCAACCAAGATGAATGTGGTATAAAAGGTGCCAGATTGTTTGCCCATTGATTAAAGAAACGTTTCCACATAAGCACATAATAAATAAAAAGTAAATTAAAGTTGTACAAAGACACTCACTCTACTCTCACATGGTCATGACCCAGAATGGACGCCTTTTTAAAAATGGCCGCACATCCGCTGACGTCAAATCACTTTGCGCGCAACATATAAACTGGGTTCAGATGCTGGTAACCATCAACCGAAACAATAAATAAAAATAAAGTTGTTAACTAATGTTACAAGAAGACTTATGAAAGCCAAGATAGATCATTAATTTACAAAGACATTATACTCGGCAAAAAGAAAGAAGGCAGCCTGGGCAGAGTGAGCTTGGGCGACAGCAGACGGCAGGGAAGACGAGGAAAGGGGGGGGGGGCGCTCGGGCGGCAGATTTCTCTTCAGTCTCTTTATGCCCATCGCCCCGTCAGCAGGACTCAGTCTCAGCTCTGCCCGCTCTGCCATGCCTGCCTGCCTGTCACGCCATGCCGTGGGGCAGCGGCTTGGCTTCTCGTGCTTTTTTCTGAATGGGTTTAAGTTTTATAAAAAAAAAAGAAAAAAAAGGAAAGATTCACTACAACTGCAGTAAGAAGTTCAAAGGCTGCAAAGCGACAGCAGTGTCAGAAATAAATAATAATGTGTTAGTGCCAGTTGTAGAGACTCATAATCACTGCAAAGACTCAAAGAAAGATGAGGCGAAACAAATTATAAATGGCATCGTTAACAAATGTCCAGAAAGTCAGAGAGTCTATTCACTCAGTTTTCACAAAGCACATGTTCAAGTAAGTCTTAGCTTCCCATGCCTCATCAATGCACCATGCCATACCCTCTTGCACCACATTTTTTACTACATTGTTCATTCTCATTGCAGAATTAATGATGGTGAATTGATTGAGCTCGTTTCAATGAAAAAAGTTAGAGACAACTTGAGGTAGGATTGGCAGGCCACCAAGACCAGAGTCATTGTACCATGCTGCTCGCTTGCTGGAGAATGGACGATGGGGTAATGGACTTCAGATTTCATGTTAATTTCAGAAATTGGCTGCATTTAATTCCTTATGTTCGATAGTTCAGATTGAGAAGTTAAAAACTTGTCTCTGTCTTGTTTTTCCTAGGTCGGACTTCATTGGATGAAGAGGACTTTATATCGTGGCTCTTGTGGGACTGCAGCTGATACATCGCTTATATTTGCTTCAAATAGAATGTTGTCGATTTGCAACTCTGGGGACACATTTGCTGGCGACGGAACCTTCTACAGTGTCCTAAATGTGCCCGGAGGCAAACAAGTGTTTATATTAGCTGTTTTTCAGTTTGGACAGGTAAATTAATTGCTACACATAAACGAGAAATCAAAGTTTCTGAGCTATTTCACACGTAACCATTTTTGTCGACAGGTTTGGCCTCTTGCGTTGAATATCATGGGCTCAAAGACCCAGCTAGCATATGAAGCAGTAATGGAGAAGCTACGTCAGCTGGGATTGAAGCCAAGAAAAATGATTACAGATTGGGAACCGGCCCAAAGAAACGCCTGGAGGAAAATCTTTAAGGGCATAGATATTTGGGGCTGTGTATGGCATTTTCAAAGGGTAAGTAACGTCCTGATCATGTCTTGTTTGCAGAGTGAAGCGAAGCACCCTGTTAAGGATTTAGAACAGTCAAATTGTCCTCCCCCCCACCCCCGATACCTTTTGTTTACTACAGGTACCTTCCTCTTTTTATTTTTACTATATTCACATATGTATGCATAGGCCCAGCTCTACAGGCCAAGCTTCAAAGGCCAAGGCAAGCTCTTTAGGTGCAGCTATATAGGCCAACATGCATTTGCATCTGCAAAAAAAGCCAGCCCAGCATCAGGCCGAAGGCCTTCCCCTGACTAGTATTGTTAGGCTTTTTGTACCCATACTCAGGGCCCCTTCATCAGCTACGCCATAATTTCTGACTCTGTCCCAACTTCTCCAATTCTGTGCCTCAAGATCTCTGAGGAGTTCTGTAAATTAGCAATTACAAGAGAGCTCAGAATCAATACCATTTCTTACAAACCCCGACCACTGTCCATGTTACACCTGCCAAATACTGAGAGCTCTTCTGGAGTCACTTTCAGGATCCCCTGCCTCATGAAACAACCAAATATTTCGTCAAATTGTCGAAGATATCTGACCTTCTTTTTTGACAGTTTCTTCTTGGCATACTTCTTTAATTTAGCAAACCCCCTTGGCACAAGTTGGTTACAATGTCAGAGGTTTTTATATTAATTTTTAACTTTTTTTTTTTTTTTTTTTTTTGTATGTTTCAGGCATTGTACCGAAAGGCAAATAAAACCGGCCTGGCCCAATTTTAGAAACCTGGTGCAAAACCCACTGATGAGCGATTTATTATAAGGCTGCTGGCATTATTACTGAGGCTTCAGCTTCAAACTGATAAAGAATGGATTTGACAAGATTAAGAAAGTTGCTAAAAGAAGACTCAAAACAAAAGGGATTTCAAAAAATTGACAAGATGTTTGGTTATTTTGTTCGACAATGGATTTTAAGAGTAACTCCGGAAGAGCTGTCAGTCTTTGGAAGGAACATAACATGTACTAGCGGCCTAGAGAGTATTAACCGAAGACTAAATTCATTCTTCAAAAGTGCTCCCCCACCATTCTGGGACTTTGTTCGTAAGTAGAGAAAGTAAATCATGTAAGAGATAGTATTGATTCTAAAATCTTGTCAAATTGCTAATTTACAGTACTCCTCAGAGATATGGAGGCAGAATATTGGAGGAACTTGAACAGAGTGAGAAATTATGGTGTAGGTGGTGAGGAGGCCTAGAGCATGATGTACAAAAAGCCTGATAAAACAAAAATTGACCAAGATATCCTTCTGAGCTTGAAATAACTTGAAGATGAGGCTGATAACGTCATGAGATTTTTGGCTGAGCGATTAGCGAAGCCAGTTACTTCACTGGGGTTGGAAAGTTTTGTCTGACTGTCCGTGCGCAGGGCCGTTGCTGCCGGGGGGGGGGCAGCAATTCCCCTCCCCCCCCCCAACTTTTGGCCGGGGGGGGGGGGCAGGTTGGAAAAGGTGGCTGAATGCAATCAATGTAGACACAGAAATGCGCGAGTATATCGTTAAAAAGGGTGATAGATATCCCCAAAAAATGCAAATTTCCTCAGCTCGCTTCGCTCGCAAACAAATTACATTTACCAACTAGCCCTAAGAACTACAAATTTTCTCAGCTCGCAGACAAACGCTGACCATCCTAGATAACCCTCAGACCTGCAAATTTTCTCTGCTCGCTTCGCTCGCAAACATATTAAGTTATGTTAACCACCCTTACCCTTTAAAATCGCAAATTTTCTCAGCTCGCTTCACTCGCACCCAACGTTACCGCCAGATAACCTCAAGACCCGCAAGTTTTCTGAGCTCGCTTCGCTCGCAAACAATTTACGTGTACCGCCATTTAAATAGATTCAATCGTGTGTTAACAACCGAAAAAAGCACCTGCGAAACCCCCTGATGTGTAGGCAACCCTCACTGCAGAAAAGTTTTTGTCTTCCCCCCCCGACGCGAGGAGACGGCTACGGCCCTGTCCGTGCGTGTGTCTGTGTGTGTCTGTGTGTCAGCACTACTCCTGAACGGCTCGGCCGATCTGTCTGAGATTTTGCAGGGTTGTTAAGTATGTCCTTGGCTCGCCACACGCAACAATTCAGCTCTCTATATCATTCCATTCAGTCGTACTAAAAAAAACACACTAAAAAAACGGCAGAAAAAGTGCAATTTTTTAGTGACTTTATACTTGAGAGACATTTTTACATGGTTTCGTATGTTTTTGAAGGTGCTGATGACGAAAATGAAATCAATTTCGACCCCTGACCAAACTTTTAACTGCGAATTGGCTACCTCGGCCCGAATTTGCTAACATAATCAACTTCGACCCTCCATCTTAAAAAAAGGGGGTCGACCGACTAAAAAAATTTATTGCAGATTTCGATAGGTCTCGGCAAGACCATTTCAAAGAGGGGTCGGAAGGGGGGTCTAGGAGCTCGACTTCATCAGTTGGCCGGATCAGGATCTTGAAAAATGGGGATGAGCCTGCTGCGAGCGCCAGGCAGCGCGGAGTATCGCCAGAGCAGCGCAGCGGCGGAGTAGCGACGAGCAACGGGCTACACGGCTGCACGGAGTAGCAAGCTACGTGTTTTGTTTTTTATTAAACCATGAGTACAGTTTCTTTCTTTTATCCTTATATACTGTGATAATATTGCCTTCGATTAAAGATCCAGCCCTTTATTTCTGTGTTCCTTTTAAATTGTCTTTTAAGCATTGGCCTTTTACTACCCGTTTTACCTGTTCTTAAATTCTTGACGCTCACATGATGTTTTCTCTGTTTCAGGCCGGCGCAGGGCACGGGGGGCCGAACCCACTTCGGTGGTAATAAGCCCTCCGCCGCCGCCGCTGCCCTGGAGCAGAAAAGCATCATGTGACGTCCAGCCTCCAAGCCTGCAAAGATTTTAACCGTTTTTACAATTGTCAATTAACATCAAGAATTAATTAAAGTACCTGATCCTAACATAACTTATTTATTTATTATTTATTATTTTTATTATCTTTGTTAAACTCTGTTAGTTATGAAATATATGATGTTTAAAAAAAAAAAAAAAAAAAAAAAAAAAGTTGGCCGGATCAGGATCTTGAAAAAAGGGGATCGACCGACTAAAAAATTTTATTGTTGATTTCGGTAGGTCTCGGCAAGACCTTTTCAAAGAGGGGTCGGAAGGGGGGTCTAGGGGCCCGAAAACGGTGGTTCAACATCTCCAGGCTGTAAAATCCAAAGAGGGTTTAATGGGAGCGATGGCGAAGTGGACCCTTAACTTACTGCAGTGGGCAGAATGCACCCACTTACGTACTATAATAACCGAATTGGTTATTAAACGTGGGGATATCCTGTCGATCTCAGAGTTCAGGGGGGAGCTCCCCTTCTTAACGGGGGCATTAAAGATGCTCAGTCAGTTTGGGGAAGATTATGCTCTATGCAAGTTGTTAACTGATCCTTCGGTTGAGTCCAATTTGCCATCTAGGCACTATCCCATGATGACAGCCGTTGCATGGAAATTGCAGAACAAACACAAGCTATCTTACGACAGACAAACCTCTTACTATAAGGGAACCAAGATTTCTGATACTGATCCACACCTCCAAGCAGCCATGGCGAAGATCTCGTTCTACGATACCCAGATGAAGTCGCAGGAAAGCTCTGCATTTGATATAGCCTACGGAGGTAAAGTGGTCGAGCGCTATGAGAAATTCTTATACGAGTTACAGGACCAATCTGATGAGAATGCAGAAGATTGATTGTGTTTTAAACCAAAGATGCTCTATTTCAAAGATACCACCTTGTGTTAAGTTTAAATATGGTAATTTTTATGTCATGTTTAGTTTATTCAGTGAGTCATATTAAGAAAAAAAAAAGTTGGCCGGATCATGATCTTGAAATAAGGGGATCGACCGACTTAAAAATTTTGTTGCAGATTTCGATAGGTCTAGGCAAGACCTTTTTAAAGAGGAGTCAAAAGGGGGGTCTAGGAGCCCGCCTTCATGTATTGTGAAAATTGGTGCAACGGCCATGTTTTGCACATCAACTTTGGCACAGTGGGAACACAAGAGCGGGCCTCAGTCCTGATGTTACATCAATAAGTTTGCGCTTTACCTCCACGGGGTGTGAGGTGCGAGGACCGAAGGCCCAAGAGACGGCCTCCGATTGGGCCAAGCCAGGTCTGGTGCGAGGGCCGAAGAAGGCTTGAGAAGAATCCGCCGGTAGGCCAAGCTGGTATCGGCCCCTGTCGAACTGAATTGCCGGCGCAGCGAAGCGGAGCTGCCTACTCGGTTCGACGGAAGGGCGCGCCCTAGCTTGTATACTTTGACCATTCATCACGTAGTGCACTACTCAATGCCTCAATGAACCCTTACAACAGCTTGCCGAAGGCAAGCAGGAAGCGCCGCAGGCCAAGGTAGGTGTAACGCCAGGCGTGGATTGTCGAAACTGGCGCAGCATCGCGAAGCCTGTTACGACAAGACACGGTCTGGCGTAATTCTACCTTGTAAATTATAGGCAACATAATTTTTTTCAACAGATCCACAAATTATCATGAAAAATGTTACAATTTCTGACAATGTAACAATTGAATACAATGTATCTTTCTCTTCTCAGCTTACTTTGCAAGGTAAATTATAAGTCAGAGACTGAAAACCTTGATTGATTCTGCAATAATTCACGATTGTTCAGTAATGTTATTAGTGCCACTAAAGGCGCAATTAACGTACCTGTACACGAAAGTAGTTGTCATGACTAAATCTTGTCCGCAGGTAATGGCAATGATAATATTGGCAATGCCACCGATGGCCACCAGGACAGTGATTCTGAAGGAGATGCTGGGACGGCTGAAGTGACTCTGCAAACAGATAATGGTAAGTTACACCAAGCTACAAGTTTAAAAACAGTGCCCCAACCTGTCAGAAATTTGCACGAGATTGTTATACTGTCAGACAGCACTTGCAATGAGAGCTCACTGTATCCAAAATCTGTTCTGACAGAAAAATACCCTCCGTGGTCACCGCCACCAATTTGGTTGCCTCTGCACACTCCTTCCAGTTGCTATCAAACACCCGTGCAATATACTCCTCAGAGCACATACACCCCTCCAGGTAAGCACCCTACACATTCTCGCCTTATCAACTTTTCAAAGTGTAACTAATGCTATTGTTGCCTCTTACAAACATTGCCCAACATATCAATTAAGATTTGTGTTTATACATACTTGCAGGATTTCCGGACTACAGATTCTCATCTGACACCCCCAAAAGTACACATTCCTGGACAACTGAGATACTAGAGCAGGAGCTATTCAACAGTAAGTACAATCAAATGTACTTTAATTGTTTCACTGTGCACAAGATGGTACACATTCATCCTATTTTATAAATCATACAGGTCTTGAAACTTCACCTGTAATAAAAAAAAGCCAGAAATCTCAAGGTATGTTTATTTTTATGTAAACCCTAATTTTATTTAAAACAACCAACCTTGCATTAATATTCTTAATCTTCTTTTCAACAGATGGTGCAAACATCCAAGATGGTAGAGATAATCGTCAGGAGCAGGATGGGGAAAGCCACAGAGTACACACATGGGGCGTTTAAATTCGCACTACCCTTCTCCATTTCCAAGAAGAAAGAATACCACTCCCACTCAGTGGGTTCTTCTCCGGTGGGTTTCATCCGGTCAAATTCAAGACGGAAGAAGTGGAGCATTTCATTCATATGCCTTTGACACTGATCTGAATTAGCACCATGCTTAAATTTTTGCATGTCACTTGCAATTTCCTTGTACAAAGCACTGTGTTTTATGAATGATTTAGTGGATTTAAAGGAAGGCCTCCTTTGTTTGTCCAGTGTTATCAATAAATTTTCCGCTTTATTTGTCCACAGTCTTTTCTCTAAAGAAAGAGAAGGAGGTATTAGGTCCTGTAATTTGTGTTGGAAAAATAGCAACAACTGAAGAACGTACATACCATCTTCCTCATGGAAATAAATTTTTTTATCGGGTTGCATGTAGTCTCTTGGCAAGTCATGGATAGCAAAGAACAATTCATAGTGTGGCCATTTGGAGCGTCCCATGACACCATTCACTTTCAGCATGCTTTTCTCAAAGAAAACATTCAGAGTAGAGAATTTATGTCTACACACTTGCCAATCACAGTCAGAAAATTCAGCCTTCTCAAGTTGCTCACTAATTTCTTTCCAAATGTGGTTTGGAATATTACCAGACTGGATAAATTCTTTTCTCTTAACGCACTCTTTCGGAAAGGCACGTGTATGCTCTGCTCCCCACAGTACAGCAGCGTATTTGTTTTTCCTCTTAGGTGTGGACTTGTCTGGCGAATCCTTATAACTGAAGCGGAGGCGAATACCTACAATTTGGAAGAGTCTTTGAGATCTGTGGTTAGGTCGTTACGTCTGTGTCCGCCGGCTGCTGCGTCCCTTGCACTAAGGGCCTATTCTGGTGTCATGACGTTTTGTATGTTTCCTGTGAAATCTGCTGAAATTTTCATTCTATTTTTAATTGTTCTGTTGCAGATACCACTGCATCAACTGACACTGCTGACTCAGAAGCTGTTAAGTTAGCAGAAGGAGTGTCTTCAACTCCATTTTCTAATTCTGGCCTGCATTATTCTGGTGATGGTGACCTGTTTGAGAATGAGCCTTTACTGAACAATAACAATGTTGATAAACATTCTAATATGGATATTGTAGTGTTAGAGCCAGTAGCCATCACCGTGGCTATGCGCAGTCAGCACTGTTATTGGCAGCCGTGCTTCCATTGGCAGCCATGCTGCCACTGGCAGTCCAGCGGCCGCGCATGCGCAGAGTGTCGAACCAGGCTTTGACAACGGTTGCTAACGCGAGCGCTTCTGTGCCAGTCGTACTCGAGCTCTGTGTGAATAAACACGCTTCGGTCTACTCCTGGTTCCCTCAGTTTAGACACCAGAAACCACCTCCCCAAACATTACAATTTGGCGCAGTCAGTTTCCATGGGCTTTGTCGATCTTGATTGTGAAAAAGAAGACGCTGGACGTGTCTAGCAAACCTGAAATTCGCGCAGTGGTGGACTACCGTGCACTCAATGCACACCGCTAATCCAAGTGCATACCAACATGTCTCACGCTTACAAGTGTGAGCCACATTTGTCTCACGTTTGCAAGTGTGAGACACGGTTTGTCTCACGCTTGCAAGTGTGAGACACGGTTTGTCTCCCACTTGCTGTTCCGTGTGCTTCAATGCCACGGAACCCGAGCTTGCATGTGTGAGACAAACCGTGTCTCACACTTGCAAGCGTGAGACAAACGTGGCTCACACTTGCAAGCGTGAGACATGTTGGTATGCACTTGTAATTGTGAGACTGTCTCACACTTGGATTTGCAGTGCAGTCACGCGCATCCCCGCCACGCCCATCCCGCGCACTCAGGAGCTGCTGGAGCGACTCGGCGGTCGGAAGTGGTACTCGCACGCTGACTTAGCCTCTGGGTATCACAGCCTCGAGATCACCGAGGAGGACATCCCCAAGACGGCCATCGTGCTACCCGATTCGCTGGGACTACCCTCGCGTTTCCTGGAGTACACGCGCATGCCCTTCGGCCTCTCCGCCGCCCCTAGAGTTTTCCAGACCGTCACAGACAGACCGATGCGTCCGTCCAAGACTCCCACTGCCGAGTGTGACCTAGGCGATTCGTACGGCGTTTATTTGGACGACATTTTTGTCGCTGGAGACGAGTTTCAGTACATGCTCCAGAAGACTTACGCGCTGTTCAATCGTATCCGAGCGTCCCAAATGAAACTGAAAGCAAAGAAATGCTTTCTTTTCAAACGGCGTTTAGAGTTTCTTGGCTTCGTGCTCACCGAGGACGGTATCGCTGCGAACGAGGACAAAGTGGCACGCATTGTCCATTGGCCCGTTCCACTTAACCGCACTGAGCTACGCTCGTGGCTTGGATTAGCTGGGTTCTACAGCAGGTTCATTGACCACATGGCTGACACGGCCGCCGTTCTCTATGACCTTCTCCGTGACTGCGTCCCTTTCGTCTGGTCTCCAGCTTGCCAGGAAGCTTTGGACCGTCTAAAGAGCGCACTGACTTCGGCCCCTGTTCTGGGCGTCGCACGTCCCGACAAGGGCCCGTTTTCGGTCCATTGTGACGCTTCGCAACGCGCCGTGGCTTCCATCTTGTCGCAGGAGCAAGATGGCCGCCAGGTTGTGTTGCACTACCACTCGCGGAAAATGCCCACAAAGAAGCGTCCTCTGTGTGCCACACACGCCGAGCTTTCAAGAATCTTCTCTAATAGACCAATCTCCTGGTTCAGTGGTCCAAGTAGTTAAAAGTTGTTGTACTGTGCCAATCAATACGGAGTGCATGTACTCTGGCACTATGCACTTTGAAATGTCCACAGATGTTGTAGTGCTAAGAATGGAAGGTCCCTTCACGCCTCTAACATGTTCCACATTTAGCTCATAAGCTTTCATGGCTTGCTTAACCATCCTCTCTTTTGTACGCAAAGAAATGTTGTGGACGTAATTATAAACTCTGGGACGTCGTCGCATCCTACCTGGTTTAAGATCACCTTTCTGGGCTTTAATCTCACACATATTGCACCAATATCGGCTATGAAACATCTTGGTGTTTTGTACCATGGCACGTGCTGGGGCATCTAAAATTATCACAAGTAGACGGACACAACTTGAGTTCTCCTCCTTAGTGATCGAATGAATCCATTTGACACCAGTGTGATCCGGACACACCTATGGAGCTCAGCAGCCTTCATGTGTTCTTCTACGGCCACTTGTGTAGAGCAATTAATTTAGTCTCCTTAATCGATAGAAACCTGAAAGTAAAAAACAAATTTAAACTAAATTGATTGAGGAGAATTTCATTTTTTAAGCAAGTGCAAAAATTTTAACAAAAAAAAAAAGGGATTGAAGGGATTACTCGTAAAGGAAACCAACATTGTTCCATCATTTTGAACAGTCTTTCTGCCATGAAACAAATTATAATTGTGCCTAACAAGAGAGTGAAAATGAGTTGTGCTGAGTCTAACTTGCTCATTTGTGGTTCCATCTTGAGCTACTAAAATGTCTATTTATTATTATAGGAAGGAAAAAAGTGAAAGGGAGGATAAATGAGGAAACCCAATACAAAAACAAAAGAAAAAAAACATACCTCTTGTGAGTCTTGCCGTGGTAGAGCAAATGACAGTCTGCTATCACTATCCTCTAGCAGATCTGTTATTCTGCTTGCACACTGCAAAACAGCAATAAGCATAAAGTAAACAAGGCACACTCTTTCAAAAAATGAAATAAGATTACAAAATATCTTACACTTACCTGAGTCAGATGAGAATCTACAATAGTCTTTAAATCTGAATTGTCCAACTGTGACTCCATGTCAGAAGCATTTGTATCATTTAGCTTGTCAGGAATCAGCTCAGCCGCCTCCAAGTGCTCATCTACGGCCACTTCTATAGAGCAATTAAAAGAGTCTCCATCATCAAGAGACCTAACCTGTATTAAAATACAACAGACAAGACAATTTTTTAAGAAATAAAAGAATAAAAACAAGAGCTTTTGATAAGATTCAACATTATTTGAAGAAAGACTCTACCTCTCTATCGCAATTCTGTAAACCTGTGTTTCTGCTAGTACTCAGATGAGTATTGACAAGAGCATCCAGATGAGATCTGTCTGAGGAACTTGTTTGCTCGTTAACAATGTAAATCAACATAAAAATGAGAAATCTTATTAGAAAAATTTAGTTTGACAATAACGTAATTGCAGAAATAACATACGTGACACAAACAACTTTAATAGAATGAAAACTCACATTCAAGCCTAAATCAGCATTAGCAACAGCTCTCCTGAAGAGGTCATCCTTATCACCCACTTGAGCCACTTTCTGATTATGGGTGCCATTGTCTGGAGGTGTGTCACAAGTTCCCTGTAATTATAATGGTGCTCCTATAATGAACTTTTGAAACATCCCTCATCACGTTTTCACTTCACTCTGTAGATAGTTGCCTCATGTCACAATTGAAATCATTGGATGGAGGTTTAGCTCCACAATTGCTGTTTGTAACTAAACAGCGATACAGTCTAGCACACTACATCCCAACTGAGCTCGTACCAGCGGTCTTTTAATCAGCATAGAAGAGATAATGCAGCAAAAACAAAACTGCCTTATTTACATATTTCAGTTTAACAATTTAATTTTTACTATATCCTCATTTAGGAGGTGATGAAGAGACTTAAAATGGTCCTAGCTCACAGGGAATGTTGTTTCAAGGGGTCAACGACTCGAGATATTCGGTGTACAGGTTACTGGTAATCAGCAATAATCAGTAGAATATTCAAAGTATTCAAAAGTATTCATCCATATTCAACGATATTCAATTACATTCAATTATTCAATTATAATCCATAATATTCTATATATTCACAAAAATCACACGTAATCATCATGATATCAATGATATTCAATATATTCACAATAATCATACGAAATCATCACGAATAATTACATATTCACAATGACATAATCACTTTCACAAAACAAGAAAGTGCCAACTGGTGCCAACCAACACACACTGAAATCGAGGCTGTAATTCTGGCGAGCCTTCCCTCCCCCACTCCTCTTCCTCCTTGCCTCCCCCTTCCCCTTCCGCGCTCCCCTTCTCCTCCTTGTCGATCCCACAGCTTGACTTATTTATTTACTATGGGTGGTGAAACATGCTTGGTTTTTTTTAGTATACTGTGAATTGTATGTCAAGCCGATACTGAAATACGCCTTTACCTGTAACATCGTGACCAAAATATGTTGGCTCTACTGTGAGGTACGAGGGCGTATTGTTGTTGTTTCTGTTTGTTGCTCGCTGCTCCGACGTGCCTGAACCGCTGAATCGACGCCGAACCGAGGTGTGCGTCTGTGACTAGGCGTTGTGATTTGGAATAGTTGTGTAGCACCGGTGCAGCTCAAATTATGCTCTGTGTTTTTTTATGTTTAGAAGATAAGTCCCCAAATGGCCGCACAAGCGGGCTCCAGCGAGGGCGACGTCCTGGGGACAGTCGGCCCAACCGGCCCGGCCCCTGCTTCCAAACCTACTTCTCCCACAGAAGCTGAGATTGAGGTAAGAATATAACAACTACTCCGCGAGTAAAGCCCCTTGATTTGTTGCCATCCTCACTTTTCCTATTTAAAAAAAAAATATAAGTAGTTTGGGTTTAACTTCCTTCGGTCGTGTTAGTTTGAGGTTATGGGCACGGCACTTCACATTTAAGATGTCTTTAATTTTTGCGTATTTTGAACATGGATGCTGACCTTAGATATTCTCGATTAAAAGGGACACATCTAGGACCAGGTTCTTAGTGGACTTTCAGTTACGTGCACTAGGCATTGCTCAACTGACAAAGTTTAGTCTAGGCCTGGCGAGGGGTATTTACAAACAGCGCCTGGAGTATGTCCGCCGGCCAATACTGCTGAGCATGGTGTATTTGCTCTGGCCATGTAATAGGAATGCAATATGCCATTTGCTCCGTGTTCATTTTTTTTTTTTTTAATTTCTTTATTCCAGTTTAATATTTTATGTTTTTTGTCTGTTTCAGACTGTATTTTGGACGAATGTTTCATTAAGAACAAAGGTTCGTTTACCTGAACCAATTGTGGCACTCCTCAAGCATCTAGGCTTTAACAGTGAGGCAGCTCTCCGAGCTCTCAATAAAGAAAAGGTAGAAGAAATGTAAAACTTTGTGCGGAAGTTCTCCAAAGTAAGTATGCATGGCATGCCATAGCACCACAGAACCCATATTTTTGTTGAAAGTAGTTTGTTTATTAGTAATTTGTATACAATATATCTGCATGTGTTTACTTTATTCAGAAATTTCTATTTTCATATTTAAAAAGTATCATAACATCAAACTTGTCAATGTGAGAGTTATTCCCAAACTGTCTACGCAACCATTTCATAGAAGCTTGCGCGCAGACCCTTAGTGATACCAGTCATTCTAAAAAATTAGGCTTGGAGTTGTTTTATTTTGTAGTCTTTCTCAAAACAATTCAAACCAAATCAAGCTCAATTTTTTCAAGTCACTGGTACACTAGTCTTCTGCGCTAGCTTCTTTGGAATGGTTGCGTAGACAGTTTGGGAATCCTCCTTATAAAAGGCTTGATCTAATTTATTTTTTTGAAATGAGAAAGGATTTCTTAATTTAAGTCTGGCAACTTTTGCTGGATACATAAAAGAATGTTTTAAAATGTAAAGCCTCCCAGGCTTTTCTCTATGATATCCAATAAAATGTGCCTAATTTTATAACGACCATTATCTTTTATTTTCAGACTCTGTCTCCAACTAAGAAAAAGACAGTCTTGGGTATGTTTTTAGAGTTTCCTGAGGAATTTGAAATTCTACCGGGTCACAAGGAGCTCCTTATTGAATTAGGAGCAAAGATGAAGGACGATCAAAAGTTATTAGTGACTCCATCTAAAACTCGAAGTGATAATACTTTATTTAGAGAGCAAGGTACAATACATATATCTTTTTAAGTTTGTCTTATATGCCTTTTAAAAAAAAAAAAAAAAACATCTGTTGTTTCTTTTTGTTTTTAGAGCAAAGCCCAAAACAAAACAGTAGTTAGGAAGACTTAATTGAAACTGAGTCTATTCTCAGTAACATTATTGACAAGGCCCTTCATAGAGATTTTAATATTCAAGCTACTAGCAAAGAAGAACCAAACTATGTGCTTAGCTTGCAAAATGAATTTTCTGGGCAAATCTTGTGTCAGATAGAACAATGCAATAAACGAAATTACAGGCAAACTATTAGTAGATCGGCCAAGAGAGCATGGAGCACACAAAACTTTTACCGCCATGTTAGAGCTGCTCATTTTGATTCAAAGAGGTCCAAGATAAATGATGACACCGATGAAGACTCTACCATTGATGTTAGTGACGAAGAAGGGGAGAAAGGTCATGAAAAGGAGGCAGATGAAGAAGAGGCGAAAGGTGACGATGATGAGACAAACAATAATCTGTCAAACAAGAAGAGTTAGTATTTTTTAAATTATTATTTTTTGTACTTTCAAGTGAGCTCTTTGCAAGAGCTGCCTAATTGTTTTATTTTATGTGTTTACTAAGTACCTGTATAACTCGATTCTGTAATACAAGTGATATATGTTCCTTTCTAGTTTTCTCTTTGTACTTTAATGTACTCGTTGCACTTTCTATGTACTTTCTTTTCATTATCTTGTCAGTTCACGTTTAAATTATGTAAAACAACAATAAATTACATATTGAAACCAGACTTAGCAACTTATTTAAAGAATATCTTAAAAACAAAATCTTTAATTTTTAATGGCAGTTTATCATTATCACTGTTTTAAATGGATTTCCAAAAATATTTTTCAGGCAAATGGAAAAGAGCTACATACAGTAGATTTGAAAGAAGTCAAAGAGCACTACAAGCAAGTGCCACTGACAATCACAGAATTACACAATATTTTCCTGTTCTGAACCAAATGGAAAAAATCTTAAAAGAGAACGAGCGCCTTCACTCCGAAGTAAAGCTTCTGCTTGAAAGACTGCAAGAAAATAGAGATTCTCCTTCCCCGACTGTACCGGCTTTCCTACAAGCTCTCAATGAGTCAGCCATGCAAAATGCCAATAGGAAAAGTAGGGGAGGAAAATTCCTAAACATTGATGGTTTAAGCCTGATGTGCACTCACTTGTTCCTTTTGTTTGGGCCTCGTGGGTATAAAGGGTTTCACGGCAATTTACCAAACATTGTCCCACCACAGTCGACAGTCTTAGATCTTATCAAGAAGAGCAAACAGGTGATTGTCGAAGGGCAGTTTCGTTGGGATGAGCTGAGCCAGTTTTTGGAGGAACGCAGATATACTCGAGAGGTGGGTGAGTTTAACTGCGTTTTGGAAGGGTGGCCTTGGGTGGCCTATCTTCCTAGCGCTGTGTACTAAGTGGGAATGATACTAAAGCTTATTTATTATTTTTTTACCCCTTTTTACTTTAGATCGTTATCCAGGAAGATGGCACAAGATGTGTGGCATGCGTTCAGTATGATAGCAGCAGTATCCAGTTAGTAGGCTTGGTTCCCAAGATAAAATGCAACGGATTACCACCTGTTTTATCATTTCCTGCAACAAGTGAAGAAGAAATTCGCATGCATTTGGAATCAGGGACGCTTGCCCGGTACATGTATTTCATAGTGGCTCGACCTCTGCAAGATGACGCCTCTGCTTTTGTGTTGTGTGCTTTCGGCTCTGATGATAAATTCAGTCAGGAACACGTTACGGCCCGATGGGAGGACATGCAAGTGGAAGCAAGAAAGCGTGACATTGCCATCCGGGCCTTTTCAACAGATGGAGACCCAAGATGCTTAGCTGCTATGAAGTCTATGATGTATCCACCGTGTCAAAACACTTTGGCATGGCATTTCCACTTTCGAGCTGACTTAAAGCAGGACTTGGTATGCGTGGAGGATCCAACACACGTTGCAACTAAATTAAGAAATCTGTTGCTCCGACAAAATATTTTGTGCATTGGAGATTACTATGTATCAATTTCTCATATCAAGTTTATGATGGAAATTGTTTCCAAGGATCAGCATTTGCTGACTGAAGGAGATTTGAATCCTAAGGACCGTATGAACTATCGGTCTGCAGAAAAACTTTTTTCTAAAAATACCACTGACTTGCTGATCAACATTCCTAATTCAGAGGGTACTCGTGCGTTCCTCAATATGGGGCGTAATGCAGTTGAAGCTTTCCTTGATCGTAAATTCTTGCTTGAAGAAAGAATAGACATGATGTGGACTTCCCTATTTTTCTATCGTGGATGGAGGAAATGGGTCCAGGACCAGCCACAGTACAATTTGACAACAAATTTCCTAACAACAAACGCTAATATTTGCGTTGAAGTTAATGCACATGCATTAGTTTAGATAGTGAGATTCTACAGAGACAACAAAGATAAGCTTAACTTATGTAAGTTTTAAAAATACAACTTTGTGCCTTTAAAAATAAAAACATACTCACACAAGAGACTTGCGCTATATTGCGCTAATTCTATGTAAATTTGTCACTTTCAGGTGACTTTGCACCATGGCTGTTGTCGAGTCAGGAATGCGAGACCTTGTTTCGGCTTCTTCGAGCTCTTACAAGCACATTGTGCACTATTATCAATTTTACTGTTCTGGAGTGCATTCGACGGGTCACCAGAGTTGCTTTGGAAGAAATGATCAGAAATAAGCTTGGTTCTAAATTCTTTTTTGCTGAGAGCAGACGTGCTGGTAAACAAAGAACCGAAACTGTTATCAGTGATGCATTTCCCAGTGACAGTGAAATCCTGCAAATTATGGATCAAGCCAAGGTTAAAGCTCAGAACCTGCTCATAAGCTTGGGCGTCCATTCTGGAGTTCCTTCGGTGTTCTCAAGCATACCTGAAGTCGAACCGGAACTGGATTCAGACTCTGACTCAGAGGAGGTATGCTAACCCACCCTTCAACTAGGTTCACTTCGCTTGTTGCCCAATAGGTAGGCAACTTGTTTGCCACTGTCCCGTAGTCAGTGTTGCCCAGTCTCGGGCGCGGCAGGCATGTCGAAGCCAAGGGCTGCATTTGGCTTCATTCTGCGGTTGACTTTTTTGCTTTATGTTTTCCTACCACTCTTAAAATTTTTTCGTCTTGAAACTGCACATAGATCAAGATCAATTAATCTATTGTAATTTTTTTTTTATTATTTTTTCCCTTTCAGCCCCAACACTTAACTAACCGCCAAATGGAGCCTTGCGACGAAATGGAAAGCGAGGAGGCGAGTGACATTTCAGTTAAAGGACCAATGGTGTCTCTTTTCTCAGGATCAGTAGGGCTTCGCTCGTTCCCTAATGCAGTAGTGATTCCAGATGGACCTTACGTGAGAGTGAAGGATGTCCACGGAGTAAATGTCACTATAAAGAAGTCTGCCTTAGTGTGGATGCTCACCAACAGGGTCCAACTAAGCAATGATCGTACAACACGCGTGCGAGAAGGAGAAGGTACGATAAAGATGTCGTTAAGAAAGGTTACCACCGTACCGCTCAGAGGAGCAAAATTGTGTCTAGTTACGCCTATTGACTGTTATTTTCTCTCTCTATCTCTCAAGCAATTGCTTCCACAACGCGGAGGTGCACTGCTAATCTCCCTCAGCACCTTGACGTTATTGCTAATGGTGACTGGTGCATTTTCCGCGAACCCCGACGTCGGAAGTTGCTTATTGGCCACGTGCTAATGTTTTCCCATCAGGGGAAAGGAAAGCAGCGGCACTACAGGGCTCCCACTGCTCCCACCAACAGCAGGACAGTCGCAGTCACTTGCGACTGGTACAAGTGGGACCAGGCCAGCCGCGTGTTGTGCAGAGAGCCTATGGATCAGCCAATAGGCTGCCAAAATTACAGGGCAACCATAAAAGCACCTACTATTCAGGCTGGCGGAGCTCTAGTCATTGACGCCGAAACTTTGAGAGCTTCGAAATAAAACAACCAAATAATCCCATTGCAATAACCGTAATATTCTCTCCATATTCACCACATTCCCACCACATTCAGAATATTTTCACCCTATTCATTATATTCATAAAATAATCAAAATATTCATAAAATAATCAAAATGTTCGCACGATAATCAAAATATTCGCCCATAATCAAGATATTCACTCATAATCAAGATATTCGTTCATAATCAAACTATTCACTCAAAATCAAAATTCATTAATTCATAAAAAAAAGTATTCATTAATAATCAAAATATTCAGTATATTCACGATAATCTGGGTATTCGGTGTACGCCAAATTTTTGAGTCGTTGACCCCTGGTGTTGTTTACTGCAAGACTGTATCACACCAAGGTTTAACATAGCAATGGAACAGCCAATGACTCTGTCCAAAGATGTAACTCTTCACACATGACACAACCAAGTTAGTGAAGTGAAAATTTGTCCTATAATGCCTGCAAGACTATAGCACATTGAGATCACAAAAAAAAGAAAGCAGAATGGCCACACACTTTAGGTCGTCTCTCCAGACAGACGATACAACTAAAGTATGAAGTGAAATGTTATGACCACTAAGTTTAATGTTTTGGCAATAATGTTAACATGTAAACTGAATGCGAAAGGACATCAACATTTTAACAAACAAAACATCCGTTTGATAAGTTATGGAGTGTTTCTATTTATTATGTACAAGAAGAAGATTTACTCACATCCGAAAAGCAGTCGTCACGGTCGCTGTCCCTTTTTCTTTTCTTGGTGGGAGGGAGTGGCATGTTTTCGAAGAACTCAATGAACGCGCAGCACCTGCAGCATTCTTTTAACTGTCCGAGAGCAGCTATCCTGTAGTTCCTGTGCACAGCTTACTCCTTAACGTTAACTCTCGGCAAATTTTACTGAAATGTTTTAAAATGTTTCGGCCACACGCGCCGTACATTTTGCATTTAGGCTATAAATATTGCACGGTCTGCCGAAAAAAAATTATTAACAATCGTGTTCAATTTTGGACAAACGTGTGTGACGCTCCTCATTCATTTCTATAATATTCGGAACAATTCCCTAATTCACGTAATTTTGAACGCTTCATCGAAATTTAATTACAAGTTCTTATTAATAATTACGTTATTTTCACCGTAAATATTGCACGCCTACCCGAAATATAAATATCATGTACATAAATATTTTCGAACAACTGTGCGTATATCATGTGAGCTCATCTCTCAGGTCGGTCAAAAATAGGTCGATCTACTTTTTGTCGGTCTAGTTTAGGTCGGTCAAATGATCTGCTCCGGCGTAAGGCTTTGTGACTCCGGCGAAAAGAAAACTAAGCTCGTCGCGTTCCTACCCAAACCGATCGGCTCGACCCGGGAGGCCATTTCAACCAATCTCTGGACCGAAAGTCACAGAGCAAAGGTAAGAACTTAAACCACTACTGCGCATGCGCAGACGTGCCCTTTAATCAGAGTCAACGTCTGCGCACGCGCTGAAGCGGTTTTTGTTCTTCCTGAGAGCAGGTTTATTTAAGAAAAGCAGGGTCTTACAATGACCCTCTTGGATTTCGCTGATTTTTTGGTGGTCAGTCGTTCTCCCAGGTGGGAGTTCAGGGCCAAAGTTTCAGAGCCCAAAAAAATTTATTTTGGAAGATATAGAGATCTTAAGTTTTCTTGGGACTTTTTGCATTGAATGTGGAATTTTCTTATGGCTTCGCGACCTTTGGTCCGATTAGCTTCAAATTCGGGTCCTAGCATCAAAATTGAATGAGGAACACGGTCGTGCCCTCAGATTCGACCTGCGACGTTTTTTTGATAGTTATTTTTAACTTTTTCTCGAAAAAATGACCAAAAAGGTCCCAAATCTTGGGATTTTGGACTTTTAATTTTAAAAATGTTTCAAAACCAGCCTTATCCGATGGAGAAAGATCCGCTGAATCCAAAAAACTCAACCCCAGATTTTTATCAGTAACCGTTCCGGAGATATGCCACTCCGAAGTCAGGCAATATATTTTAGGTCATAATTTCTGTGAGATTTTGCCGAGCTGCTCACTCCCATGTATTGGGCGGTCAGTTCCAGCGACGCAGGCCTTGTGCACTGGTTGGTTGTCTCCAGCGTGCCTTTCTAGCGCCTGCGCCGGCACAGTGGGCCAGATAACAGGTGGAGGCGGTCAAAATCCCGGACGCGATTTGAGCTCCTTCACTGCCAGAAAAAATCTCGGACTTAATACGGAAAAAGTACCGCTAATTACTTTTCGGCCACTAGCGTTATAATTACGATTTAGGAACGGTCTAAAAAGAGGAACGGTGAGGTCAAGGAGAAGGCACGGTGAAATTGTAAACCAGAACGGTGAAAAGGAATCATCATATCATAACGGAAATCTTAGACCAGCAGACTGTAAACACCACCGTGCCTTCTGACCTCACCGTACCTTTTTTAGACCGTTCCCAAAACCAACGGCTGAACCGTTGTTTTTAAAATATATTTCCGTGATTTGAGTCATTGAGAAGACAGATCTGTTGATACGGAAAGACCTTTGCAGTCAATAACGCCAATCTTCCGCTAATGCAAACCTGTTTATTGAGACGGATTCATTTTTTATCCCTTTTCTCCATATCATTCCTGAATTGTTGTTTTAAATTTGGTGTGTGGTAAGTTTACAAGATTGGGCTAGGCAATTTTCAAGGTCATGAAATTTGGACAAAATCTTCTGGCATTTTGAGAGCAGATGGCGAGCAAGCGAAAAAGGGATAGCAGAAATGGATCGGACTCGGTTTCGTTTCAACAGAGGGTAATACTACGCTTTAGTTTTACCAGTGCACAGTGGGCCAGAAGACCGCGCAGGGGGCCGAAACTCTCGACGCGTGTCGGTTTCCTGAGTCGCTAAATGGTACTGGAACCGAACGTCTGACCCGACCCTTGGATTGCTTTCGGAACGAAGAATCCATTGGTGGGGTCACACGCTCAGTTCGAGTCAAATTTAGCGACTCAGGAGCTCAAATCGCGTCCGGGATTTTGACCGCCTCCACCTGTTATCTGGCCCACTGTGCCGGCGCAGGCGCTAGAAAGGCACGCTGGAGACAACCAACCAGTGCACAAGGCCTGCGTCGCTGGAACTGACCGCCCAATACATGGGAGTGAGCAGCTCGGCAAAATCTCACAGAAATTATGACCTAAAATATATCGCCTGACTTTGGAGTGGCATATCTCCGGAACGGTTAGTGATAAAAATCTGGGGTTGAGTTTTTTGGATTCAGCGGATCTTTCTCCATCGGATACGGCTGGTTTTGAAACATTTTTAAAATTAAAAGTCCAAAATCCCAAGATTTGGGACCTTTTTGGTCATTTTTTCGAGAAAAAGTTAAAAATAACTATCAAAAAAACGTCGCAGGTCAAATCTGAGGGCACGACCGTGTTCCTTATTCAATTTTGATGCTAGGACCCGAATTTGAAGCTAATCGGACCAAAGGTCGCGAAGCCATAAGAAAATTCCACATTCAATGCAAAAAGTCCCAAGAAAACTTAAGATCTCTATATCTTCCAAAATAATTTTTTTTGGGCTCTGAAATTTTGGCCCTGAACTCCCACCTGGGAGGACTACTGACCACCAAAAAATCAGCGAAATCCAAGAGGGTCATTGTAAGACCCTGCTTTTCTTAAATAAACCTGCTCTGTTGTTCTTTGACTTCCAGACCATAGACTCGTTAATGGATCTATCAAGGTTTAATTTATGAAGTTTACATGCTTTGGAGGTGTAATCGCAGGTATATCGTGTGTGCTTGTGACGGGCGAATGACAGACTCCAGTCCTGGTGTTCTCAGCGCGTGTATTCTCGGCCAACTGGCATTACAATCCAAGTTAGAGCTACTTCCAATAACGATATCTCGAATGTTGCCAACAGCTATGCCACACATCGATGTTTCAATACCAAAACCGCTACGCCAACATTCCGCTAATTTAATCCTATCCTCGAAGGACGCAGGCTGATAGATACGCCATCGCGAACAGACTTCCAAAGCATTTGTTTTGTAGTGGAATGAAGTGGATCTAGCGCAACAGTCAACTACGTCACGCACGTACGTGGGGGGCCTTGTTCAACGTTACGCCGCATGACATGAAGGGGTGGAGGGACGGGTCCGTGTTAGCGTAAGGTTACGATTTCGGCTGTGGAACTCGCTTTACAAGCCATCAAAGCGCTTCCACAGTAAGTCTGGAACATGAACTGTGTTAGTCTGCGGGACAAGGAGCGGTCCGAAAGTGTGCAAAGCTGCGTAGCGCAATGATTTCTTTCACTCACCCCCGCGTGATGCTTTACTGAAAGTAATCCTCATTGTCCCTGGCGTTTAGAAAGTAAATTTGAAGCCAAGTAGTGACACCAGTGTGGCTTCACTGGTGAGATTTTGCGTATGTAAACATTCTGGATAGGGCAGCGTTCAGTATTTGTTCGTAACGTTCCTTGTAGTTCATACAAATGAAAAAAAAAATTCAATCACTGATTGGCTGAGCGATTAGCGAAGCCAGTTACTTCACTGGGGTTGAAAAACTTTTTCTGTCTGTCTGTCTGTGTGTGTGTGTGTCCGCACTACTCCTCCCAAACGGCTCGGCCGATCGAGACGAGATTTTGCAGGGTTGTTAGGTATATCCTTGGCTCGCCACACGCTAAAATTCAGCTTTCTATCTCATTCCATTCAGTCGTACTAACGAAAAAACCCTAAAAAAACGGCAGAAAAAGTGCAACTTTTTAGTGACTTTATATTTTAGAGACATTTTTACATGGTTCCTTATGTTTTTGAAGTTCCTGATGACGAAGATGAAATCAATTTGGACCCCTGACTAAAGATTTAACTGCGATTTGGCTACCTCGGCCCGAATTTACTAACATAATCAACTTCGACCCTTGATCTTGAAAGAAGGGGGTCGACCGACTAAAAAATTTTATTGCAGATTTCGATAGGTCTCGGCAAGACCTTTTCAGGGAGGGGTCGGAAGGGGGGTCTAGGAGCCCGACTTCATCAGTTGGCCGAATCAGGATCTTGGGAAAAGGGGATCGACCGACTTAAAAATTTTATTGCAGATTTCGATAGGTCTCGGCAAGACCTTTTCAAAGAGGGGTCGGAAGGGGGGTCTAAGAGCCCGACTTCATCAGTTTGCCGAATCAGGATCTTTAAAAAAGGGGATCGACCGACTAAAAAATTTTATTGCAGATTTCACGTGGTGCAATACTCAATGCCTCAAAAATCCTTGAGACAGCTTGCCGAAGGCAAGCAGGGAAGCGCCGCAGGCCAAGGTAGGTGTAACGCCAGGCGTGGATTGTCGTAACTGGCGCAGCATCGCGAAGCCTGTTACGACAAGACACGGTCTGGCGTAAACCTACCTTGTATTTAATCTAAAAGGTATGCACTCGCTCTATAGTCACGTCACTCTATTGCTGTGAGCACGCGGAAACAAACGATATTCTCCGAATTTCTTTAAGGGTGGTTCTGGTCTGTTTTAAATCAATTTCGATAATTCTGAGGCGTAGGCGTTGTAGAATGTTATAGACAAAATAGTCGAGTCTAAGGTTTTGAGAGTGCATACTTCCTCGTATCAAACCTGGAGAGCAATAAATTTTGGCGTTCTATTCAGAGTACCAAAGTCTGGCGTACTCCTGACGGATTTCCAAGATCTTGCAAGAAAGTCCAGCGTGTCACAGCTCTGTGTTTTTGCAGATGGAGTGCGACGTGTGCCTGGAGGTCTTGAACTCCACCGAGCGGTGACCCTAGGTGCTGCCGTGCGGGCATTCGTTCTGTCTGAAGTGCCTGCTGCAGCTGCAGGACAGAGAATGCCCGCTGTGCAAGAAGGTGAGTTCTAGCAGCCTTTGTGAGTTGTTCATCGATTTGTGCGAGAAACAACGGTGACTTTACTGCGATCCCAAAGGCTATGAACGCAGCGGCGTATGGTGCAATGTGTTGAGACATCACACCATACGTGTAATGCGACACCCACATCGCACCTTACGTGCTATGCGTCCCGAAAATGCCTTATGCCAATGCATGGGGAGCTTCATGTGCGATGCAAAAACATTGCGTCATAATTGGTGCGATGAAAACGGCTTACAAATACATTGCACCAATTGACGCTTTACTTATAGCGTTTGGATTCTCAGAGTTCTGATTCAATAAGCTGTAGTCATTCTCTACAAACACGCCAGCGCGCCTCTGACTTCTATGTATGAGATTTAAACTGGAGTCCATCAAGACTCATCAAGGGATGGCTCATTTACACCACAGGAAATCGAGCAGAGACCTTGGTGCAGAATCATGAGAAGCATGATTGGGTGATTCTTTCCGAAATCGCACGACGCCCGAAATCGGTGTCTCAGATTTCATCCCAATTTGGTCAAAATGTTTCTTTGGGACCCCTTAACACTGGTCTCTATTGGGCATATGTAGTTTGTTGTATGTCCTTTGATCGTATCGAACTCAGAAACGTTCAATATGCCCAGAATATGCCCCAATATGACAATGAAGTATTCTTTTTGACCCTACTGCAAATCTAGTCAAAAATCCTAAAACTGGGGAGGATTTCGGTGTTTGGAAAGGAACTATTCGAAAACTGTCGTAAGCTGCTGTATTGATCGATTTAAAAACTGCATCCCCACCTTTTGATGACAAAGTTTAAAAAAAAATTGTTTTGATCCGAGATGATAAAAAAAAACATATCATTTCTTACTGGCCAAAAGAACGAATGCATTGCCCATCACCATGAAACAAAATGATGACTTACTCCCGTCCCATTTTTGCACTTAAGACAAAATCTAATTGAGTACTCTAGTTCATTTAGAATCAATTGACCACCCTTTTCACTCAGCTCGAAAAAAAATATTTCTCGAAGTTCTTGGCTGGCTGGCGGCTGCCTCCCACTAGGCGAGGGGTTGGGGAGCGGTAGGGTGGGGGCAGCCGCCGGGCAGCCATCAGGCAGACAGCCGCCGCGGACCCTCTGCCGCGCTGCGTTACGCATGTTCATGTAGGTTTTCTGAGCACTTCATGACACCCAAATCGGAAAAGGAAAACATCTCCGGAAGTAAAAATTCTTCCCGAGTCTCCTCGGCGCCTCGAAAATGTTGTGCGACGAATCGTTCGGCTACAAACTGGTGCAAACCTCAGCCGGAACTCCAGGGCGCCCTCCTCTCATGAGTGCACACTGTGGATTTAGCAATGTATTCTAGTTTAAGCCTGGGCCATCTAAAGCGACAGGTCTTAAGTTTTAGCACTTCTGACGTCAAAGTGTAGATTATTGACAAGTGACATTGCCATTGAGGTGTCAGTGGGGTGTGACCATGTCTTGATAAGCACAGAGGGTGCAATGGTGGCGTACCCCACGAGGAACTTGGATTCAACTTGTAAATCAGCATTCATGGTTTCTGCATGTCAGCAATTTTGATGATTCTAAGTATGTAGTGCGGCCATTTGTAAATAAATGTACGTCAGTGTTTCAAGAATGTCTGATTTAATGGTAACATTGTAGGAACATCGGAGTAGTGCTGAGTACGCCTCATTTTAAATGCGTTTCATTATGGTCTATTGTAAATGTTTTAGCAGTGATAGGCAAGACTTCACTGTTATTCGACAAATGTGACGTCATATTCGTTGGAATGTGAGTTTTGGCACGTTCGTTTGAATACGATGTCACATTCGTTTGAACGTGACACGGCCATTAAATTAGGGTGTCACGTTCGTATGAACGTGGATCAACATTCATACAAATGTGACGTCGTATTCAAACGAACGTGACAAAATTGACATTCGCACGAATATGACGTCACATTCGTTGATTGACAGTGTTAAATTCTGATGTAACTCTTTGTGTTTCAGAAAAAAATGGTGCGTAATGTAACCGACAGAGTTTCCACTGTAGTCTCCAGCTTGCCAGCAAATGATAGGAGAGGGTATTGTGCTCCAAAGCACAAACTTCCAGATGCGACGGAAGCAGCAATCAAGGACCACATTGATTCTTTTCCGTCTTATGTATCACATTATGCACGGGAACCAACAAATGCACTTTACTTTGCATCAAATCTCAACTTCAAGAAGATGTACGAATTGTACTGCGAGGAAGATTATCCAAAAGTGTCATTCTCTGCATATTACTCACGTGTCAAGGCATCAGGGAGAAAATTCAAGAAAGCAAGTTTTGCAACCTGTTCCACATGTGACAAATTTAAGTTACAAATTGATGCAGCAACATCAGAAGATGAGAAGAAGTCATTAAAAGTTCAGCTTGAGAGACATCATCGCAAGGCTGAACAAGCGTATGAAGTGAAAAGGCAAATGAAAAAAGAATCTGAATCTGATCCTGAATTTTGCGTGCTTGTTTATGACATGGAAAAGGTACTACCCTGCCCCTACCTGAAGTGCAAAGATGCATTTTACCTGCGACAACTCAATGTTTTAAATGTAACTGTCACGGACACCACCACTAAGCTCACCCACTGTTATATGTGGCATGGAGTTGAAGGGGGGCGCTCTGCCAATTTCATAGCCTCATCAGTTCTGCACCACATCCTTAATCAAGTTCCTCATGGTGTCGAAAGAATAGTCATCTTCTCCGATGCTTGCACATCTCAAAACCGAAATAGCCATGTGGCCGCTATGTACCACGTTGCACTCCAAGAGCACCCAACTCTTCAAACCATTGAACACATTTTCCTAATCCCAGGCCATACTCACCTGGAGGTGGACAACAAACATGCAGTGATGGAACGCTTCAAGAGAAATAAAGATAAAGTTAGTCACCCTGAAGAGAACTATGAACTTATTCATGAGGCTGGTCGAACAGACTTGGAAAATTTTCCAGATGGAAAATTTCATGTTGTTCGCATGCACAAGAACTTCTTTGACTTTGCGAATCTTTTGAGTGGACGTCTCATTAAAAGAGAGGTAACGCTAAACCAAAACAAGTTCAACTGGTTGGACACGAACTGGTTCAAGTACACCAAGGGGAAGCTTGGACTTGTGGAGGTGAAGGCATCATACAGTCCTCTCGCCCACTTTGATGTGCTGAGTTTCCTGCGGCGTGGAGTGAAATCAGCAGGCGTTGCTCACCTTAAACCACTCCTAAAAAAGTTCTATGTCACTCCTCAGCCCATCTCCGAGTTAAAGAAGCAGAACTTGATTTCGATGCTCCCTTTTCTAGAAAACAAATACCATGAATTTTATTACAATCTGCCTACCTCTCCAGGGGTACAGGATGTTGATCCGGACTTAGAAGATTAAGGTGGTTTGAATTCCTGAAGTGAGCCTGGTATCTGTTGATTGGTGGAATGGTTTATTGACCTTCCCTCCCACTAAATTTACATCGTAAGTTTAATTTAACTGGTTACTAAACTAGTCAATTACCTGTATTAGTTTTAGAAAGATTAGTAAGTTACCTTGCTCTTGTAACTTCAGTCTCTATTTCCAATGAGTTGTTTAAATGTTGAAATGAATTCCTGCAGTAATGACTTGAACTATTGACTTGTAAATGATTGGTTCAATAGTTTTGCCTTGTGATGGTTACAATGCTTCTCATTTTATTTGTTTGTTACTGGACTAGTCATAGAAGGCGAGAGTTTTATTTTCTTTCGTATGTAACATAGAAGATAAAGCACCAAATTTTTTGGTGCTGTTTAAAGCTTCCAATGAATTCTATAACTGTAAATATGAATTCCTTAAGTAATGACTTCAAACCTAGATGGTTTGAAGTATGTATTGACTTGTTAAAGATTGGTTAAGTAGTTTAATTTTGACATTCCCTTGCATATTCTTTTAAAATTTGGTTTCCTTGTTATGAATTACTTTCAATATTCTATTTAACCTCCCTTACCATTCCAATTTTATAAAATTGTCTTTCAAATATATGTTTTTAAAATTTTGTGCCACCCTTTACAAAGTCATATATTTGTTCACTTCTTATAGTATGTTCTTCCAAAGATTCTGTGTACAAATTGTATATAAAAATAATTTATATGTTTCTACACTGTAGTAGTAGGTTTTAATGATTTCATGATTCAATTTTGATCTCTCTTAGTCTACAAAGATTAAATTGTGATAAAATTGTGATTGTAACTAATGTAGAGGGTGTTCTTTTCTTACCCAACTTACCCCTATTTCTTTCTAAGTTGGAAAGTTTTTAAGCAATTGTTGACATGTTTCCTTGTTATGAATTGCATTCAATATTCTATTCAACCTCTCTTACCATTCCAATTGTGTAAGTTAGTCCAATGAAAATTTTAAAAATTAAGTGCTACTATTTAAAAAGTTATACTTATATTTGTATGCTTCTTCAAGTGTGTTCTTCTAAAGATTAGTAGGTTTTATAACGTAAAAGAAGATTAGTGGTTTCTAAATATTATACATTTAACTTATGTCTATTCTCTGTTAATGATTGGTTAAGTAGTTTAATTTTTGACATTCCCTTGCATATTCTTTTAAAATTTTATTTCCTTGTTATGAATTCCTTTCAACATTCTATTCAACCTCCCTTACCATTCCAATTTTATAAAATTGTCTATCAAATACATATTTTGGAAATTTTGTGCCACCCATTACAAAGTCATACATTTGTACACTTCTTATAGTATGTTCTTCCAAAGATTCTATGTACAAATTGTGTATGAAATTAATTTATATGTTTCTACACCGTAGTAGTAGGTTTTAATGATTTCATGATTAAATTTTGATCTCTCTTTAGTAGTTTTCAAATATTAAACATTTAACCTATGTCTATTTTCTGTTCATGATTTTAAAGAACTGTTGATGCAATAACAGAAGTTATTTTCCTGTATTGTCTTATGTCTCATTTATATATTTTCCACTGTGACAAAATTTGCTCACATGCTACCAACCACATGTGGCAATTGGCTTTTGCTGCAGCAAAAGCTCTCTTATATGGTAGGTTGACATTGAGGCAGAGATAACAATTGAAACTAAATAATTGCTGTTATAAATTCATTTGTTCGCTTGATGGTGAAGAGGGAGTTCCATATGCTGCTGCCTTGCCACACCAACAACCTTCGCCTTAGTCCTTCTGACACGCATGTGAACACCTGTGCATACAAAGTAAATTTTGTCATGAGAAAGAAAATACACTGACAACACACTAACATTAACAGCAGGATAAAGCTGAGACACCACAAAAAAAATTACATGAGAAATGGAGTGAGGAGAACAAGAGCTAGGCAAGACCCTGACAGAAATACATGTTAGTAAAGTTGCCTCCTCTTTGTTTTGCGCATATGTCAAATTCAAATGAACCACGAAGGCCAGCTTCATCAAACACTGGAATGTTACGATAGGACCCTAGCACTGCTGTCAATGTTTCGAACTGTCTCTTACCTTGGAACTTCCGTCTCAGAAGAAAGGGGAGAAGGTAGCATCTTTGAAGACTTTGCCTCTGACACACCAAGACAATTCGGCTTTCTCGAGAAAATACTCCACAGCTGATGACAAAAAACACAACACTGAAATGAGCACAGACACAGCTGGAAGATTACAAAGACATTTCCATCGCCGGGGGACAATTAATCACATACTCTGCAGCTTTTTCATTTGTGATATCTTTCTGGACGGAGTGTTTGCCTATGATAGCTGTCTGCAACTACAGTGTGATAAATTCTTGTAAAAAGCAACATTCCCAATGGGCTAGGATCATTGTCAGCCTTTTCATCACCACACACATGACAATATAGCCAAACTTTAATTTTTTAGCTGAATTAATTAAAAAAGATAGTATTAATATCATTTGAGTGCTGATAAAAAAAAAAGACTAAAAATAGTCCTACCCCATTGGGAATGTTGCTTTTGACAAGACTACAACACACTTTAGTGACACACAGCAATTTTAGTCAAACACTGCGTCCAGAAAGATGTAACTCGAGAATTCTCTTCACTTACACTTAATTTACCTCGTTTGTTACTATTTAACTTGTCTCTAAACTAGTTAACCATTAGGTAAAGAAGGATAGTCACCAGTATCCTTTATCATGCCGTTTTCAAATGATCAGAAGCAGAATTTGACGATTCCCATGCAAATCTTCCCACCAGAAACAAGGCCATGTTATTGTTATGGCTCTAGCGCATTTGATTTTGATTTTGCTGGAGAATGTTTTCCAGCCTCGACAACAATTAAAAAAAGGAAGGATGAGGGATGAGGAAAGGGTCCCTTTCTTATAGGAAGGAATGGGTAGCCAACTCCACGCAAGTTCGGCTGCTGGGGATGTTGACCGAAGCTGGAACGGCAAGAAAGGCTGGTGATGCATGCTGCTGAAGGAAAGTTCCCCTTCAATTACAGGGAGCTCTATCCTCTTGCATATTCTGATAACCTGAAACATAAGCAATCAAATATTACACACAACAGTGGAAAGAAAGGGGACAGTGTCAGCCAACCACTGGTGTGCAGGTTATTATCAATGGAATAAAGCAGTTGCAAGCGAGAGGGAGAATATTTATTTTAAGTTGAGTGAGTGCTTCAGAGTAAGGTGCAACCTCTCCTCCGTGAAATAATTAGCTATTGTCATAGGAATTCAGAAACTTGGGAGCAATGTGTTTCAAAGAGAAGAGAAGTAGCACTGTCTCCTAGCATGACCTCATAGAACTTTCTATAGACAGCCACAGCTCACATTAGGATGATGCGAGGAGTGATAAGATTTGTTTATACAGAAGAAATTTAATATCGTTGCCTAGGAAGCGAGGTGCAAGTTAATCAAAGGAGAGTTCAAAGGGAGCCTGAATTATAGTAAGTTGCTTACGCTCAAAGCCCCCAGCCATCTCTCTGCTAGGATGTGAATCAAAACATTGAAGAGACGAAGAAAAATTCAGCAAAACTGCAAAAACAAGTGCATGCCGAAGCCGAAGCTATGTCAATACGAAAGCATGCTCTGCAGAAATAAAGATGACGGAATTTCTTTTACCCTTTTAAGCTTCTTCTCTCCAGAAGATTTATCGACGTTTGAATACCACTTGTTAACGTTTCTCAAAGCAGCAGACGACGACGCAGCCCGCACAGCCCGCTCCTCCCCCTTCCCCCTCCATCTTGCCTCATCAACAATTTATTGCATTGCAATTCAAATGCAATTCAGTTGCTATTTGTTTATAGTGTAGTCTGCTCTTCTGGTGGTTCTCGTTGTACGATTCGGTTTTCCAATGACATTGTCAACTATTCAGCTTGTCCATAGCATTTATTTCACTGTTAAAAAAAAAGTCTGAAAATTCAGACAAAATTAGTCAGAGGTTATTAATAGACTTGAGGTCTTAAAATTCAGACCACTTAGATAGTCTTAAAATTCAGAACTGGAGAGTCTCACATTTAAGAGTTGGTGGTCTAAAAATTCAGACCTGTATGAAGATTGCAAACATCAAGGTCCGTGTCATGTAAAATACAATATTGGAACCATCTTGTGTGTGTGTAGTCCTCAAGAGAGGACAACTCGAGTAAAAATTGTGATAAGGGAGAAGATTCTTGGGACTATCTCCCTGACTAACGAGGAGCCGGCCTGCGGCACCCAAGGAAATGGCGACACGGAGCCACCCGCGAGAGGTAAATTAAAATGTGAATTGTTCAACTCCCACACATATTACGGAGATAAATCTTGCAACAGAGCATGGTTCTCATATGACCGACTAAGTGTTGCCAATTTTAAAATTTTCAATTAGTATATTTTTTCATTAGAGGCCTTTTAAACAGAAGGAGGTATGTTTCACAACATGTGCGCCATCTAGCGGACAAACGAAATCTTAGGTTGGTCTGAATTTAGACTTAACCGTCTAAATTTTCAGACTGCACAGGTCTAAATTCAAGTTGTAAGACGCTCAGGTCACAATTTTCATACCAAAAGACTGAATTTTCAGACAAGCAGTCTGAAACAAGTCTGAAGAATAGATTCAGACCACCAAGTCCGAAAAAAGTGGTCTGAATTTTCAGATTTTTTTTAACAGTGTTGTTGTCAGTGAAATAAAATAAGCAACAACGAACGTGTGCGAAATGCCGGCTGTGTTTCTTCCACCCAGCTGCTGGAGGGCCCAGAAAAGACAGTGATGTAGCTGTCATCAAGGTGCCGAAAGGAGGTTATCAGCTTGGATCAGTCCCCTCAACTCCAGCCAGCCCATGACTCTTGGGCCAGATGCAGCCTGAAAAGATGAATACCACGTTCTCCACCTTCGTTGTACTCTGGTGAGGAGGAATGTTGGTCTTTTAAATCTGCTGCTGCTCGCAAAGATAGAGAGTCCGTTGAGATATGCATTGTAAGCCTGATGCAATGTAAGCTAATGCAGACGGCCCTTATTCATGATTGGCTGAGCGATTAGCGAAGCCAGTTACTCCAGTGGGGTTGAAAAGTTTTGTCTGTCTGTTTGTCTGTTTGTTTGTCTGTCTGTTTGTTTGTGTGTCCGCACTACTCCTCCCAAACGGCTCGGCCGATCGAGACGAGATTTTGCAGGGTTGTTAGGTATATCCTTGGCTCGCCACACGCCAAAATTCAGCTCTCTATCTCAAATAATTTAGTCGTACCAACGAAAAAACACTAAAAAAACGGCAGAAAAAGTGCAACTTTTTTGTTACTTTATATTTTAGAGACATTTTTACATGGTTTCGTATGTTTTTTTGAAGGTGCTGAAGACGAAAATGAAATCAATTTGGACCCCTGACTAAAGATTTAACTGCGATTTGGCTACCTGAGCAGTTCTCGCGAAATGTGATAATTTCGTGTCCTCTCTCTGGTTCTTCCAACCTGAAGTCGATTTGAACGGGGTCTTTTTCTACCTTAATGTTTTTTGACCTTGCGGACAAGGTACAATTCTTATCAGGATGAAATTTTGCCTCCTTCCACCATTTAATTGCAAGTTTTACCCCAGAATGTAATTTCCGTGGACACTTTTTGATGTCCTACGCTCCAGATTTGGGGCTTCGCGCCTCTACTACAGCCCAAGGGAATATGAGAAATCACTTTCGCGAAGTGCATTTTGTTTTACGCAAGTGAGGCTACGTTTTGACGTGTAGAACGTATCTCTCGGGTAAAATTTGCAGACACAAGATGACTCCGAAAATTGTCCTCCACAACTAAAATTCGAAAAGTCTAAAATCGGTTTTTTTGAGACGGTTTTTCTACCTTATGCGCGATCGTTCTAAAACTTTTCTCATATTGTTGGTGCATTTGTCCTACACAATTTGCAAAGTGGCGGAGTAATGTGGCACCATTAGAACGGAAAATATAAACTTAAATATGTTTCAAAGCGGCGAAAAAATTGGCCTAGCAAGCAATAAGTGTAATTTCCGTTCCACCCATTGCTAGCAGACCATTCAAAATTTTGATTGCGAACCAATCCTTGTGTGTTTGCCTTGTAGACAAGTTGTTCCAGTAAAATTTTGGTTCCGGTGCCAATTTTGATTTGGCTTGTAAACCCCATTTCATGCAATAATGTAATTTCCGTGGACTGTAATTTCCGTGGACAAAATGGGGTTTTCGTTGCGTTTCACGTGATTTTCGCCTCGTAATGGGCCTCAGCTCTAAAGTATGTCAATACTTTTCTGTTTTAAACCTCTCTTATTGAGGGAATGCCATTCTTATGGCCTAACCCAAGAAAGCATGCACTGAATATAGGTCACTGGCCAATCATAGGTGCGTTTACTTGAAGAAAAGTTGATCGGCAGGTCGATCAAGCGGCCCACTGCACGCGCCGCGGTATTTTTAGCCGTCTCAAATGCAAATTCAGGCATTTCAGGCACAAAAGTTAACAACCTATACATATTCTAAAAGGGGAAATGGTTTCTGTAATCTATTTGACGTTTTGGGTCTTAGCACCCAAAAGGCAAGCTGAGGAAAGTCGTGGCGTAGTTTAACACAACATCCATCTGGTTAAACCCGCCGCAAGTCACAAAATGGACCCAAACGAGCAGCGACCCGACTTTTTGCAAGAGTCTAAGCTTTCGACTCCACTCATCAGATTGGTCAAACAATGTATTTTCTGGACAACCAAGCGGTTTTATGCTGCTTTGTTCGGCGCGGCCGGCGTACTGCCATGACAGTTCTGACTGCGAGTCAGTGAAACCGTTCAACGTTGATTATTCAGATCGGAGAGCTTAACCGAAAGCTTTGAGTCTTGCGAAAAATAGGCTCGCTGTATTTTGGGGTCTAGCTGACCAGACCATTTAAGACTTGCGGTGGACTTAACCTGACCGATATGTTAAGCAACATGTCGTCTTTCCTAAGCTTGCCGTTCAAATGCTAAGACCCAGTTTATCGAATAAATTACAGCAATCTGTTTCTCAAACTTTACTCTTTCCGAAAATATAGGTTAGTAAACGTTGGTGCCATATGCTAGGAGGGCTAAATAGACCGCACCGCCGATCAACTTTTCCTTAACTGACCGCACCCATTATTTAATATTTTCCGAACATAGAGGACACGCCGGAGCTGATCAAGTGGGACTTTCCTCCGTTGTCCATTGTAGGGCCCATCATTTGCCAAGTGTGAGAGGTACCGCCTGGGAGGTAAACACTATGCAACCGTGGTCAGAAGAAAATGAATTCACAGTTGTTCCCGAGACAGGGAATTAAGCCGGGGGAGGTGGACACCAGACCCAGTCCTGCTCAAAAAGGCTGTTCTAGGGTGGGGGCCCCGCACCCCTCCCGGGAAATGTATACCTTCTCACTTACTGGTCACACTACGAGTGGGACCTTGTAGCCGCATGAGGTTCTCCTCCTCCAGCAAAACGTGGCACCCTAGTAAGGACGGCCATGTCCTGTTTGGCAGTGCACGCGGGCATATGTCGGGCCGGAAACGGCATACGATCAAACTGTGGTCTAGCCCGAAATCTTATTGTGAGGCACGCAACATGGAACCAGAATGCACAGATGTGGAGGGAGCTGCCTAAACTGCTAGGCGTTTGCGTTCGTATCGCACCTATTCTAAGGGCCCATTAAAATGTAATTTCCGTGGACAATTTCTGAGGCTGTGTAATTTCCGTGGACAGCAAAAAAATTAAAATTGCGATATTTTCTATATTAGTGGGGTGATAGCTCGCCCCGATGAATCCATGATCCCTAGTGGTGTTCTTAACAAGATAAATGCAAAAAACCCGGTTTCAATTGAACTTTTTTTCAAAAAGTTTCGGGGCCCAAAATTAACCATTTCGCGAGAACCGCTCACCTCGGCCCGAATTTACTAACATAATCAACTTCGACCCTTGATCTTGAAAGAAGGGGGTCGACCGACTAAAAAATTTTATTGCAGATTTCGATAGGTCTCGGCAAGACCTTTTCAGGGAGGGGTCGGAAGGGGGGTCTAGGAGCCCGACTTCATCAGTTGGCCGAATCAGGATCTTGGGAAAAGGGGGTCGACCAACTAAAAAATTTTATTGCAGATTTCGATAGGTCTCGGCAAGACCTTTCCAAAGAGGGGTCGGAAGGGGGGTCTAGGAGCCCGACTCTATCAGTTGGCCGAATCTGGATCTTGAAAAAAGGGGGTCGACCGACTAAAAAATTTTGTTGCAGATTTCGATAGGTCTCAGCAAGACCTTTTCAAAGAGGGGTCGGGAGGGGGGCCTAGGAGCCCGATTTCATCAGTTGGCCGAATCAGGATCTTGAAAAAAAGGGATCGACCGACTAAAAATTTTAATTGCACATTTCGATAGGTCTCATCAAGACCTTTTCAAAGAGGGGTCGGAACGGGGGTCTGTGAGCCCGCCTTCATGTATTCTGAACATTGGTGCAACGGCCAAGTTTTGAACATTGACTTTGGCACAGTGGGAACACAAGAGAGGGCCTCAGTCCTGATGTTTTATCAATAAGTTTGCGCTTTACCTCCACGGGGTGTGAGGAGCGAGGACCGAAGCCCGAGAGACGGCCTCCGATTGGGCCAAGTCAGGTCTGGTGCGAGGGCCGAAGAAGGGCCGAAAAGAATCCGCCGGCAGGCCAAGCTGGTATCGGCCCCTGTCGAACTGAATTGGCAGCGCAACGAAGCGGAGCTGCCTATACTCGGTTCGACGGAAGGGCGGCGCGCCCTAGCTTGAATACTTCGACCATTCATCAAGTAGTGCACCACTCATTGCCTCAATGAACCCTTTAAACAGCTTGCCGAAGGAAAGCAGGGAGCGCCGCAGGCCAAGGTAGGTGTAACGCCAGGCGTGGATTGTCGGAACTGGCGCAGCATCGCGAAGCCTGTTACGACAAGACATGGTCTGGCGTAAACCTACCTTGTAATTCCAGTGCTGGGAAACAGAGTTGCAAACCACTCAGTGACCTCATGAGTGGACATTAGCGGTGGACATACATCTCTGGTGGATTACCTCTGGGTTATCAGAATAATCCATGGACTTACGCCTGTTTGTCAAAATGATCCATGGACTTACGCCTGTTGGTCAAAATGATCCATGGACTTACGCCTGTTTGTCAAAATGAGCCATGGACTTACGCCTGTTTGTCAAAATGAGCCATGGACTTACACCTCTTTGTCAAAAAATCACTTGGACTTACGCCTTTTGGTCACAAAACGGATGGACTTAAGCCCTTTGTCAAAAAAGGGATGGACTTACGCCCTTTGGACACCTTCTGTATCTTCTAAACTAACCGAGATAATTCGGTTTTATAAAAACCAGTATGCGTGTTATGGCCTAACAAATACTCTTATGAAAAAAAGTGGATTTTACCAATTTGTGGACTTACGCCCCTTTGTCAAAAAACCAGTGAGTAGTGATAAAAAAAAACATTAAAATAATAAAGTTAAGGAAACTGGAATGAAAAAGGGTAAATATATCGTTTAGGGGCTCCGCGGATCTGGAGCCCCTAAAGTATATCTAAAATTCACAAAAAATGCGCCGAACACGATTGAGACGACGGTTTTTGGGGCTCATCTCCCGTTTATGCAAAATTAAATAAAATAGTGAGTTACTATAACCCTAAAACCCCCACTTCAACATCTGGTAACACCCATGCAAGTCACTTGCCTGACCAAAAGCTGGAAGGAAAAAATAATGTTATCTTTCAAACTGTGTTTTCCAACTGGTTTTAAGCACTGTCAATGACTGAAAATGCTAATTAATAAACGTTGGTGTGCGGCACTATGTAGCGTTCCGAATCGCGTCACCGGTAATTTGCTGAGGAGCACCTCGCTGCGAGACTACGCCAATACTGCGAATAACGTGCAGACGACTGACTGTGGCTGGCTCCGGTCGAGTCTCGTGTATTGAGAGTGGATGTGAGTTTTTGATTCGGCAATCCTTGTGAATGGATTATTCATGGTGTGTTGTGGATCCTTGCATCACCTGTTTTTTGTCATTGTGTTCCGTGATCATCGACGGTCGTCACGACCAGGGTGGTGTAACTTATTTAAACGTATAACGTAACGAAATTGACGGCAGAACTATTCTATCCGTTTTATTATTTCGTTTTGTTATACTTATAACTAAAATTTACTGTTACGCGCATGTAACCGTTATTTTCATACAATCTTTTAATTGCTATTTGAAATAACGTTATTGGTCGCTAATCGAGAAATAACGTTATTACCTCTACCTTTAACGCACTACCCAATAACTTTCGTGCTACGAAAATAACGTTTTAGTTTTATTTTGTCAGAATTTCGTTAAAGAGGTAACGGTAACGAAGAATGAGGCATCACAAACAAAACCGTTGTAACTTAATCTACAAGCAGCAATGTTACACCGGTTCAGTTTTCCCTCCACCATTCCCTCTAACGTGCGCGCAATTTTTCGTACCGATGTCGTAAGATTCGTCGTCGTATCATCAGTAAAACCACATTCACATTCAACTAATGTTTGTGTCGACTGCTGAATTGAAAAGGAAAGTTTCGTCACAATCACAATAAACACAGCGTCGCCGACGCCACGGCAACGGCAAGCAATAAGCTAGCCCTTGTGACAACGATTGTGGTTTTGGTAGCAAATCTAACCTCAATAAGGACCCGTCTTGATAATGGACTTTAAGAAATCGTATTTCAAGGACTATACCAATGAAGATGAGCGAACTACATTATCTGTGGCAGTGTGACTTATGTAAGTAAAGTCTTTATAAGGTTAAGGTTAGAAAATGACTAGAGTTTTGTCTGGCTGGTGTGGTTTTTTATTTGACTAGCATAACATCAGTTTCAGTTCTAAAGAAAGGCACTGTCTGGTGCACGAACAAGTATTTTTAATTACTTAAAGAACCGTAAATAATAAAAGCAACAAAAATCAAAAGTTTCAGTACTAAAGTAAGGCACAGTCTTTAGAACACATCATTTGCATTACTTATAGAATCTTCAATAACAAATACAAAAACAATGTGAGTAGGCAATGACTATTTAATCAATATTTTGCCTCTAAAAATACCAAAATAAGTCCTAGACACATCATTTGCACAACTTATAGAACCCTCAATAACAAAAACAACAATATGAGTAGGCAATGACTAAATCAATATTTTGCCTCTAAAAATACCTAAATAAGTCTTAGACATTTGAAGATAAACTAATGATTTTCTTTTTGTTTAGAGACCTGAGGAGGACGACGAGGAGCTGCGACTTCTAACTTCCACACTATCCTGCTCACTTTCCTGGGACCCAGAGCTGGATGAAGACCGAGCTAGTGGCTGCACCATCATCAGCTCTTCTGCAATCTTCTTGACGATGTCAGGGTTAGTATGTAGTAGAACTACATCATCAATGCTGTCGGCTGATAGGTGACTTCTCTGGGGCCGCATTATGTAGCGAAGGGAAGAAAACAATCTTTCAACTGAGACCTGTGTTGGTGAAATGGCCAAGACAATGAGAGCCAGCTCTGCTAGCTCTGGCCAAATCAATTTTTTCCCTTCCCAATATTCAATAACATTTGCAGTTGTTGGCAGTGGCTTCACAACACGGTCATACTCATCTAACTTTGCTCTTAATGTTTCTTTCCAGTTCCATGTAGATGCTGCACTTGGTGGACCCTCCTTTGTCCGTCGAGTCTGGTTCTGCTGCTCTAGAAACTTCTTAACGTTGGCAGCCCCCTCGTCATCGCTACCTTCCACCATTGGGTCATCGACATTTTCATCATCTTCGTCATCAGCGTCCTCTTCTAGCTGCAGCTGCACGCCACGCCGTGCCTTTACTCGATGCCACAAATCAACAAGGTAAGATTTTGCGTCTGCAACTTGTTCAGGACTGAGAAGGGCTACAAAGCGGGGGTCCATGAAAACAGCCGCATTAAAACTAGGGTAATTGAAAAGTGCTGGCAGTCTTTCCCCACGCCCTCTCTGCCTGTACTGAACGGCTTTGGCCCTCTCATCCATTGCTTCAAGCAATTTTTCTGCGAGTGGTGTCTTCCTGCTTCTCAAACTGTAACTCAGTTCTGTCCAAATCGCAAAAAAATCTCCCAAAGTCAGGTCCTTAGCTTGGAGTTTTGTAGTGGCTTTCCTGGCTGGGCGCAAGTCTACCAGAAGAACATCTGCTTTCTCCCACTGTTCTTCTGTTAAAAAGTTTTTTTGGCGCTCATTTGCAGTGCAGTCAAGGGTCAGCTCCATGAAATTCTTCAAATTGAAGACACTTTTTAACATATCATAGTCTGACCCCCAACGAGTGACGACTGAGATGGTGGGGAGAGGGAGACCTGCTGACTTGATTTGACGTGCCATTGACTCTGTTCGCAGGAATATGCACAACTTCTTCACAGCGACGAGGAGCGGCCGGACCTCGACGTCAGCCTTGCAGGCGTCCTCGACGGCCAGCTGGAGTGTGTGGGCAGCGCAGCGTACACTTTGAAGTTTAAACTCATCTTGCACCAACTCAACGCCTTCTGCCCAGCTCTCCAGTGGCTCTTCAAATTCCGCAATCATTTCTTCAGCCTCGTCAAGGCCCAGCAGCTTGCCAGCTAAAATGTAGTTGGCTCCATTGTCGCTGGTGAAGCTGGTGATGGCCTTGATTGGAATTCCATACTTCCTGAGGATCCTTGTGATGATGGCCTTCAGGTTTGTGCCTGTGCTGCTGTCAAACAGCTCCTCTACAGCAAGTGTTCTGACAATAGTTTTCCCCTCATGAACATATTGCACGTTTACACCGATGAAGTGACGAGTATTCTTTGAACATCCATCCACTTGTACAGCGAGCATCTTGCCATCCATTTCTGCTGCCATCTTCGCTCTGACCCTCTCAGCAAAGCCACTGATCTTCTTCGGAGTGCTGTGAGAGCTGATGGTGGGCCTGCAAAAAAATATTTGTCCTTTAAGGGGGCACTATGGTCTAAACGCAAAGGGTTCAGAAAAAAAATCGGAAAAAAAACCCATCAAAGCTAGAGATCTGAAAATTTATTTTTGAGTCAAGAACATCCCATCCCATAATTTTAAAGGTGCGCGAACGCGGCCGTCGTCCCCGGTCGTCCTGCAGGATAAAAAGAAGTCCTGGAGGACATGCCCTCATGGTGGCAGTCGTAGCGGATGAACGCGGTGACCTGCAACAACGAAATTTTACGTCAGCCCTAAGAAAACATGTGGCTAGAGCCGGAACTACGCTCGTTGACGAGCCATAAATTTAAAGGCTGAAAATTTACAGCAGAAAATGAGGTAGAAAAATTTGGGTTTTTTTAAAAATAAACAGGACGACAAATTTATATCTTAGAGTCGCAGCAGCCAAATTTCCGTAGTTCCGGCTCTAGCCACATGTTTTCTGAGGGCTGACGTAAAATTTCGTTGTTGCAGGTCACCGCGTTCGTCCGCTACGACTGCCACCATGAGGGCATGTCCTCCAGGACTTCTTTTTATCCTGCAGGACGACCGGGGACGACGGCCGCGTTCGCGCACCTTTAAAATTATGGGATGGGATGTTCTTGACTCAAAAATAAATTTTCAGATCTCTAGCTTTGATGGTTTTTTTTTTTCGATTTTTTTCTGAACCCTTGCGTTTAGACCATAGTGCCCCCTTAAGAAGAGTGCATTTACCCAGCTTTCAATAATTTATGTTTATGTATCTATCTCATTTTTTTATTTAATTTTTTTAATTTATTTAATTGTTTTAATTTATTTAATTGATTGATTGATGATTTATTTATTTATTTATTTATTTATTTATTTATTTAAAGTTACCACATTTAAATTGTTTCGGCCATTTTCACGAGCACATGATTCTACTTTTATAAACTAACATGTATAATTGGGCAGTGAAGTTAAATCCCCTCACTTTTCAGGAAATGCAAAACACATGTTGCAGGCTTTTGTTTTCAAATGTTTTGACTCTAACTAATTCACTAATATATACCAATAATAGATAATTTGGCAAAAATGGTGTATCATCAGTACCTCTATAACTTTGGTGACTTATCACAAGATACGGAGTGGTAAAATGAGAAAACTCATCTCATCAAGGGGGTAACGACTGGTCAATTTCGTGTCAGCCGGATTACGGATTACCCGGATTACCCGCGGATTACCTCCGGATTACATCGAAAATTTTCCTGGATTACCTTTGGATTACGCAGGATTACCCCGGATTACCTCAACATTTTCCCGGATTACCCCGGATTACCTCCAAATTTGTGGTTATCCGGATTACGGATTACCAATTTGCTGTCAGCCGGATTACCGAAGTCGTTACCCCCTCGCATCTCATCCATATGAGACATGTCTTCTAAACATGATCTAAAGAGGTCAATTATATTTGTATTGATGCTTCAAAAATTAGCTTTCTATTAAAAGAATTCAGGCCACTAGTTTGAACCCTGAACTCCTATTCCTTTCTGAGAATTGAAGATTTACGCCACTTCAACATTTTTAGCGTAAACATTTATAACTCAGAAATGAATTGAAGTTTAGGGTTCAAACTGCTGGTCTGATTTCTCCTGTTACTTGGCTAATTTTATAAACAAATTTCAAACCTCTGAGAGCCTTTATTTAGAAAAAGTGCAGAAATAGTTTGGAAATACTTTAGTTATTATAAAACGAATTAACTTAAACCATAATCCCATTGAGGGAATCCTATACAAAGAAATTTAAAAAATTAAGAAGTCTTCTTGAGTGGTTTGAAAGCACCCTGCCCAGGTATAATACCAGCCACCAAAATGAACGCCATTGAAAAAAAAAATCTGGTGCTCTAATTGCAAATCTAATAAACTTAATGACAACTTACTGGTCTGCTCTGGGCATGGCGTCGATCATCGGTTGCACAATGTCCTTGAACGAAGGGTAGTCCAGGACCCTGAATGATAGCCCCTCCTCGGTGATAAGGCGGAGGCTGTGGAGCTCCAGTGCTGGTCCCGACATCTTCACCCCGTTGAGCACAGTAGCCTTTGCCTTCTTCTTCGGTGCGGTGCGATCGGGCCGCCCGAAAACTTCATCCGCCTTGGCAGTGGTGTTGGCGTGCACGTCCTTGTGATGCACTTCAAGGTGGCTCATAAGGTTGCCAGCATGTTTTTTCTGCAAAAAAAAGGTAAAAAAATAAAAAAACATACTCAAACTGCACTGGAAGAAAAACACTATGGTTAATCTTGTATTTTTTTTAACAGCCTTGTCACCCTCGGCGGCATCGTCATCTACCAGAAGGCCCTTCTCGTAGGCGGCAACGTCGCGCGCCTGTGCCTGGCTTGACCCTGCCCAGCGCCAGCGCCCCGTTTTTGCGCTTCGCGCCCACCACATCACAACACCAGGACCATAAAAATAATAAAATAGTTTCTACTTACAGGTATTTTCTTGCCACAGCGGCCGATGGTGCAAATTGACTGGTCCAAAGCCTCGTCGTACTCGAAGAGCTCGTGCACCGGGTGGTTCACTTGCCCGCTCTTACGGCCGCGCTTTCTTGTGCCTGTGCCATCTTCAGATGCATCCACGTTGTTAGAACTAGAACTTCGCTCCATTTTGCTTGTGGCCGGCCAGGCCACTCACTAGACGAATGACTGATGTGATGTTCGGGCGCCGCTCGGATCAGCCACTACACCACGCCACGCCACGACGATTCACAACAATGCACACCGACACGACGACTTGGCTTTTTGACGACACGGCCACGGCACCGCACCGCACCGCCAGCGTCCGGCGTCGCCCGCATCGGACGGACGGACGCTGGGCGGCGGCGTCTGTAGACTGATTCCGGGTGGCAGGGAGGTCTCTCTCTCGCACTCATGGTGCGAGAGAGAGAGACCGACGGCCGCACAGTGCGGAATCAGTCTACTGGTCTTGAGCAGGTTTATTTAAGAAAAGCAGGGTCTTACAATGACCCTCTTGGATTTCGCTGATTTTTTGGTGGTCAGTAGTCCTCTCAGGTGGGAGGTCAGGGCCAAAATTTCAGAGCCCAAAAAAATTTATTTGGGAAGATATAGAGATCTTAAGTTTTCTTGGGACTTTTTGCATTGAATTTGGGATTTTCTTATAGCTTCGTGACCTTTGGTCCGAGTAGCTTCAAATTCAGGTCCTAGCATCAAAATTGAATGAGGAACACGGTCGCGCCCTCAGATTCGACCCGCGACGTTTTTTTGATAGTTATTTTTCACTTTTTCTCGAAAAAATGACCAAAAAGGTCCCAAATCTTGGGATTTTGGACTTTTAATTTTAAAAATGTTTTAAAACCAGCCTTATCTGATGGAGAAAGATCCGCTGAATCCAAAAAACTCTACCCCAGATTTTTATCACTAACCGTTTCGGAGATATGTCACTCCAAAGTCAGGCAATATATTTTAGGTCCTCATTTCTGTGAGATTTTGCCGAGCTGCTCACTCCCATGTATTGGGCGGTCAGTTCCAGCGACGCAGGCCTTGTGCACTGGTTAGTTGTCTCCAGCGTGCCTTTCTTGCGCCTGCGCCGGCACAGTTGGGCCAGATAACAGGTAGAAATCATCAGGTCAAAATCCCGGACGCGATTTGAGCTCCTTCACTGCTAGAAAAAATCTCGGAATTAAAACGGAAAAAGTACCACTAATTATTTTTCGTCCACTAGCGTTAAAATTACGATTTAGGAACGGTCTAAAAAGAGGAACGGTGAGGTTAAAGAGAAGGCACGGTGAAATTGTAAACCAGAACGGTGAAAAGGAATCATCATATCATAACGGAAATCTTAGACCGGCAGACTGTAAACACCACCGTGTCTTTTGACCTCACCGTACCTTTTTTAGACCGTTCCCAAAACCAACGGCTGAACCGTTGTTTTTAAAATATATTTCCGTAATTTCAGTCATGGAGAAGACATCTGTTGATACGGAAATACCTTTGCAGTCAATAACGCCAATCTTCCGCTAATGCAAACCTGTTAATTGAGACGGATTCATTATTTATCCCTTTTCTCCATATCATTCCTGAATTGTTGTTTTAAATTCGGTGAGTGGTAAGTTTAGAAGATTGGGCTTGGCAATTTTCAAGGTCATGAAACTTGGTCAAAATCTTCTGGCATTTTGAGAGCAGATGGCGAGCAAGCGAAAAAGGGATAGCAGAAATGGATCGGACTCGGTTTCTTTTTAACAGAGGGTAATACTACGCTTTAGTTTTACCAGTGCACAGTGGGCCAGAAGACCGACGCGTGTCGGTTTCTTAAGTCGCTAAATGGTACTGGAACCGAACGTCTGACCCGACCCTTGGATTGCTTTCGGAACGAGGAATCCATTAGTGGGGTCACACGTTAGGTTCGAGTCAAATTTAGCGACTCAGGAGGTCAAATCGCGTCCGGGATTTTGACCGCCTCCACCTGTTATCTGGCCCACTGTGCCGGCGCAGGCGCTAGTAAGGCACGCTGGAGACAACCAACCAGTGCACAAGGCCTGCGTCGCTGGAACTGACCGCCCAATACATGGGAGTGAGCAGCTCGGCAAAATCTCACAGAAATGAGGACCTAAAATATATTGCCTGACTTTGGAGTGGCATATCTCCGGAACGGTTAGTGATAAAAATCTAAGGTTGAGTTTTTTGGATTCAGCGGACCTTCATCCATCGGATTAGGCTGGTTTTAAAACATTTTTAAAATTAAAAGTCCAAAATCCCAAGATTTGGGACCTTTTTGGTCATTTTTTCGAGCAAAAGTGAAAAATAACTATCAAAAAAATGTCGTAGGTCGAATTTGAGGGCACGATCGTGCTCCCCATTCGATTTTGATGCTAGAACCTGAATTTGAAGCTAATCGGACCTACGGTCGCGAAGCAATAACAAAATCCCAAATTCAATGCAAAAAGTCCCAAGAAAACTTAAGATCTCTATATCTTCCAAAACAATTTTTTTGGGGCTCTGAAATTTTGGCCCTGAACTCCCACCTAGGAGGACTACTGACCACCAAATAATCAGCGAAATCCAAGTGGGTCATTGTAAGACCCTGCTTTTCTTAAATAAACCTGCTCCTTTGGTCTGCTTCTGCTGCGCGCTCCGGGAGGCAGGCGGGGAGGGGCGGGGAGGGAAGTCCAGTGCGGGTCGCTCTGGTCAGGTGCGGCGAGCGTGCAAGAGGCATGTTGTCTCGCGTCTCGCTAGTCTTCCAAAGTTCCAAAGAAATGTAAAACATGCCGAGTGTGTCAATGTGATTTAAATCTCAATTAAGTAAAAATAAAATAACTGTAACCGTATCTCTCGTATTTTTCAAAATCTTGGATCGTCACGAGATTCCTGTCACCAGTGTCGCCCAAGGTCAAGGCCTTCCCTTCATGAATGTATAAACCGTGAAATTTCCGTTATAATAACGGTTAAAACCATATAAAAGTGTCAAAGTTACGGGTAATACCGATATCATCACATGAAACAAACGTTGTAACGACATTGTGACGTTGATATCAATAACGTTATTTCCCCAACAAAATTGTTCACGTTACTTGGTAATAACGTTATAAAGAAACCAAAATTTTCTATTAGCTAGCCAATATCGTTATCACGTAAAAACGTTATATGAAAACCAATGTTAGTCAGTTACGGCGATATAACGGTATTTATTGTTTTCTCGTTGTTCGTTATGGTTATAACTCTAGCAAAAAACATATCCGTTAATGTCCATTTTAAAATAAGTTACGCCACCCTGGTCACGACGGTGACGGTGGTGATCATGGACGTATGTGACCCAATCCATGTTGTTGGATTTTGTTTTCTCGCCTTCAAAACGTGTGAGTTACTGTTTACTGTGAAAAGTGTGACGTTTGCTTAGTTGTACGCTTGTTTGGCTTCCACTTCGTTATGTGCCACTGTGTCTGTTATTGCACAATTCTCTCCTCACGTATATTGGTCCTAACCTACACCGCTCTTGTGTTGATGCTTGCATCATCCTGTTTTTATTTCTTTTGCGCTTCCAAGCTTGGACTCGTTTCATAACTGTCCCACCTAAACATCACCCTGTTTTTACTTCTTTTGCGCTCCCAAGTTTAGACGTGTTTCATAACTGTGCCACCCAAACATTTTCCCTTCTATTTGTGTGAAAGGAGGATCTGTCATCGTGTGTTGTGGATGCTTGCGCTCCCAAGTTAGGATGTGTTTCATAACTGTCTTTGAGTCATAACTGTTCCACCCAAACATTTTCCCTTCTATTTGTGCAAAAAGGAAGATTTGTCATGGTGTCTTGTGGATAACTGTTCCACCCAAACATTTTCCCTTCTATTTGTGCAAAAAGGAAGATTTGTCATGGTGTCTTGTGGATGCTTGCATCTTCCTGTTTTTACTTCTTTTGCGCTCTGAAGTTTGGATGTCTTTCATAACTGTCCGCAGTGGCCTCCAATACAAAAACTTGAAGAAGAATGTTTTATTTCCTGCTTTTTTGAGTGGTTCAAATTTCAGAGAATTGACTAATGGGAAATACTTCCAAGTTGACATTACTGTTGACTTGCTGTACTTGCATGTCTATTAATGTTTTATGAAGCAATTGTGATAACGACTCACATATTTAGTACCAAAGGCTTTGTGGAGCTACTATCATTCTGCACCGGAGCCAGTTTGGTGTCAAAGTTTCAAATCTGTTGGTGCCTTGGATTTGTTATGTTTCGGTCCTGTTCTCTATTTTACAAATGAAATAGGTCCATTAATGTTCATTCGTAGTTTTATGTATTTGTGTCTCAATTGTTGTGATATCATAGGTGAAGTTTGTGTTATTTATTTCTGTGTGTTGGCAGGTTTGAGCAGCCCTGTTGCGCATGGAGTCCAAACCAGCCATGCATTTTCGTCGCAATTGACACGCAGTGAAAGAGGGCCTTTGTCGAGCTGTGTACATTCGCCATTAAAGGTGTGATATTTTGTGGGATTAATTGCATGTGGACTGACAGTGACCTTACAAAATTTGAGAATATTTTGTTGATAAGAAAGGTATTTGGAGGAAATTGAAACTTGCATACCAATGCTTCAATTCAAAATCATGTGTGTTTAAGGGTTTCTCGTTTAGGTATAAATATATGTCGTAGCTTAATAGAATAAGTAAAGGAAGCACTGGAAAAAGCACTGGAAAAACATGGGTAGTAATTAGAAACAAAACTATATTGGTGTTGCAGTAGGTACAAATGTTTGACAACAATTTAATTATATATATTTACATTGGTCTTTCATTAACATGAGAACAGTAGGTATACCGAACAGTACATTACATTACATTAACTTTTAGCACACATTTGTACATTGGTGTTTTATTAACATTAGAAGAGAAAGAGTTATTACATTAACTTAAAAATCTGTGCCCAACATGCTGTGATGTAGTAATTAGAAACAGAACTATATTGGTGTTGTAGTAGGCACAAATGTTTCACAAAAATTTAATTACATATATGTACATTGGTCTTTTATTTATATGAGAACAGTGAGAGTCATTATATAAATTGTAAGCACACATTTTGAAGGCATCTAAAGGAGGCTTAAATGAATAGAGGAACTGTGGAAACACTCACACACTCCACAAAGTGAGATATCTATACTTACAACATATTTGTTTACAATGTTCACAATAATAATAGGTTTTGCAATCATACAATTAGTTCACATAACTGCAAATCACATTTTACTTTTAAGCGCAACTTACTCGCAGCGTCAGAGAACTGCCTAAAGGCATCATAAAAGCGTTGTGCAGATCATGTGTGAGTGATGAAGAGATCACCACATTGGCAGTTTCCTCTTTAACAATATTGACCCATTATTAATTACAGACTTTATTTTACTGGAATATGTAACTGTTGAGGAACATTTGTGTCCTGGTGACTGATGAAAATGCAGAATGTGATATGAAAAGAAATGAATGTGTTACGTGCAGCATGCTTTTGGAGTATTGGGTAAAGCTAAACAATGAGGCAATATGTTTGGTCAATTGTGAATGAGATAAGGAAAATAGCTCACTACGCAATAAACATCACATAGAGTGTTAATTGCGGGGTGGGATATTCTCCTTGTCTCGGCTGAAATCAACACGCCAAAGTGGTTCATTGTTGAGGTTTACCCTGTACCCCAGGGTGATGCTGTGCGTAATTGTGACATTTCTAATCATATCACCTTCTGCCTGGGAATCAAAGTCACTTAGAGCACTGTTGAATTCCTCCTCAGCATTACCATATCTGAGACTGATTAAGTCAATGAATAATTGCGAGTCAGTGTTGTTGAGATAGGAGAAGGCTGCCAATGTTATGATGTCTTGCTTTGTCATGTTTTGCCTGCACAATGCTCTTATAATGAATTTAGGCAACTGTGTTATGCTGCAGGGTAGGTTGTGTTTAAAAGTAAACCAATACTCATCAAGGTCAAGTAGATCATTGGCGTGAACGTTTCTGCTCAACTTTCTAAACATTTCGCGCCCTGCCTCTAGTTCACTCATGTGTTTGTAAGGAAACGTATAGTTTTCCATTGCTGCCAAAGCCATTGCTGTGAGGAATAAAAGATTAAACATAGAAATTACTATTGGAAATTGATGGAAAATTGGTTTGATGGGAGGTGGTTGTTTACTGTATCGTTTGTTAGAGTTATGTGGTTCTGGTAAACAGGTAGGTACTTAAAAAAGCTTTGTTGTTATTGGAGAGATAAATCATTGTTGCATGCTGTTGAATAAATCCAGGGATGATTTTAGATGATTTAAGTATTTATTTTTTGTGTTGAAAGTAAAAATAAATGGACCGGGGGGTCTGACTTACCACAGTGGGGTTTTGGGTACAGGCAACCGTTAGAAATAAGCTGGGGCTCTGGGGATGGGGCCGGGTGGGTGCCGGGATTGATCTGTGGGTGGGGGTGGGGTGGACCTCTGGTTGTAGATCTGGACGATCTGGGAGATTGAAGTGATTCCTAAGTGGCAGGCAGGAGACAGGACCATGAAATGTACGCTGTGAGTACGTCTAGGGATCCTCTCTGTGACAGATGCGCACGCTTGACTAATGGCGTGAACTGAGCGATTTTCGCCCCATGTGAGAGTAGCACAAGGTAGCACTGCGAGGCTCCTGGCCGAGCGGCGGTCCCCCTCCACCTCCATTCTGGCGTTGCGCCGGGCGGTTTTACCGCCAGTTTCCTGTCGACCAATCAGAAGGCCGGATTCGCGCCCAGCGTGCACATATCTTACAAAGAGGGTCCCTAAGTACGTCAGGTGCGCCCCGTATGAAAACGAATGGCTGTAATACGTCGGACTTGGAGCTTTATTTCGTCTCGCAGAGGAGACCGTATCAAGACGGCTCTCAGACCGCGACCGGACGATCTACAGACCGCGGTAAGACCAACTCAAGACGGAATCGCATGCACTTTGGCTTCTTAGATTCGTCTTACTTGTAGCTTTGTGCCGTCTGAAGGTGGGCTGAGCCGCGTCTGAATTTGGTCCCTTTTCAGACCAGACCAAGCCAGCTTTAAGACGACTTTGAGTCCCCTCCGACAGTCGTTACCCACCCCTACCTCCACCCCACTCCGGCGCGTCCGTCTAAATTTGGTCTTAGTCGCAAGACGGAATTCAGAAGCCTGCCAACGGCAGCGGCGGCCAGGGTCGTCTGAATTTCGTCTTACCGACAAGACCACTTTCAGAGCTCTGATCATCGAAAAGGGAGGGGAGGGAGCGGAGGGGCCGAGCCCCGTGGAGGTAGGCCGTCCCGTCGCTCTTCCGTGCACGGCGGGACGGCCTACCTCGCCACCTGCAGGCGCCAGGCCCCTGCCCCGGCGCCTAGCCGTACCGGGTGTACTGACGGGCTCGCGCTCGCGACCAAATTGGTAATGGAGTATTGGTAATACAGGTGTGTGTGAAAATAAAGGATTCTGTTTTAGGGTAACAAACATTTATTCAAGTTCGCCATTGTTCAGAGGATCGACAATATAGGTGTGATCGTCGACAGTCAAAGCAAAAGAAACACAAATCAATTGATCTATAGAAATAAAATCTACATCATCTGTACCATTAAACTCTACATGGCGTGGCAGCCCCTCTGTTCGAACATCGGCAGATCTTTGAATCAAGGCAAGATATTTAACTGAATTGCTGATGGACACTCTAACAAAGGTCAAAATTTTACCATGGTAAAGATTTTCTGAACACCTATACTTACAAATGGAAGAATTGCGGGCTCCTTTCTGGTAAGATGAACCAACAAATAGTTGATTACATTGATACAGCTTGTCAATTTATCTGAAGTTGGAATATGAGTCACCATACAACGTTTTAACTAGTTCAGATGTAAGTTTAGAATGTACTGAAACATCAGTGATACTTCCTACTACATAAACATGAAAAGAAATAGTTTCTGTAACAGTATAATTGTTTGATCTTTTCATGAGCGTTTGACAGTAATTTTTAGCCAACTCCGAAGACAACTTGTTAATAAGTAAAGGCAATTCTTGTAGCAACCTTAGCTTAGCACTGATTTGAGATATTGCATGCCTTGTACCATGAACTAGATCACATAACTCACCATTAAGGCCTTCTAGCTCGAAACAAGCCATAAGAAACAGATTTCCACAATCAGCGACACATTGAGCGAGATGCAGAACTGAATGTAAATTTGCTGTCATGTGCCTAAGACCATACAAATTTTGAAAGTCTTTAGAAAATTGATTCAGCATAGTGTTTGCCATCTCCCGATCCTTTGCTGAAATGCTAGATTTATTTAAAAGGGCTACACCTTCCACTAACTTACAATAATTTTCATAATATTTCTGCGGCGAAATATCTTTGAGTACAATTGGTAATATATAGAAAAAGTAATTGCGACACAAAGAAGCTTTCACATAACAAAGGTTTTTGTCAACATCAATCGGCAACCTTTGGACATAATGGGGTAGTTTCAAGGCTGCTAAACGCCTATTTACAATGGGAATTTTTTCTACAAGAGAAAAAGGCTGACCCTTGTATTTAGGGTCGAACCACAATTTTAGGAACTGTTTGGTGCATCCCATGTATACCGAATGCATCACATCATTTGCCATGCCTCGAATAAATGAACCACCAAACATGTAGGATAGCACAGATGGACCCCAAACTCCCTTATAACCTTCTTTACTTTTAACTGCTTCAGTAACACATTCATGAAAATTATCATCAGTACGTAGTTCTAAATTGTCAGTATGTGGAAAAACCATGACATTGCCAGTCCTATCAGATTTCTCTCCTTTAATAAAACACCTAGGACATGATGAGTAAGCATTGTGACACTTCATGTTCATGAATGTTGCCTTAGCAGGCATATCACAGGTGCCAAAAAGAAGCTTTGCGCACACTACAATCCTTTCTAATCCAAACGGTTGAACTTCTACTCCATTTTTTAACTTAACCATCTCATGATACTGAGGCAATAAAAATACATTTGGATGAGGTTTACTATCTGCCCCCCACAGACCACCAATTAAAACATTTTGAACTTTGTGCCTGTCCTCAAAGGGAAGCTCATTTATGGTATAAATAACAGGCCACATAGTGTAACGCGAGCATTCATAAATGGCTACTCCATCCGAATACCAGGTTAGGGTAATATTATTGCTGCCACTAGCTAAAAATGCCTTTTCCTCTTCCTTGTACAAATTGCCGTCATAAATGTCTTCAATATTGTCTATGTTCTCTTTCACCCTGGTATGTCTATGCTTTAACTTATCAAAAAACCCTTCCCTCGAATATAATTTTTGAAGCTGGCTTTCAAGGGAACATGTCACAAAATAAGAGATTTTACGATTAGGAGCATTGCACTGGGGGTTATCACAGATATCATTAAATGAGGTTCTGCTAGACCAACAATGTGAACAGAAATAATACAGTTGCAAGGGATTACTTTCATCTTTAAAATATTTTTTAAATAAATGAGCTGTCTTTGGCAGATTGTTTGGTTGAGGAAGTAAAAATGATACTAAACTGACTAATTCTGAAGTGCAGGTCCCACTTAAGCGATTTTTCTGACAGAAAGTTAATATGGAGACCATGCAGTCATGAACAGTCAATGGAGATTTAGATGGAGATCCTGGGAAGAGTGGAAGAGAACTATCCGAATCACAGCTGGGAGGTAGACCAGTAGAACCTGTTTCTGTAGATACTGGCTCAGGCGAAAAATATGTTGATGTAGAAGGCGATGCTGGAGGTGTTGAGGGGTCTGGCACAGTCGGTGGGATAAAATGTGGCAGTTCCACATCATCCTCATCAGCCGAGTGATTCAGGAAAAATAGGTTAGAATCCAATGTCAGCTTCAGGTCTACAAGAAATAAAAAATGTATTAGCATCTCGACTCATTTTGCATAACTGCAGTTTTTTGAAAAGAAATCAATGATATACCTCCATTTGCTGGAATTATTTGTGGAACGACATTTGCAAGAAAGGCTGATGATGCCCTTGCAAGCACGGTATTGACAACCAACTTGGGTGGTGATGGCAACTTGATTTCTCCAATTTCAGCTGCGCTAGGTGTATCAGCTAAACCTGCAAATAAATTATTGTTAGTAAATAATGTAACGGGTTTAGAAAGAGAAAAGTAAAAAGCCAAACCAAGTTGTTTCCGAATAAAATTAATTTGGAACAGTAACTTAAATTATGCCAATAACTCTCGCAACAGACAAAGCCAATTTTCTATTAAAAAAGGAGACACAAATATACATACTTTGAGACGGTAGATGGGTATGCACTGAATCGTCCACTGGTTCTACCAAGGTTTTAATCGTTGAAGTTGGCCTGTGAGGAGCGACTGTGCTGTCTGCACCTGCTAAACAGAAGAGAAGCACAAAATGGACCAGTGCGTCTAAGCGTGTTTATACAATTGTTGCCAGAAAATTGTGCCTTACCTGGTACTAATGACTGAGGCAGACTACACACGGGTAGCATTGACAGCAGTGGTGGCATGAAATTCTGTACGGGACCACCTGGTGCTATGATTGACGGAGGAAGAAACGCGTCAAGGGCTTGAGGCTTCGGTGTGTCCTCCTCACTTGACCTATAAGAAAAATGAACGCTGAATCGTTTCAGGACGTTTGGGGTAACGAAACGCACAGCTACATAACCTATATTTCACTACAAGCACACTTACGAGTCATCACGAGCCGAGAGAAGTTTCCTCCTCGCTCTTTTGCTAAGAGGACTCGACATGATTGAATGTTGCGCAAGAGAAAAAGGACACTTAACTATTGAAGTAGAAATATTTTCGTTCCTTTAAAAAAATAAAACCCGGCCGGCAATCAGAGCAATTGCCGCACACCACCACGACCACGCTTCCGCCACCGCCACCGCCTTGTGTCACGAGTCAACAAAGGCACAGTGGCGGAGCGCAGCCTACCAACGCAATAATTAACACTGTGCACGTGAACTCGCTGATTCCAAGAGCAAAACGCAGGGGAACATCGAACGGTTTCAGAGGCAAGTAAGATTTACCTAAAAAGGTTAAATACGTGCCAGTACTTTGAGCCGTTCTGTAAATAGTAAACCTACGTATTCATGTGTGTAGTGGCTCACTGTAGTGCTTGGAAAATTCCGGTTTCCGGTTTTACAAAATTATGTCAAAGTGACAGCTGTGAGACGTACTGAGCAGGTCCCATCCTTGTAATCTTTTCCATCCGGTAAGAATTAATCATCCATTCTGAAAATGATCGTTTTTCTATGTAGGTATTTTTGTAAGACACGTTGATAACGCTTTATTTTTTGGTGTCATCTCAACTTAATAGAAATATTCCATGTGCATGTGACCTTCGTGAGGTTATGATCATGTTTGTAGTTTTTCTATCCTCTTCCGACACTGTTTCTTTCCGTCTTGGTGTTTAAAAGGATTCAATTTTTTTAAAAAAAAGATTACGAGTTAGATTTTTCAAAGACACAAAATTGAATGCTCTTGTTCAACAGGTCAAAATGACGACGGGTCAATTCGTGCTCGTGTACACTACGAACCCGTCTGCTGTGGACGTGCTAAACAAAAGGGCTGTGAAAGGTACTATCCAAGTACTGGGTCCAGTCCGGGTGAAACAGCCATCGTGGGACGAATGCGATGGGACTATTCTTTCTATCGGTAAGTGACAACTTGTTTGTGCCAAACACGCACTTGAGTTTGCAGAGAATTTGCTAGTTGTTGTTTTAATTGCTTATTGTTGCTTTTGTTATTGCCACCTTGGAAAACGGGAATCTGACATCTGTTAATTTTAGGCACTCAAAAAAAACTTAAAGAAATTCGAGTGAAGGAAGGAGGCATTATCATGGATGACGACGACCAATCCCCACAATTAAAAAATAGGTATCAAGAGATACTGGGGCAAAAAAAAGCTGCCTCCCTTTCAGCCAGAGAGAACATGTTGCAGCGCCTTGCTCAGGATATGGTGCAGGAAGGCGGCCCTGGTGTGTACAATTCCAAATTATATTTTCAATATTTTAGTTTTTTTTTTTTTTAAAGGAGATTCATTCTGACATTTTGTTCTACAGGCCAATGTCCCACAGGGAGATCCACCCTCAGGGTTTGGAAAAAGCGGGATCCTGAGGCACTGGACTCTCTCAAACGGAAACTGGAGGAGCTCCCTTGCCTGGTTAAACCCCTTCCAGCGGTGGAGAAACGCTACGTAAGTTAACTACAGTTAAAATTTAAACAAAATGCACTTTTAACATACTTTTGCAAAAAAATTATATATTTTAATTTTTTTAAAACATAATTAATTTTTAATATTTTTTCAGACAAACCTAGGGGAAGAAGGTGTTTACATCAAAACAAGCCAACTCCTTCTTGAGCAGTCCCTGCATAAGAAGGATCCAGCTGGACTGTTCCGGGGGCTCCTAGACCGGCTCATTCCGAAAGAGGTGGCCACCAACCCGGCTCTTAGCCGAACGGGCCATGGTGACACCGTGGCCATTCCGGAGACAGTCATCGTTGCAGTCTACAGTATGTATTATGTGATTGGCCGGAAAATAGTAAGGTTTTGGTAATTTTTTTATAATCTCCACCTATCTGTTTCAGCATCTGTCTTGGAGTACTGCCAATTCCATAAAATTGAACCTGGCTTCGACCTCAAAACCGTGTTCAGGAATTGGTCTTATTACTCATCTCACAAACGGACTAAGTTGTTCAGCTCGGCCGGCGGCCGCAGCACCGACCAGGAACCTAACCCTAACAACACCTTGACTGGAGGCCCTGGGGATGTCCAAGATAACACCGAAGCTGGAGGCTCTGGAGAAGTCCAGGCCACATCGGCGATCGATGTCGTGGAGACCACCCCTGTCTACACCACGGCTGGAGGCTCCGGGACAGTGCCACCCCGGCAGGACCGCCCCAACAACATCGCGGAAGTTCCGGTGGCCTCCCATGAAAACATCAGAGCCGAATACTCGCAGAACTTCCTCAACATGATGGTGGGGATCAATGTGCCCTCGAGAGTGAAACAAGGAACCAACTGTGACGGCTTTTTTTTGCGGCCCTCTAAGAACATTCTCAGCATTTAAGACCCTAATCAGTCAGTTTGAGAAAAATGCAAAAGACAAACTATTTTTTTATTTAGATTTTTACATTTTGAGTAATATTTTTAAAAAAATTATTTGTGTTGACCATCCACGTGAAATAGGCGGGGACTAAAATCACTTCAAAGTTTATTTTTGTTTCTCTTTTCTTAAAGTTTAACTTCTGACAGCCTGGCTGGCTCCGCTGACGGCGAACTTGAATAAATGTTTGTTACCCTAAAACAGAATCCTTTATTTTCACACACACCTGTATTACCAATACTCCATTACCAATTTGGTCGCGAGCGCGAGCCCGTCAGTACACCCGGTACGGCTAGGCGCCGGGGCAGGGGCCTGGCGCCTGCAGGTGGCGAGGTAGGCCGTCCCGCCGTGCACGGAAGAGCGACGGGACGGCCTACCTCCACGGGGCTCGGCCCCTCCGCTCCCTCCCCTCCCTTTTCGATGATCAGAGCTCTGAAAGTGGTCTTGTCGGTAAGACGAAATTCAGACGACCCTGGCCGCCGCTGCCGTTGGCAGGCTTCTGAATTCCGTCTTGCGACTAAGACCAAATTTAGACGGACGCGCCGGAGTGGGGTGGAGGTAGGGGTGGGTAACGACTGTCGGAGGGGACTCAAAGTCGTCTTAAAGCTGGCTTGGTCTGGTCTGAAAAGGGACCAAATTCAGACGCGGCTCAGCCCACCTTCAGACGGCACAAAGCTACAAGTAAGACGAATCTAAGAAGCCAAAGTGCATGCGATTCCGTCTTGAGTTGGTCTTACCGCGGTCTGTAGATCGTCCGGTCGCGGTCTGAGAGCCGTCTTGATACGGTCTCCTCTGCGAGACGAAATAAAGCTCCAAGTCCGACGTATTACAGCCATTCGTTTTCATACGGGGCATCTAGGGGGGGTGGGAGGATCACGGGGGTCATTGAGCGTCACTAAAGGCGGTAGCGGTTCGAACGATTAGCGTCCGTACTTTCTGTGGGTTGCTAGATCTTTTCGTGGTTGAGATCAGAAGTCAGTCTTAACAATAAGGGAAGTATGAAGGAACACAAAAAATTTGTAGCGCCGCCCGGAGTTAGGATGGTCTCGTAGTTCCCAAATTGAACGCACGCGATGCTCACTCAAAACAATAGAAGGGCACACATGTATGGGCAGCGTCATTGCCGAGGGGGTTAATTCTGGTAAATTTCGTTTCAGGCGGTTTACGAATTACTCGTATTATATTTAAAAATTTCCCCGATCACCCCGGATTAGCTCTAATTTCCTGGTAATCCGGCTGACGGATTACTAATTTGCTGTCAGCCGGATAGCCGAAGTCGTTACCTTGTTGGTCACTGCAGGGGGAAGCGATTCGAGCGTTCAGCGGTCGGTTCTCTTGCTTGGTAGATCCTTTTGTAGACACAATAAAATTTCACCGGTCACCACCACCACCATCTGCTGTATGCCGCACCACAATGTGTGTGGTAGCGCGCGCTGCGCCCTGTTGCTCGTTAAGTTTCTTACGTCCCGTAACAATGGAAGGGGTTGATGACGTATCGTTTGAAGTGGGTGGCGGTTGGTGCAAGAACCGTAAAACGATAGTTTGGAAAATCGGTCGGGCAATTGGTATGGAAGTTTCAAATGCATATAGGTATCCTTCTTTGATCGGCACAGGTCTCAAAGTTTGTAAAGTACCACTAAATTTTATAATTTTGTTTCGGAAACTCCTGGAACGTTTTCAACGTTCGAATTCTGCTTAAAAAGTTGCGTTTTAGTGGTGGTAGACTAGCAAACAATTGAGCGGCGGCACCACGCGCGCAACCCCATCTAGCGCCCGTTGGCAGTACTATGTGGTATCAAAGCTGATGGCGGTACGTCTTGACAATGATTTTGGTTCCTGGTATTAAGTTCCTTCAGAATATTAATAATGCTTATGTGCCTAGCATTGATCTGTGGAAAAAGTGCTCAGGATTTTCTTTTACATGTACTTCTAAGCTCCTGGTTGTGTCGTCTATAGAGTCGCAGAAGCCCGTCGTCTGCTATCTTCTGCTGCTTTCTCTTATATTTGTTCACAAAAGATTTGTGCGGTCTCATTCCCAGATATTTTCTCTTATATTAAGGAAGTCGGAGCGAGGCTTGCTAGTCAACACACTGTCTATTTAAAAATGGCAGACTGCTGACTTAAGACAACTTTGTAAATTCCTAAACTTATTTTTAAAGTCTTTTGGCATGTTTATTTAACATTTAAAGGCATTATTTTTTTTCAATCTAATTATTTCAACACTACTTGACTCACGTCTGCCGAACCGGAGGGCCGCCGGCCAACATGGTGAACACGAAAACTGAAATGCCTACACATACACTCATTTTGCACTTACAAACAATTCTTGGTACAAAACGCTCGTCTAATAACATTTACAAAATGAATTTAATAATTATAAGCCGTGGACATTATCGAAGCGTCACTTTACATCGCTCGGGGTTATGCTTTTGTGCCGCACAGTTGGTAAAATAAATCCGGCAACGCCGCGTCTCGTCCCCTCCCGTTCCTGGTTTGTTTACATCTGTCGTTGCACATGAACGTTCCTCTCGCTATCTTGAATCAAGTCGTAAATGACAAGAAAACTGGCCGATTTGTCAAAAAATCGATCACTAAGTGGAAGAGCCGGGTATCGTCTGCACCAAGCAGCCGACAACAGCGCGACGTTGCCAAATTGCCGGCCGTGCCAAGCCGACCGCCATTGCCCTCCCTTCGTTTGAACTCGAAATGCGTTGACATAGCCGCCGCTAACTCTCAATAAATCACTTATTTGGACGGTGGCAGGTACTTTTTAAAACTCGGACACATAGGTCACACTCTGACCTCTATTCTGCACCTACACATTGATACTCTATCTTAACTCGAACATGCCAAAAGAAATAGTTGAAAATCAAGGACAGTACGTTCAGGGATTCCCGTACGATTTTCCTAATCCGTTTTTCCTAATCCGTTTTTCCAAATGACCATTTTTCCTAATGAACTATTTTCCTAAGCCATTTTTCCTAATGTTAAAATTTCCTAACATTTTCCTAATTTTTCCTAATGAGGGAAGACGCGGGAATTTTCAACGCTTTTGGTTTTCTGTTGGCCGGCCTGGGCCCCACAACAATGTGGGCCACTGTTGGGAGGCAGTGGTGGTACAGTGCGCCACGGTGCGCCTCAGCACCAGTTTCTAAATTTCAGTACTTATCTTTCGGCTCAAAATTCACGATGGCAGAAATTATTGGCAAACAGTTGTCCTTAAATGGATTCTTATACTACAAAAATACTTCAGCGAAAGGCAAAACGTATTGGATATGTAAGCGTGGCAAGACCGACAAAACGTGCAAGGCGACTGCAGTGACGATCGGGGAAGGAGACGACCTCCGGGTGCTGAAAGGGGACACCAGCCAGCCTGAACACTCAGGCCCCCCCGACAGGGAAGAAGTTGGCGCTGCTAAGGTCGTCCGAAGTCTGAAGAGGATTGCCGCGGAACATCCTGGTATGCCTCCCGCCCAAATTTTGCGTGCTGAGCTGCCTTCAGTCTCTTCCGGCATTTTAAGCCAACTCCCGGACCGCGAAAATCTGAAGAAGTCTATCCGCAGACAGAGAAGAGTAGACCTGCCTAAAAATCCCGTGCGGCTAACTGAACTGGGGGAGCTTCCGGAGCGCTTCACCAAGACATTGTTGGGGGAAAATTTCCTTCTTTATGATTCATTTGATGACGGTGAGGACGACGAGGAAGAAGAGCGGGAGAACCGTGTTATTGTGTTCGGCACTCGCCGCAACTTGGAGCTTCTTGGGAGGAGTCGAACTTGGTTCTTGGACGGGACGTTCCAAGAATGCCCTGGTATTTTTGTTCAAATATTCACCATCTCTGGAGTCGTGACGCGGGTGAAATCAAACGGCGACGAAGACCGAGTGTCCTTCCCTCTGGTGTATGCTCTTCTTCCGTCAAAAAAAGAAGTCCACTACGCCAGAGTTGTGCAGGCCGTCTTGGATGTCACCCACTCCCAGAACATCCCGTTCAATGAGCCTGAACGCACTATGTCAGACTTCGAGTTGGGCATCCTAAGCGCAGTTTCCAAGACCATGCCCGGGGTGGACGTGCGATGCTGTTTCTTTCACCTGGGGCAGAGCGTGTATCGGAAGGTAGGCAAGGCGATCGCAGGTTGGACTGTTACTGACAAAACCGTAAAGTACAGTAGGATTCCGTCTATCCTCAGGTCCAGGCGGTTGGGTTGCAGCAACAATACAACGATCCTGATGACCGCGAGGTGAAGGTGGGGACGCACATGCTGCTTGCCCTGGCGTATGTACCTCCGGAGGACGTCAAACCTGCACTGCTCGAGGTGCAGCGCGCTGTTCCTGCCGCTCTGGAGCCCATCGTCAAGTACTTCAAGGAGTACTACGTGACGGGAAAGACGACGACAGTGCGGGGCCGGCGCAGAAATAACCCTCCACGGTACTTCGAGATGCGACTTAGACGAGAAAGCACAAGAAAACAAGCTGTCTTATCCGTGTCAAATCCATGTTTTGTAAGGTACCCTATCGAGAGGTGGAACCAGTACCATGCCACAGTTGAGGGACAGCATCGTACAAACAACTTAGCTGAGGGCTGGCACAACCGTTTCCGGTGGGTGATGTGCCGAGTGCAGGACGTACCGTCTATGAGAAATTGGTAGCACCAACATCGTTATTTTCGTGATTTAGGCTGGTGGTGGGGAAGGCGCACCCGGATCTCTACTCCTTCCTCCGGGAGCTGCAGAAGGAGCAAGCAGACACGGAAGCCCAGCTGGCGGAGTGGTCCATGGGGAAGAGGGTCCGCGCGGCACCGAAGGCCAAATGGGTGCAGCTAGTGACCCTCCCGTGAGAGATGCGCCAGGACTGGCCCTGGTGTAAAGTGGTCTGCGCGCACGCCGTGCGAGGCTAGGTATGAGAATCAAAACCGTGAGGAGTTCGGGAAGGAATGTGACGTAGACGTAGGCAGGAGCGGCTGAGCAGTTGATGTGGAAATCGAACGGATGGAAGATTATACTATTATTTTTTTTAGTTTTTCAAGAATAAGAAGTAAGTAAAGGTATTTGATTGTTTAAATTGTCTGCTCAACGTTCGCAACACGACTACTCCGCAGACCACCGTTCTCATACCGTAGCCTCGCACAGGGTCATTCTCGAGGGTCGGCTGAGCGGTTTACACCTGACCAACCACAGCGCTGGATTTTCGATGGTCTGGCGCATCTCTCACGGGAGGGTCACTAGGTGCAGCAGAACGACCGCATCCAGAGCATCGTGATGCAGTACCAGCAACGCAAGGAGGCCAACGAGCGCGTGGAGTACCTGCGATCACTCGCCCACACCATTGTACTGTAATAAAAGGTAGACTTGCTGTCTGGGGGCTATATTTCTGTTTTAGGAAAAATGGCGTTAGGAAAATCGGCCTTAGGAAAATGCCATTAGGAAATTTGGCTTTAGGAAAAATGGCATTAGGAAAAATGGGCATTAGGAAAAAGGGATAAGGAAAAATGGGCGGGAACGCGTTCAGGGCAGTCTGCCATAAGCCGCAATGCTAAATTTCGAGGCGATTTACTAAAAAGTATAATCGGTAACAGGGGTCGCCCTTTTGGCAAATTGGTTAAAAAGGTCTAAACTTCAAAGTTCAAAAGTTTCCATGGCCCGAAGTTAACTTTCGAGTAACGCTCCGACTACCTTAATGCGCAGAAAAATGTGAAGCAAATATAGCTCACGTGGATAAGGTGTTTATGTGTTTGACGTCGTTTTGTTGGGGTGCTGAACAATAGTCCACCCGGTGGTTGTTTGTAATTTGACCTAACCTATGTCTTTAGGCGAAGTTTGTTATTGGCTTGTGAGTGAAAATGTTGTGGGGGTGTTGTGATGCCAGTGTGAGCAGGTTCACCACGATGTGTCATTCATGCAGACCACCAGCGTTGCAGTGAATTCGAGTGTCCGTTGCATTACCTGCAGGAGCTAGAGTACTGGAGAGGACTTGTGGAGAAAACTGTTTATGCGTCTGACAAGGTATGTTTATAGTCTTGGTTTACATTAATTTGCATCTAAAACAGAGCTCAGTCACTGGTGGTTGAATCATTTTCTTGCAAAGATTTTGTAGTTTCCTTCTGGTTAAATCGTCTGTTGTCTCGGAGATTTTAACTTTTTAATTGCGGCTTGTGGGTTTTAGAACCTATGCTGGTTTCTCTTATATTTGTGCACAAAGGATTTGTGCGGTCCCATTCCCAGATATTTTCTCTTATATTAATGCGCAGAAAAATGTGAAGCAAAAATAGGTCACGTGGATAAGGTGTTTATGTGTTTGACGTCGTTTTGTTGGGCTGCTGTACAATAGTCCACCCGCTGGTTGTATGTAATTTGACCTAACCTATGTCTTTAGGCGAAGTTTGTTTTTGGCTTGTGAGTCAAAATGTTGTTGGGCTGTTGTTATGCCAGTGTGAAGCTGTTTGTTTAATTATTTTTTTGTTGCGTGTGGGCAGGTTCACCACGATGTGTCATTCATGCAGACCACCAGCGTTGCAGTGAATTCGAGTGTCCGTTGCATTACCTGCAGGAGCTGGAGTACTGGAGAGGACTCCTGGAGAAAACTGTTTATGCGTTTGACAAGGTATGTTTATAGTCTTGGTTTACATTAATTTGCATCTAAAACAGAGCTAAGTCACTGGTGGTTGAATCATTTTCTTGCAAAGATTTTGTAGTTTCCTTGTGGTTATATTGTCTGTTGTGTTGGAGATTTTAAATTTTTAATTGCGGCTTAGCCCCAAAAACCGTGGTCTCAATCGTGTTCGGCGCATTTTTTGTGAATTTTAGATATACTTTAGGGGCTCCAGATCGGCGGAGCCCCTAAACGATATATTTACCTGAAAAAGTGTTGTAAATGACCAGTCAAAATACTGATCAAAGTATCATAGACTTTCAAACAAGTTATTACACTGTTAAAAAAAATGTCGTAAATTAGCGACGTATAAGTCGCTAATTTTCATAACGACGAGGGCCGTTCTGGAACGATTCGGTTGGCATTCAACGACTTCAAAATCGTTTTGGTACGACATGGTCGTAAATTATTTTGCCAGAAAAGCCCAAAAAAAGATGGCAGGACGTTACGATTTTGTCGTAAAGATCCGACTTGTGTCGTAAAAATACGATTCGTGTCGAAAATTAACGACCCAAGTCGTTAATTTACGACCGAAATCGTATCATAACGAGTTAGATCGTACCTGTTTGACACTTTCTGTGGTAAGATTACGATCGATCGTAAATTTACGATCGAAGTTGTAAATCTACGATGCAGATCGTAAATGTACGATCGAAGTTATAAATCTACGATGCAGTTCGTAGATTTACGACTGTACATGTTTCAAAACAAACAATATCGCTATGAAAATTAGCGACAAATTTGTCGTATATTTACGACAAATTTGTCGTATATTTACGACAGATTCGTATATTTACGACAAAAGTCGCAGATTTACGACAAGAGTCGGAAAATAAATGTGTCATTGGAAAATGACTTTCTTGTTCTATGAAATGTCGTTAAGTTACGAGTATTTTTAACAGTGTACAGGTACATCACACTCCAAAAAAAGTGTCCTGTCAATGCCGTTAATTTATTACCAGTTTTCACTGTAGGTCAATTCACAGCGTTTACTGTGATCTGCTCACTTGATTCACTGTGATCTTGTTCGCGGTGTTTACTGTGATCTGGTTCACAGTAAACACTGTGAGTTTGACGGCGCTGAGCACCGAAGGCTCCAATTCACGGCGTTTACTGTGGCCAGATCACAGTGAACACTGTGACCGAGATCACAGTGAACGCCGTGAACTAGTTCACAGCAAACGCCGTGAATTGCATAACAGCAAACATTGGTAATAAATTAACGGCATTTACAGGACCTTTTTTGTACAGTGACAGCTACATCAGCCATAAAACATAAACAAAATAAAAACATAACTTGTACCCTTAAACCAATTCACGTGGCATAATTATTTAAATAACCAACAATCCCAGATACTACTGTTTAAGGTGCTTGATATTTTCTATCAGTTGTTTGAAAAGAACAAGCTTCGCGTCACTTTTCTTGTAATAACATCAGTCATGTGATTAACAGTTTCTGCTAGCCTGTCTTGAGTAGGTGGTTTCTGAGTAATTACGGATTTGTAGGAATAAGCATTCTTCTTCAACTTGTTTTCTTGCCTGGGACGAGTTCGGGAATTGTTCCAATCATTACATGCAGTTTCCTTCACACCATTTCTGCTCAAAGTGAGGCCCTTTCCTTTCCTAATTCTAAGGCGACAGGAGGTTTCAAGGAGGGGTAACCTTTAAAAAGGGAACTCCATTCCACCTTCACCACTTTCCTTGGAATTATCCAAAGCTTTTTTAAAATCATCTATCAAATGAGCCATGTGTCTCTTGCATTGTATAGAGTTCACAGAGCAATCATACAAGTTCATGGTAGCAGCAATTTCAGTGTACAATCTTGCGTGTCGAATGGCACACTTGCTTCTATAAAATTTGGGCTTTCTTTCAGCATAGAGACTAATTAGGAGGCGTTCACGATTCAATGTCCATCCTGTTCCTGAAACAGATTTTAATGGGAGAGTACCGTAATGACCATCATTATAATTACAGATAGTTAAGTGGCCAAACCTAACATACTTTTTCGTGGTCTGTAGTTCACGTTTGTTTCCACTTCCGTGTCGTCTCCCAGTACTTTCAAATCATTATCAATGCCATATATGTCGCTGAAGGTTCCATAGTGTGGCCACGGAATTCCACCTAGGCTGGCACTACCTTCCAGCAATCTCTTCCGAAAGTAGTTGCTCATGTTTTCAAATTTGGCTCTGAGAACGTCCCATGATTTCTCATGACCACGAGTGGCAAGATCCTCACTTATGTCCTTCCACACTTGAATGCCCTAATGGGAATTTTTGGAAGACCAGGGAAGTCACCGACTGGAACTCATCGGACGAAGCCACTTCCCAACGACGACTTCCAGAATGTAACATGTTTTGAAGTCACTGGAAGTCACGGCCCCTCTTCCACTGACGTCCACGGACTTCCCATGACGTCTCAGTCGCATCCCCCGACTTCCTACCACTTCCCGAGACGTCCTACCCACTCCCACACTGTCCGTAACGATTGTTCGAAAACAACAAAACTGTCAACAACATGGTTGTTTTCCTACAACATCTTTGTTTAAAACTGAAACGACGGAAAAGTTGTCTTCCAACAAGTAAGTTGTTTTAGAATGACCCAACTGTCATTTATCAACAACATTCTCTGTTCGTAAACGACTGCTGTCGTTTAAAAACAATTGTTGTCAGAAAAAAAAATAGCAATAGATTTTTTGCTAATTAACAACAAAATTTCTGACAGTGCAGGGATGTCTGCCGACATCCCTGCCACTTTCATTGTCTTCCTACGACTTCCACTTACTTTCCTTCTACTTCAATGGTTTTCCTACGAACTTCCACCGACATCTCTGCAACTTTCATCGTCTTCCCGCGACTTCTACCGACTTCCACGCCACTTTCACTGTCTTCCTATGACTTCCGACCTGGGTTCCGGGTACTCTTTGGAAAGGTCTTTTCAAGATCAATCGAAATACAGAATTAAAAATTTCAGTTGGTCAACTCACTGCAAATCCAAGTGTAAGACAGTCTCACACTTACAAGTGCATACCAACATGTCTCACGCTTGCAAGTGTGAGCCACGTTTGTCTCACGCTTGCAAGTGTGAGACACGGTTTGTCTCACACATGCAAGCTTGGGTTCCGTGGCATTGAAGCACACGGAACCATATGCAGCAAGTGGGAGACAAACCGTGTCTCACACTTGCAAGCGTGAGACAAACCGTGTCTCACACTTGCAAACGTGAGACAAATGTGGCTCACACTTGTAAGCGTGAGACATGTTGGTATGCACTTGTAAGTGTGAGACTGTCTCACACTTGGATTAGCAGTGCTCCCTTTTTTCAAGATACTGATTTTTGAACTCTATCTTTAAAAAAGTGGGGTGACCAAGTGATTTTTTTAATCCTTTATATTGATAGATCTTTTCGAGACCTGTTCAACGAATCGTCGGAACCTGGGTAGGAAGTCATTGGATGTCGAGGGAAATCAGTAGGACGTCAGTGGAAGTCGTGGGACGTTTTTCGGTGTGGCTGCTGTATGTCTGCCGGCGGTCGTGTTAATACGTGGCCGTCCCCAGGAGGGCGTCATCGGCCACCTCACAGGGTTCCCGATGACGTCCTCACCATGTAACCGAGCCCAAGCAAGGCTACGGCTACGTCCTCACTCAGAGGAGGTCCGTGCCAGACTGACTCGTCCGGCAAGTGGACACCACTACTAGCAGCGTAGCAGACATACCCTTACGACCCACTCTGAAGTACTGACGTCCACGGACTTCAGACTTATTCTGCTGACGTCCCAGACATTCGTTGTCTTCGCTCGACTTCCCCCGACTTCCTCCAACTTCCACCGACATCCACCGACTTCCACCAACTTCCACGTATTATCATCGACTTCCATTGATTTCCACCGACTTCCGGCGATTTCCACCGACTTCCCTTGACTTCCTTCGACATCAAATGACTTCCGACCCAGGTTCCGACGATTCGTTGAAAAGGTCTGGAAAATATCTATCCATATAAACTATAAAAAATCTCAGTTGGTCACCCCCCTTTTTTCAAGATAGAGTTTAAAAATCAGTATCTTGAAAAGAGGGAATTGACCGACTGCAATTTTTTATTTTTTTTTTATGTCGATAGATCTTGAGAAGACCTTTCCTAAGAGTACCCGGAACCTCGGTCGGAAGTCATGGGAAGACAGTGGAAGTGGCGTGGAAGTCGGTGGAAGTCGCGGGAAGACAATGAAAGTTGCAGAGATGTCGGTGGAAGTTCGTAGGACGTCCCAGGAAGTGGGTGGGGAGTCGTAGGACGTCACTGCAAGTGGCAGGGAAGTCGTGGGAAGACGATGAAAGTGGCGGGGAAGTCGTGGGATGACAATGGCAGTGACGGGGAAGTCAGTGGAAGTGGCAGGGAAGTCATGGGATGACAATGGCAGTGGCGGAGAAGTCAGTGGAAGTCATGGGAAGACGATGGAAGCGGCGGGGAAGTCGTGGGAAGACAACGGAAGTGACGGGAAAGTCAGGAAGTCAGTGGAAGTCGTGGGAAGACAGTGGAATTGGTGGGGAAGTCAGTGGAAGTCGTGGGAAGACAATGGAAGTGGCGGGGAAGTCAGTGGAAGTCAGAGGACGTCGTGGGAAGTCATTTGGACGACTGAGGAAGTCGGTGGAAGTGTTTGGACGAAATTGGAAGAGTTGGGAAGAGTGTGGAAGTCCAAAATGACTTCCCAGTGACATCCTAATTCTATCAGGGTATGGGGACATTTTCTTCTGTTAATTCTTCTCTTTTGCATAAGCAAGCCTTAAGAAAATCCATTGTCACAGGAGAATCCCAGACAAGGTGAATGGCTCCGATTTTTCTCTTGAAAGATCTTGGTGCCTTATTTTTTGAAGGACCTGCAAGTAGAAGGTTTCAATAAATGGATTTTAAGATAATCAAAAATTATATCGTACACTCATCGCATATAACGCATTACTGTAGACAGCCCGTCCTGATGTTAATTTTTTTTTTGGCTGGTGACCGTGGATCCAGTATATTTCTTGATGGAGTAGAGGCCAATAAATCTGTTCGTTCAAAAGTGGAGTATATTGTCGCATCTAATGACAATACAATAATATTCCATTGTCCCTTAATAATCCACATTCCTTGAAAAATAACACGTATGTTAACCTTCCAATGGTGATTTGAGACCCATCGGCCCTTTATTTTTTAGCAATTTGGTTCTCAAAACGCTCATTTAAGTTGACAACACGTTGGAGGAAGTGGTTTCTCACCTCACCTAAATTTACTTTCAATAAAGAAATAAAAGCTTTTCTGAAGATTAAAAATTGTATTCACAAATCAATTGGAAACTGTATGATGACTGTCTTTACCTTGTGGTGCACAGCTTTGGGACACTAGAGAACGTCTGCGATTGAATACTGAAGTTTGCAGTTCAGAGACGTCATTGTGATCCCCAGATTGTCCCAAGTAACCAATGCCAAGGTCTACAAATAATTATAACTTAAAACGTTGCAGAAGAAAACCAACAACAAGATGCAAATATAGCCAGTTCAAGACAATTGTTATCTTGGTCATACACATTCCTGTCACCAGCAATGGGAGCAACTTTTGTGACTTCTGTGACATCCTCGATACCATCCTAAAATAAACATGCATCGTTTATTATGACAATTAAAATACAGGAAATTACATCCACATTTAATTGTATGCAATTACCTTCCAGGTCTTGTTGATTTGTAACTGGCAGTCACAACTCTATCTGCACGAAAGTCAGGGCCACCATCTAGGCAATTAGTCCCTCCACTACCAATATCCATTGTCTTTTTTGAAGTGAAGTTCTTTCCTGATTGTTTTTGCTTGTAAATTCCATCGCTTTGTTCGCTCTTAACTATTTAAAAAAAAAAAAAGATAAAGGCGACACGACAGTAATGCTTGTCATTCATCAAATATAATAGTTCCACCGTTATTTTTTAATATCATTACCTTCAGATTCCAGTTCATTAATAGTATTGTTTAAAGTACCAAGTCTGTGCTTAATTGAGAAAAGCTTTGGGATTTGGGATGCTCAAGAAGTGAATACGATATCCAAAGTGGAATCAATCAGTGTTTCTTGCCGCTCCAGGGAACCAGTGGCAGTATCCAGGTGTACCTTTCGTACCGTGTAAGTCACACTACTGATGCCTCCATCACTGTGTTCTGGATTATCCTGTGCAGTACTATTCATGTGAGTCGTATGCTGATTTATGAGGTCACTTTGAAGTTCAACTGAAATGGATGAAAAAAAAATAATTAAAAATTTACAGGCCAAATGCACTTATCCTCATTGTGAGAGGCGATTAACTTACCATCGTCAATGAACAGAATTTCTTCCTCTAATCCAGATGTACATGTCACATTTGTCGATTTGCTGACAATATTACCATCAACATCTGAAATGAGATAACATTGAGAGAAATATTGTTGGAGACTTTTAAACTGTAACATCGTTACTGGAAATCAAATACTTAATAGCCTACAATTACCTTTGATGTTGAAGCAACTTTTAGGCCATGGAGAAGCCATTAGGCGTGCATTGGGTGTCACAGTGCCAGTTGAGTCATGGTTTCCGCCAGTTCCTGCATTAGTTTCGAGTTGGTGAAGAGGTACGACGACGTCCAGATCTACAAAACCATAATTTGATTCTTTTTAAATAATGAAAATTAATTGCAGTGAACAAGAGCATTTCAGGGTGTCACACTAACCATTATCAAATACTATCTCTAAGGCAGATATGCTTGGCACATCCAGAATAGTAGCATTATCAGCACTTGGTGCATCTAAAACAAGAGGCTCTCCTGCAACACTTAAGTTACTTATGTGCATGCCAGCGGTCCTGCCCAGTTGGATACTATTAAAACCAGAATTCACAGAAGGTTCCTGAAGCTGACCACTGCCACATCATTAAAATATAAAACAATAAATAATGTCGACATGAGAATCCAATCCAGTAATTTAACCAAGGGCAGTAGATTGTCTTACCTCTGTAATCTACAGCAAACTTGTTTTGAAGGCCATGGGAAATGCTTGGTTCACAATAAGTACCTGAGAACAAAGAATAACTTGGTGCTGGCAAAACATTGGACATTGATAGCAGGAATCATTAAAATGTCTTACTAGCTTCCAGGGCATCATTATCAAACAGAAGTTCCATTTTTCTTTGATATTCCCACACCGAGCTTCCATGTTTTCCTGCCTTTTTCTGGTTAAAGTAACCCTTCAAGATGCGCATTTTTTCTCTTAACTGTTGTGCGCTGAAATTTAGATTGAAAGGGTCAATGGAATAAAGCACATCAGATATATGCTGCCAAAAACCTGTTGGTACCGATTTTCACCGAAGTTCTTCTGAGTAGGGCAAGCAAGTGTTAAGGAGCTTATCAGTCTTCCCAGCCCCCCAATTTGCCCCAGTTTTCCCTGAAGCCCTGGGTGGAAGCATTCCTGCTGGCACTGAAGGAGGGGGCGGTTTTGCATATTGCAGTTTACGCCCTCTTGACGGTTCATTTCCAGTCGAACCTAGAACAGCATCAGAGCAAATGTCAAATGGACAACTCGAGCCATAACAAAGGTCAACTTTGTGACTTTCATGTAAGTCGCATTTTCAATGGAAAGACTCACCAAGAAGATCCTAGGGTTGAAGAAATTCTAACTTGCATGAGATATAGCAGTCAAGAAGAAGAATTCCAAGACCTAGAGATCGAATTAAGAGAAGTGGCGTCAGAAAAATTCATGACCTACATTGACAAGAACTGCCTGTCATGCCCAGTGGCATGGTCCTACAGAGATCGCAAAAAAGTTGCTAATTCTGGAAATGCCCCTAAAAATCGACTGTAGAACCTTGATGGCAAACTCAATAGATACGAAATTTTGTGGTAATTTTATAGTTTGATAGCAATGTTTTTAATGATTTAATTTAGATGATTTATCATTCTTTCAGGTGGTAAGCTCCAGTAGTGAGTTGTACGAAGCTGTTGACGGCATCGTTCAGATCCACCTGAACAAGAAGGAGGACGTTGTGTTTAGAAAAACTAGTGCAGCTCTGAAGCAAGCTTACATGACAATATGTAAAGATCCCATTGCCAACACAATAGTCCAGGACCTAACCAAAAATGCTGCAAAAATTGTGATTTGGGAGCTAGATGCTGAACCTGCAGAGTCAGAAATGACCAAGTTTTGTTCCACAGAAACAAATTGTCAGTGCATCCATGCATGTTCTTATAAGGATCAATGGCCTTGTCGGCATATGTTTGCCTGCAGAAGAAAATCTGGTAATCTGTATTAATTAAAGAGGTGATGTCACCAGGTACACAGTCCCATTAGGTATAATCCCACCAGGTATAATTCCCATCAGATATACACTATTTTACTTTATATTCTCACCAAATATAAATCCCACCAGATAAACACCTATTTACAAGGTAGGTTTACGCCAGACCGTGTCTTGTCGTAACAGGCTTCGCGATGCTGCGCCAGTTTCGACAATCAACGCCTGGCGTTACACCTACCTTGGCCTGCGGCGCTTCCTGCTTGCCTTCGGCAAGCTGTTTGAAGGGTTCATTGAGGCATTGAGTAGTGCACTACGTGATGGATGGTCGAAGTATACAAGCTAGGGCGCGCCCTTCCGTCGAACCGAGTAGGCAGCTCCGCTTCGCTGCGCCGGCAATTCAGTTCGACAGGGGCCGATACCAGGTTGGCCTGCCGGCGGATTCTTCTCGGGCCCTCCTCGGCCATCCCACCTTACCTGGCTTGGCCCAATTGGACGCCGTCTCTCGGGCCTTCGGTCCTCGCACCTCACACCCCGTGGAGGTAAAGCGCAAACTTATTGATGTAACATCAGGACTGAGGCCCGCTCTTGTGTTCCCACTGTGCCAAAGTTAATGTGCAAACCATGGCCGTTGCACCAATGTTCACAATACATAAAGGCGGGCTCACAGACCCCCCTTCCGACCGCTCTTTGAAAAGGTCTTGCCAAATCCTATCGAAATCTGCAATATAGTTTTTTAGTCGGTCGATCCCCTTTTTTCAAGATCCTGATTCGGCCAACTCTTGAAGTTGGGCTCCTAGACCGCCCTTCCGACCCCTCTTTGAAAAGGTCTTGCCGAGACCTATTGAAATCTGCAATAAAATTTTTTAGTCGGTCGACCCTCTTTTTGCAAGGTGAAGGGTCGAAGTTGAATATGTTAGTATATGCGGGCCGAGGTAGCCAATTCGCATTAAAATCTTTGGTCAAGGGTTGAAATTGATTTCATTTTCTTCATCAGCACCTTCAAAAACATACGAAACCATGTAAAAATGTCTCTAAAATATAAATTCACTAAAAAGTTGCACTTTTTCTGCTGTTTTTTTAGTGTTTTTTCGTTGGTACGACTGAATAATTTGAGGAAGAGAGCTGAATTTCGGCGTGCGCTGAGCTAAGGATATATTTAACAACCCTGCAAAATCTCGTCCCGATCGGCCGTGCCGTTTGGGAGGAGAAGTGCGGACACACAAACAGACAGACAAAACTTTTCAACCCCACTGGAGTAACTGGCTTCGCTAATCGCTCAGCCAAAATTTTTTAATTAGAGTGCAATACTGGGCCAAATAATGTTCTTCGCAGTGAGACAGGACGGAAGAAGATTTTTAAGACTACACAAAAATTCCTGAATAAAGATTAAGCTATCCATCTGAGGCAAAGATATCTTTGGAGCACAGATGTATTCAACAATCTGCTTCAGCTGCAAGTACAGGAGCCAGTATGGATCTTCTGGGTCCCTTATAAGTTTATCTAGCATGAAAGGAAGCAGCCTCAAGAGGGCCCCTGTCTCACCAGCATGTCCTTTAATTCCGTCAAAAGAGCGTATTTTGTTTGGTGCATCAGCGGCATCCATCCCATTGCACTTGAATCCAACAATATTCCGATTTAAATTGGGCAAATCAAACCATTTTTTGGCAACTAACTGTTCAAGGATTTTTGCTAAAACATCATTTCCCACTCCCTCAAAAAGGTCATGGGCAAGCACGGAGCCATGGCTAGGTTCACATGAAACCCAGGGATTTTATTAAGAGGTGATGGAAGTGGTTTAATGTCAGATGGTGAACTGCTTGTAGCTCTTTCTGAGCATTAATAGAAATTACTGATGTTGGCACTTGGACTTCTTTCCCAGCAGCTAAATCACGCTCTAATTATCTTTCTCCTTACTCCGATTTAAAATTGCCTTTTCCTTGAATTGGATGAACTTTTTCCTGGCCTCTGCTGCACATTCTTCGTAGTGCTCAATAGTACGCAGTGGTTTACATACATGAGTCTCTTTGAGAAATTCTTCCTTGGAGATTGGGCAGTAGCGACACCAATAATTCCCTGAGAAACATTGTACGTATCCTCCAATCTGGTGTTGACCGAGGTTGTCTACAGTCATGACAATCAAACATACTGGGTAGGCAATATCATCAATGACTATCTGAGGTCTTTTTGACTACCGAAATTCTGATATTATCGTAGCCAATGCTGCTTCAGGTTTGTTAACTATCTCAAGCAAGGGAAAATAGGCTTGAATTTCAGTGTATCTTTTCATGAATTTCGATGAATTTTGAAGAATTTCAATGAATTGCGGTGAATTTCAATGAATTACGGCGAATTTTAATAAATTGCAGTGAATTTCATGCGAATTTCGAAAAAATGTAGCGTGAAGTTCGTTGAATTTTAGTGAATTTTCATGAACTTTGGTGAATTTTCATGAATTCGAATGAATTTTTTCAGAAAATTCAGTTACTGCGCGTAGAATTTGTTAAATGATTCCTGAATTCGGAAGCATTCCAGCAAATTTTCACATTAACTTCGATGAATTCTAGCAAATTTTCACATGAATTTCGATGAATTCCAATGAATTTTTAAGGAATTTCATGAATTTGAATTTCAGTGTATAATTTTTGTGAGCCTATTTCCCTTTTATTTTAAGTAGCTCTTGCAGGGATGGCTTCAAAAACTGTTCTTGGATTAGAAAATGAAGCTTGGTCATGTCCAATTGGGATCTGCACTCTGCAGGGAGGTTTCCAACCATGAAATACCAACCATCAGTTCTGTACAAGCCTGAGGCTGGGCCAAAAGGGCTGAACTCAAAGCCATCTTGAAACATGATCTGGATACATTTGTGATTATTGTGCTTTTCTAAGTGCTGTTTAAAAGCTGAGCCATTACAAAAATCTTCCAAAACTTCAGGGTTTGACTGGTTGGATTGCCTTGTAAAAGAATTTAAAACTTCTCTTTTCACATTTTCATCTTTCAACAAAATATCTAAAGTATCTTTCAAGGGTACATAATGGGCAACTTGTGTCTTACCTTGATTAGTCGAAGTTTCAAGCTGAACTTCAACAGACGGGACATACGGTGCTCTCTTCCTCATTTCTTGTTGCCAGAGGTGGATGCTTGCCCGTGACATATTTTGGGTCCGAGCAAATTTGAGCGAAGCTCGATGGTCATCCAAGCAAAACCGAGCAAGTACCGAGCAAGTGCCGAGCAGCTCCGAGCAACGACCGAGCAACTTCGAGCAAGTACCGAGCAAGAACCGAGCAACTCCGAGCAAATATCCTGTCGAGCAACGCAGCCGAGCAACGGCACCAGTCCACACAAAAAGGCCTTCCCAGGCCCAGGAAATAGTCCAACATGCATCGACCTGTATGTTTTTGGTAAAAGGAGATCATGAGCCACACGATTAGATATGTGGCTTGGCCCTTTTCCTATCTATTTGCCGAGACACGCTTTAAAATTCAAGGAACATGAACAGCGAGTGCAGCCGCCGTGCAGGGTGGGCAACAGGCCTGCGCCCCCGTCAGACGGGGCGGCCACCCTGTGGCCGCCGCTCAGTGGGCCAGAAAACCAGCGCAGTGGGCCAAAACTCTAGACGCGTTTGAAACTGCAGACTGCGGCGGCCCTGCCAGCCTGCAGGGCGGGCCGCTCCGTCGGTCACGGGCGTGGGCGTGTTGCCCACCCAGCACGACGGCTGCTCTCGGCACGCTTCGCTGTTCATGATCCTTCAGTTCCATAGCGGGGGCCGTGCCTAGCTACAGGGGTATTTCCCGGCGCACAGTGGGCTAGAAGACAGGGCGGAGGCGGTCTAAGTTGGAGACGCGTTAGGAAGTCCAGAGATGCCATATAGGACTCGAACATATCTATTCGTGTAGCTCATGATCTCCCTTTTCCAAAAATATACAGGTCGATCCATGTCAGACTATTTCCCGGGACGCCCCATTTGTCCTACCTTTCATTTGTCCTACCATTTTTTATAGTACTAAATTTAGTGTTAAAATAGTCGTCTATTTTGAGTACGTGCAAGTGTCCTACCTGGCGCTTGTCCTACCAGATTAAAAATATTAGTTTTTTTTATCACCAAAAAAAGGGCTTTACCTCCGAACATCATTTGTCCTACCAGTCCGATATTTTTTAGTCGTCGACTAAAAATAGTCGTCGACTAAAAATAGTCGTTGACTAAAAATAGTCGTCGACTAAAAATAGTCGTTGACTAAAAATAGTCGTTGACTAAAAATAGTCGTCGACTAAAAATAGTCGTCGACTAAAAATAGTCGTAGACTAAAAATAGTCGTAGACTAAAAATAGTCGTCGACTAAAAATAGTCGTAGACTAAAAATAATCGTCGACTAAAAATAGTAAAAAAAAAGAAAAAAGACCTCAGTCAAGGCAAGCCTAGCCAAGCGGTCTTTGAGCGCGCGCGCGTCTGCTGTGCTGGGGCGGCGGAGTGGAGGAGGGAGGGGGTGGGCCGGCAGGCGTGGAACGGCGGTGGCGTGGCGTGGCGCGTTCGAACGCGCGCTCGAACCACGTTTGAATCCAGTGCGGGACGGCGCCGGAGCGGTGGAGAGTGGACGGGTTTTGCCTCGGGGCAGGAGGTGCGGCTGGTCCCGGCAGGTGGTGGGGGCGGCATCGTGCGTGGGGAGCGCTGTGGCAGATACACATTCCAGCTGGATCCATATCGTGCAGCCGACCCGGTGGACGAGGGGTTCCGCGTCTAATCCACATGCTGCAGCCGGTGGTTCTACTCTACGTGCCATTTTGCTTTTTTGGTCGCGGTTGTGTAAAATCTCTCACGATAGTGAAAGATCTGTCGCGATAGGGTAAGATCTGTCACGACCCCGTTAGGTTAGGTTAGGATGGGTTAGCCCTGCTGGGAACAGCCGCAGTCGGGTCCGTGGGGACGGCTAGGCAGCTGCGGCTCGCCACGGTCCGTCCTCTCTGGTGTGGCAGTTTGGGGAAGCGCCGGCTGCAGCGCTGCCCAGCAGCCGTCCCCACTCCACCGCCGTCCCGCACCGGATTCAAACGTGGTTCGAGCGCGCGTTCGAACGCGCCACGCCACGCCGCCGCCGTTCCAGCCCTGCCGGCCCACCCCCTCCCTCCTCCACTCCACTCCGCCGCCCCAGCACAGCAGACACACGCGCGCGCAAAGACCGCTTGGCTAGGCTTGCCTTGGCTGAGGTCTTTTTTCTTTCTTTTTTTTTTGACTATTTTTAGTCGACGACTATTTTTAGTCGACGACTATTTTTAATCGACGACTATTTTTAGTCGACGACTATTTTTAGTCGACGACTATTTTTAGTCGACAACTATTTTTAGTCGACGACTATTTTTAGTCGACGACTAAAAAATTTCGGCCTGGTAGGACAAATGATGTTCGGAGGTAAGGCCTTTCTTTTGGTGATTAAAAAAATTAATATTTTTAATCTGGTAGGACAAGCGCCAGGTAGGACAATTGCACGTACTCAAAACAGACGACTATTTTAACACTAAATTTAGTACTATAAAAAATGGTAGAACAAATGAAAGGTAGAACAAACGGAGCCACCTCCTATTTCCTGGGCCTGGGAAGACCTTTTTTGTGTGGACTGGTGCCGTTGCTCGGCTGCGTTGCTCGACAAGACATTTGCTCGGAGTTGCTCGGTTCTTGCTCGGTACTTGCTCGGTATTTGCTCGAAGTTGCTCGGTCGTTGCTCGGAGTTGCCCGGCACTTGCTCGGTTTTGCTTGGATGTCCATCGAGCTTCGCTCAAATTTGCTCGGACTCAAAATATGTCACGGGTGTCACTTGCTCCCTGTCTTGATCAATGTGATGAATATTATACGCAGGATCTGATTTGATTATTGTATCTACAATAATATCAATTTGTCTCTTCTTAATCCCAGCAGAAATTAATTTACCTTGGAGGGTGCGCTTCATGTTATGGTGTGATAATTCTGTAAATAACGCGATATTGTCCCTAATGAATTGTACTGTGCTTGATGGCAACACTTTCAATCCTTCCAGATTCAAATAAAAGAGAACAACTTTATTCTTGATGACATTTGGTGGGAATGGATTGTCTGAGACAACTGGTGGAAAAACTACACTGCGGCAGGTTGATGGTAAAGCTTCCTTTCTTGGAGCAGGGCTGGAAGATGGAAGATTGGCTGAGACAACTGGTGGAGAAACTACGTTTTTGCTGGTTGATGGTAAAACTTCGGGTCTTGGAAGGGGGCTGGAAGTCGGTGCATGTTTTTGTGAAACATGTTCTAAATGTCCTCTTAGAATGAACGGTTTTACATGAATCCCTTTACCAGGTGATCCACGGACCCCAGGACAAATCGTTACTATGCAACGCGCACAAGGCCGTGCATGCGGGCATGCCTATCCCCCGGTCTGCGGGTGCGGGGACGGTCTAGGGTGGCCACCCGTCCAGCTGGAGGAGGGCGATTGTACACGGACGCGCGGGGGATTTCGGGAAGGGGCACGCGTTGTGGGTTGCCCACTCTGAGGCGTTTCGTGAAGGTGAACAGGGGGCAATTGTCCCTAGTGTCCTCCCCCTCAAACTGCTACGGGCCATTCTTTCTCATTTACCCACTATTTTCGCTGCTGATGGCAATGAGATGAAAGCATGAGATTTTCATGTCGCAAAGTAAGTTTGTTTAAAAACTAAAAATTAAATAACATGAGAGATCAAACTGAGATCAAAGTCAAAATCAAACAAGAACAAGATCGAATTGAGATCTAAATCAAAACTGGAACAGTTTCGGAACAGCGCCAGAGCAGTGCGAAGCAGCCTGGAACAGAAACAAAGTTGAAACACGATAATTTATTCTTTGCGGCTCTAATCCACGGTCATTTCTTACTTCACTCGCAGTGAATGTGCTCGAATGTCTGGCCTTGGCGGTTCAAGCACTGCTCATAGCGGGCAACACCGCAGGCGTGCACCCGCTCCAGCATGGCGGCGTCCACGGTGGCGAACGCGGCCCTGATCCGCTCCCTGAGCTCCTCCGCGTTCTTCGGGCGGGTGTGGTAAACACGGCCCTTCACATATCCCCACAGGAAAAATCAAGGGGGGTAAGGTCAGGGGACCGTGGGGGCCACCTGACTGGCCCCCCGCGAACAATCCAGCGCTCTGGATAGACCTGTTAAAAATAAAAATTGTTAGCAAATAAAAAAACAAAAAACAAAAAACAAAAAAACTGGTGCAATATGCGCGCAGCTATGTGATCTTACCTGGTCCAGGTGGTCTCGCACAGCACGAGCCCAGTGGGTAGGTGCACCATCTTGCATGAACCAATGCCGAACGAAAGGGTCAACCGCGAAGTCCGCGGCCACTAGGAGATCCTCTAGGTCGTCCTGCAGGAACTGCAGGTAACGAGGGCCGTTCAAAGGCGGCCCGTCGAAGAAGTAGAGTCCGATGAGTCTCGTCCCCAAAATGCCAGCCCAACAATTCACACTCCGCCTCCAAAAAAAAAAATAATTTTAAAAAAAATTACTTTTTTAAAAAATAGAGAATGTTTTGACGAGAAAATTTCACACTACAAAATGCTTACCTTCCCTGAACGTGGTCCTCTCGCATCCAGTGTGGGTTTTCTGTGGCATAGTAATGCATGGTGTGGCGATTGACCACGCCCTCGCGGCTCTCATCACTCCACATAACAAGATGCTGGACCTGAGGTGTCACTGCCAGCTGCTCCAGCATCCAGGTGCAGAACACAACTCGATTTCTGAAGTCGTCCCCATACAACTCCTGATTTAGGTGGACCTTGAATGGATGATAGGACACCGTTTTCAGGATCCGCCCCACCGACTGCTGGCTCACGCCCACGCCCACGGTCAGCGCAATGCCCCTTTGACCTAAAACAGGATAACCACAATCAAAACAAAGCCAATGTTTTCAAACGCGGCAGAGCGACGCCGAGCGCGCCGTCGAGTAGCTCGCCACGCGCTGCATCGAGGCGGTTGCGTATCACGCCTGCTGGCGCACGGCGCATCGCCATCAGAACAAAAACAAAAACACTTCTCTCACCAGCTTGAGGATTTCCCTCGACGTGCTGCACGATGACCGAGCGGAGGGCGGGGTCGTCCACCGCCGGCCTGGGGACCACTCGTGGGATCTCGAAGGCGCCGCGGACCTGCAAGTTCACTTCCGTCCGACGAAACACACCCAGCGACGGTTGTCTTCTTCCCGGGAAACGCTCCATATAAAGTTGTCTGGCCGCCCGTGGCCTGTTGCCCACCTCGCGGAAAACCGCGATGATGTCAATCCTCTCCCGATCCGTAAACGGTGGCATGCCGACGCGATCCGACGCTTGTTTTCACTGACCGACGGCGACGACACTGACTGCTCGCCACTTCCGCACTGTTCACCTGACCCCTCACCGCCCGCTCGACGCATCGTTTGCGGCGCTGGTAACGTTTGGCTGACCGGCCGCTAGCGCTGCTGCGTCTCGTTAAGGCCGGCTGTGTCGCCGCCAGCCGTTTGCAAGGGGGGGGAAGGGGAAAGGGAGACGCGGACGGCGGCACTCAGCTGGACGGGTGGCCACCCCAGACCGTCCCCGCGCCCCGCCGCGCCCCGACAGCTATCGCCCGCGTGCTTGTGTGCGCGTTTCCTTCCAAGCATTGATGAACCAGGTTTATGGCCACTTCATTTCGCACCGGGCGCGCCCTTGGGACTAAATAAAAAAAAAAGGTGCAATTATTTGAAAAACAAGATATTAAAAAATCAGTGGTTCTGCCTTTACCAACCTCTCACACCACCGTGAGGCGCGAATTGACCAGTGGTCCGCAACCTATCCCGGAGAATGGGAAACTCATTGGGGCGCGAAAGAATATTTCTTCCCGGGAATCGCTCGTCATAAACCCTTGCGGCTTCACGTGAGTTTTGAAGCACTTCACCAAAAACTAACAACATATCAGTCATTTCCTCATTGCTAAACCGAATCTCGCCTGCCATGGTGCACGCAGCCTGCGGCACTGCGACTGTGACGAGCGTTCAGCACGAAGTGTCTTGGAGAGGCACGCTACTGGCAAGACGAGCCTGCCGATGAAAACGCGGGGTAAAGTGGGAAAGGTAAGCACTAGGCCAGCAGTCCGATGCGTCGCATCGCGTTCGCCGGTCAGTGCCCACCCAGCGCCAGGCGCAGGCACTGCCTGCCCCCGCTGCGGGGCAAGGAGGAGGGGAGGGACGTTCGAAGCACGAAGTAAGAGGACGAAGAAACGGCTACGTTTCGGCGGTCCTTTTGGGGTCCTCTCACAACGCCCAAGTGATCCCCGTGGGCCCCGGTCGGGGTCGCGGAGACCTGCCGGTGCCTGGCGAGGCCTCGCGTGCCGCCTCTGAGTCCGTGGGCCCCGGTCGGGGTCGCGTGGACCCGCCGGGACAAGGCGTGGTCTCGCTTGCTGTCGCTAAGGCCGTGAGCCCCGTTTGGGGGTCGCGTGGAACGTCAGGGACGAGACCTAGCCTCGCGTGCCGCCCCTGAGTCCGTGGGCCTAAAGAGCCTCACAGTCAAAGAGGCGACACGGTCACGTGACGGCGAGCGCTCTGATTGGTCTGGTTCCACTGGGGCCTTCTAGGGGTTTGTGGATTTCTCATACTTCTGGCCCAGGGGCCAAGGCCTTGAAGGTGCATTGTTTTGAAGCGTATTTGAATGTTTTAAACAGCATGTAATTGCTTCAAAACACTCAGAGCGATAAATGGTGAGTTAGTTTAATTGAGTCTTAGGTCTCTCGCGAGTGCGTCTTTTGTCGCGGAGCCTTTGGAAAACTGATATACAATGATATGTACTCCGATGTTGAGGTTATAAGGTCATGCATGTTTAGTCTTGTCAGTATAAATTCATATGTTCCTTTTTTTATTCCCCTGCAGAAAATCCCGGTGACTCACTGCACTGTCACTGTACTATTACGCTCTAGATCCGAAAGTGGTAGTGCAATGAAGACTCCCAATTCAAACCAGGTGCGCACGTCTGACAAGAAAATCAGTGGTGTGTCTAGTGAAGTATCTACTTATGCTAGTGAAAGTGCTGTGTGGAAGAAGGGAGGCAGAAAACGACGAAAGCAAGCCAGGAGACGAACTGCAAGAATATCTCCATATAAGGTGGGAGCTGAACATTGCCCTTGCAGCTCATGTTACCATCGCCTTCAATGTAAGTGTGTTGACTGCGTTGAAAGTAATCGGACCTTTGGAAAGGAGTGCCTGGTTCAAAAGTATTATCAGGAAGAAAGTGAAGTGGGCGGAAATGAGATATTGGACCATGCTGCTAAAATGAATGTCTTGTTGAGAAAGTAAATAGCAGAATTAAAGGCAAAGCTTCAGTGCTGACTGAAGTGTGGAATGTTGGTTACGAACCCTCGATGATACAAGTGTTTCTGAAGTTATTTTTGTTTTAGTTCCAAATACTTGTTAGTGTTTCTTTATATAATAGAGGGCACAAGTTTCAATGTGGATCCTGTACTTTTAAATACTTGCTAATCATTTATAATAAAGCCCCTAGAAATTATATGTTAACTTATTTCCCCGTCAAATAGTGTTAATGGTGTATTATGTAGCAGCACAGCAGAATCAATGAGAGAAATTAAGGGAACCACAGACGATTTACTTTAATGATAACTTTAGAATAAAATAAAATAATAAATGACGGAATCATCTTAAGTTATTTCATGAAATGCATAGAACATTACTTTTGTCACATATACATTAAAATCTAAGTTCATAGAATGGTACATTTAAACTCAGTAAGAACATAATTGTCTATAGTTATTTCATTGAATGCATAGAACATTACTTTTGTCACATTTACATTAAAATCTTAGTACATAGAATGGTACATTTAAACCCAGTAAGAACAGAATTGTCTATAGTTATTTTATAAAATGCATGGAACATTACTTTTGTAACATTTAAATAAAAATCCAAGTACATAGAATCATATATTAGAAGTCAGTGAACTGAACAATCCTCTGGCTCACCTTTGCTTTCTTCATGACTGGAGTGGCGGGGGCGTAATCAGAAACAAGGAACTTCTCCCCCGCTGTTTTGCTTGAAAGTTGAGAAGTTATAGCTGTTGGGTTGACCAGTTCGTCATTTAGTTTCACACTTAGCTGTTTCAATCTCATCCAGCTAAACTTTTCTACTATTTTATTTTTTACATCATGGCATGTACTATGGTGGACAAAAGAAACCGACCCCCCTGCTGGCGATACTCCGCGCGCGAGGTCGCAGTACGATGGTGCCCCCTGGTGGCAGTTCTCGGCTGTACATGTCTCAGCCGCCCACTAACACATTTTGACTCGTCGCTATTCGTTCATTTGCCGACACTGCGGCCCAAAACCAGGCCGGCTCGATTCAGAAACATTGCGGACATCATGTCGGCAACGCATGACGCTGAAACATGTGCCTGTTTGATGAAAAAAATTGAAAAAAGTCCGAAGTGAGGTTAAAGCGGCCGTGACGTCAACAGCTGCGTCATATTCTCTTTCACGATAAGGTATTAATCCCGTACACCGAGTGTTTTCCAATCCCAACCAGGTGTCTGCAAAGTCAGCCCACCGCATAAAGTGCAACAATAACAAAGGCATACGTGTCACCAAGAGTTTCTTTGCCATTTTTAGTCACTAGACCAACACTGATGTCGAGTATAGGGCCAGAAGTCTTAACCCGTATACCTTAGGGTTTCTGGGTTCTGCGTCCTTCCTACGAGCTCGGCAGCTGGCGGACAGTTCAGTATTCTAAGATGTATCCAGGTCACAAGTATTTTAGTTTTGAATCATCCGCTGTCCAACTTCAAATGTCAGATGTCAAGCGAAGGCACTGAACCCGTATACCCTGGGTTTTCCTAACCCCGCGAAGGCTCGTCACGCTCCACTAACCACCACCAGGCTAATGAGCACCGAGGTATACGAGTACGGGTAGTCACGTTGCATCCCGTAAAGCACTGCACGGGCGCCGCGCAAGGGAACCGTCATCCTGAACCCGTAAACCCTGGGTTTTCCCAACTCCGCGAAGGCTCGTCACGCTCCACGAACCACCACCAGGCTAATGAGCACCGAAGTATACGAGTACGGGCCACGCGTATTCACGTCGCATTCCAAGTTTTGGCCTTCGAAACACTGCCGGAACGCGAGTTTGATCAGGGGATGGTGCCATTAAACCTGTATACTTTTGGCAGTTTAGTTTAGAACTTGCTTCGCTCGCTTGGGGGGTTTCGACCCCGAGACCCCCCGGGCGTGGCCCTCGGGGCCACATTGAAGCATAGCGGCATGAGGACGGCCGACGAGGGGCCCGGGGAAGAATGGGGCGGCCGGCCGGTTTACACAATTGCTCGCAGCGAGGCGGCGTGGCAGAGTCGGTTGAGGGCCAGCCTGCGGAGCGGAAGGTTGGGAGTTCGGCTCCCGGCAGAATTGAAGCACCCGTTTTTATCTTGGATTTTGCTCTTAAGCGTTTAACCAAGCGTTTAACGAGCGCCACTGCTAGCCTCTGCCGCACTAAGGTGGGGCGGCGTGGCAGAGTGGGATGAGGTCCGTCCAGCGGAGCGGAAGGTGGCGGGTTCGACTCCCAGCTGAGGCAACGTTTCCCTCTTTTTTTGGATGTTGTTATAATGAAAGGTTGCACTTCAGGCAGGTCCGGCACGCCGCACCGGGGGGGCCGAGGTCACAGTGGGCCGGGGAGAACGGCCCAGGCCGGTGGGGGAATAGAGGGCCGGCCGGTCCACACAGGTGACTCCAGTGAGGCGGCGTGGCAGAGTGGGTCCATGGCCTCCTTGCGGAGCGGAAGGTCGGAGGTTTGGTTCTCGGCGGCGTTGCTCTGATCTCATGTTGGGTTTTGCCATCGGCGTTGGCACCCACGGCATTGCTGAGGCGGGACACAGTGGGATGAAATCCAAAAAAAGCGATGAGAAGTGGATTTTTTTAAAATTGAGCGGTGGAGCCGTACAAACTTTTGGATATTGACAAGGAAGGTCTGGGCTATCCGGGACACTAATTTGTTTAACAATACAACGCACAGAGGAGCCCCTGCAGAGCTTTAAACTTGACACATTTTCAGCTTTCCGCACATTCATTGCAATGGGTATACTATTTTGATTCTGGCGGCCTTTTTCTACGAGATAAGGCCATTATATTATATGTTTTTGGAAAGCTGACGACCTGAAAATTGCGACGCACTCTTTTGATTTACTCTTGGGTCTCCCAGCTAACAGTTAAACGTTGTCAAAAGTCTTGCACAATCGACGTTTTTTCGATTTTCATCATAAAATAAGTTAAGTTGCGAACATTTGCGAACGGATCTGAGACATGCCCGTGGTAGTGTGGCTGTCCCCCTTTCGAGTCCCTATAGCCAATCGCCGCCCATCGCTGCCCCTTCGGAGAAAAAAGGGGTCAAAAGTGCCTCGCAGCGTTACGGCGGTGCCGTCGCCTCGGCGGCGGGGAGGCCCCCAACCGTAAATTAAAAACACGAATGCTCTCTGGACTTGATAACACTTCGATTTGTATGTCGATGGTTGAAAAAGAAGGCTGCTAAAGGCAGGCTAGCGCCGCAGGCGAAGGTAGGTGTGGACGCCTGGCGTAACTGGCAGAACTTGCGTAACATCGCGAAGCACCTACCTTGTGTTACTGTCAGAAAACAGTTCCTCACCCTCAAAAACACCAAAATAGAGATTTAAGCAAAGATTGGAACCTTTTGTAATTATCATCGCTTTTTTCGCGTTTCGTCCCACTGTGCGGGAGTGGCATGAGGGAAACTGCGGCGATCATAGGACGGGCGGGGGTCATCCTTTTTTTATATGTTGGGTTTTGCCATTGGCGTTGACACCCACCTCATTGCTGAGGCGGGAGAGGTATATACAGCGGCGAACGTGCTGAGACACGATGACCCCATGAGACACTTTGTAGCGTGGCGTGGCGCACGACAAAGGGTCTCTCAGTATTTGGAAACGAAAAGTAGGTTAGGTTAAGCCGGCTATTTAGGTCGGCGCGACGCGCCGCCACGCCTCTCTAGTGGCCGCGGTAGCCAAAAAAATTGCGCATTTTGTGATAGAAGCATGAAATTTTGCAGAGACGTTCTTGAAGGTATAAGGAACGATTCTGTCCGAAGTCTTTTGGAAGTTTTCGGCCCGTTTGGCCAGAAACGTTCAATATGTTCAAATTGAACACTTTTTTTAAAATCCATGTAAATTAAGGTAAAAGCTTGCTCTAAACGACTTTTCCCCACAATTCGATGACGCGGAACACGAATCTGGGCTCATCCAAGCAATTGGAACACATTTGAACACTTCTTTGAACGGTTTTGTACATTTTTTTACATTCTTATGTATTGCTTCTGAAACGCCGAAAGCATGCAGTTATCCGACTGGTATCTCTACTGTACATCCACCCATACCTTACTTGAGGTGCATGAAGGCGTGGGTCACCTGTTCCAGCTTATTTCGAACACTTTTTGGAACACCAGGTTGAACAAAGCGTGGGGTTCACAACGCTAAATGTCACGCGCATCGATTCGGGGTGAAAAAGGCGCGCTGATGACGAATCTGGAGTCGGGAAGGGTGTCCGCTAGCTCTGGAACACGCGGGGGGCTGTTCCGAACACTGCCTGGAACACCAAGTTGAACAAAGCTGTTTTTTTTTTTCGCAAGGCGTGATGCACATCGATTCGGGGTGAAATAGGCGCGCTAATGACGAATATGGAGTCTGGAAGGGTGTCCGATAGCTCTGGAACATGCGGGGGGCTGTTCCGAAACCTGCCTGAAACATCAAGTTGAACACAGCTCTTTTTTACATGGTGTGATGTGCCTTGGTTTGGGGTGAACAGGGCGCACCAATGACGAATCTGGACACTTTTTTGTTTGACATGCTCGCATTGCAACTTTAATTAGCCAATGTCTTTAAACTATATTATGTGTTTAGAAAACAGTTAAGCGACAGGAAACCCGTTTTCATCGACGGCTGGTTCATCGACGCGTTGCTCTTCTCTGCGCTCTTCTTCAATGCTGCCAAAATACATGCTGAACGTTAGTGAATTTCCTAATTTGAAAAAAAATATGTTACCCTTACTCAATTTAATTACCTAGGTGGCTGGGGGCAGCATTTGCCTTTGCACCGACATTCCACTTTGCACGGTATGCCTGCTATTTTGCATGGACATCTAGATGTAGAGCAAAGTCCTTTACAGTGACATTTCTTTTTCAACTGGCACTTTTCCCATATGTCGGGAAGTGCAGACCACAGGGGCAAGAGCTTTTCGCACCCGTCGCCCCTTCCGGTCCCTTCCACCCTCCACCCCCAGTCTGTGGGCTCAATAGGGGAAGGAGTCGACATGTCAGCCTGACCCCAAATATGGCCTGCTTGCAAGACTGCCCGATGGCAGTGCTGGCGCAATGAGCCGTTGGTGGGTGGAATCATGGCAAGGCTCTTGTTGCCGTCATAGAGATCACGTCGAACTGTATCCACATTTGTTTCTACAGTTCGTGTGTCGTAGAGACGGATCGTGTACCGCTCGAGAACTTGAAACAAGTCGTCAGGGAGCTCCTGGAGGGGTTGGGAAATTGCATAGAACGCCCTTGTTACCTCATGGAAGCCACTCCAGGAGTTGTACGCTGTTTTCTTTCCCTTGCTTGCGAAAAAGGACACCTCGTCACACCCTGTAAATGCATGAAAACCGCGCAATGCGACAGCTTTTTCATCACCAAGTCCCACAGCAATGTCATGCGCAGCGTAATGCTTTACATTGGTACCAGTACCAAACTTAATCCACAAAGTTTCCAGCCCTTGGTCATGGAGCTTGTGGAAGAAAGATACTGCCAGAACAACAACGTCTGTGTCGACAGTGCGTATAAGCACGTCTTTGATGCCACTTTTAACCATGTCCGCCACATGGAGGATTATTCTCCCATCAGCCTCTTCCATGGCAATGGCACGGCACGAAGTGCCCGTCAGACAGGAGGTAATATTGGCATTCCCCCTTATCACATCCTTTACGTTTGTCAGGCTCTTGAACTTCATGTCAGGAGGGTTGTACTCGACCAAGAGAGTAGCCAGATAGCTGAACAACTCCTCCTTGTTCTTTGAATGGCGCAAGAACGCCGGCCAGTTTGTGGGGAGAGTTGCTTTGGAAAAAGAAATTATGGAGCAGTCTCAAAATACAAATCAAATCACTTAATTTAAGGCTTAGCAATAACTGCTTACCGCGAGGTAGGACCTGCCGCCTAATACCCACTCCACGAGCCTCTCTTGTCCAGGCCTTCGTGCTGCAGTCCAGGTACTGATCCCACACCACGTCCACGCGCTCTACATTCATTAACGATGCCTGGCTAATAATGTAGCAGAGGAACTCGTCTTCACCGTACTGTTTGAATGTGGTGGAGCGACGCGGTGGAAGGTAATTGACGATGGCTGCGCCATCGAAGATCACACCTCCGAAACTGTCCGGCGGGGGGGTTTTGGAGTTGAGTCTGACCAGTTTGTGGAGAAGCAGGGACTTGTCACCACTACGCAAACGGCCATTCAAAGATAAGGCCGGAGGACATAGCTGGTTCTCGTACCTGAAAATAAAGACCAGCGTCAGTTTACCAAACATTTTTCTGCGTATTTTTAATTTTGTTTGTTCTTATAATTACCTGAAGAACTCATCTCGGTTTAAATTCAATAATTGGGTATTCAAGTAAAGTTTGGAAAATAATTGCATGTCTGCCTTTAATTCTTGAACCTTATCAGGGGCTTGCTTTTTATTTGATTCAGTCCTGAATATTTCACACTTGTTCTTTGGAATCCTGTCAAACAGACTTTTGGCATTGGAACACAACCGTTCATCTATAAAGTCTTGAAGCATTTTACGACCTACTCTCTTAGCATTGATAAGGACATCCTGCCCCTCCCTTGATGCATATAGTCTAGTGTCTAGGGCGATGAGTTCGTCCATACGCTCTAGGAAAGGGTTCGAAAAGGTGTTAAAGCTTTCTTTCAATGCCGAGCATTTCTCTAGAAAGTCAATCTGAAATGACTTGTACTGCTCATGGTGGCCAAGTAAATCTTCCTCATCGTCAGACTCTGCTCTAAATTCCCGCAACAAGTTGGTGATTTCCGGTCCAGCGATCATCCAACGTCGCAGAGCGGTAGGATCTTGGGTAATCCCAATTGCACCACCATCTTCCTTCACAATCCGGTTATTTTGCTCATGAGCCTGGTCTACTCCAAGTCCAGACATAGCACGTCTGGATTTGTGAACAACAAATTTTCCTGCTCAAACATAAAACAAAAAAAAACAGTTATTTTGGTAATGTTGTCGTGTATTTTATAAGAATGTTGCTTTACCTGTCATAAAAGCCTCATACAGAGACGGGATTTTATCAGGAAGTTCAAGTAGATCTAAATAGTGAACCGTGCCCCAGCGAGCATAGTTTGGGTGGTTAAAGTAGAAAAACCACGGCAGCATTTTGCCAAAAGAATCAACATACAAAGGAAACATTCCACGGCGTAGGCTTTTAACAAATTGGAGCAGCAACAAAATGAGTTCTAGGAGAGTGAGCCAGAACAAGAAAGTTGGATACTTGACGGAACAGTCTTTGACCCACTCCTCAAGTGTTTGGTTTTCAGCAGTCGATTCATATGCTTCCATTAAAAGGGAGTGTAAAACAGCAGCAGTTATTTGAAATGCAGCTCTGGATTTTGTAATATTGTGAACCTAAAATAAATATGTAAAGGTTGTTCACCTATTTTCTAGTAATATGGGTGAATAAATTTGTTTAATTACCTTAAGAATTGCTTCGGCTGCAGTTTCAGTCATGACTCCAGAGGAACTTACAATACTCTTCCATCCAGAATTTTCTGCAAACTGTCCTATGACAGATAAAATTACCCTCTCAATGTGGAGGGGTCCACACAGAAGAAAAAAATTGGATTCATCCAACTCTGTGCCGGGTGAATTCCATTGAATAAGGCGGGCTAGTTTGTACAGAGGCTGGTCAACGCACAAAACAGGCACTTGCCCCCTGTTCAAGTGTGTTATAAGGTCCTTCGCAAGCTTCATGCCGTGGTGCATCATGTCCTCTGATTCCGAAGACTCCTCAAACAAGGGTAAGAGGGCGTTAGTTGCAGGCAAATGAGCCATGGTCTCCTTTGCAGCATGGAAGGCTGCCCATGACACATTTAATCCCTCTGATATATCGCTCTCATACAGGAGCTCTCGCACATGTTGCAGCCAATCGGCCTCTACACTTAAAACGTCCAAATCACCTAAAACAATGGCAAATAAAAGCAATTATTTTTAGGGCTCTAAATGTACATACAGTTGCGAAAAATCAGCTTACATACCAATCAGAGATTTTACATATGCAGCGGTTTCTGGGCTGCGCACCGGGACCAAAGGCTGTTTTGATTTCAGTTTATATTCAGGAATTTCAGCGTACTTTTCGGGGAGTAATGGCACACTTCGGCGCCCTGCCGTCGCCACAGTCTGATACGAGGTTGCAAGACTTCTTTTCAAGCCCTCTACTTCCCCGGTTTGAAAAACAGATATGCTTGTGCCATGGAATGAACCCTTGGATGTCCTGCTCGTGGGGTTGTGGTCAATATTATCATAGGCTGCAATTGTAAATCGACTTTCCTGTAAAATACTTGGGCAAAGAATTCCCTCTTCATTAGCTCTTTCAGTGACAAGATGGCACAAGTTGGATGTTACTTCCATAATCCTGTCTGACGAGACTGAAACTCCAAATTGGTGCATCTCATCAATTGCTTTCCTACTTCTTGAGCGGCCGTAAGTGGAAAGAGACAAGAATAATGGCAGGGGCGTTTCTAGGTGTCGGTTATTTCTGACAATTACTCCTTGGGGAACTTTCTTTTTCATATTTAGCATCACTAACTGCGCAATTGACAAAGCGGGCTGGGTCGCTGCATCGTTGGGAGTAACAGTACTGCCATACAGTAATACATTCATTGCTGCTAACAAAGCAGGGGGTACGCTCTCTTTTTGGTTTTCTCTAGATAAGTCTCCCTCAAACGTAGTTGGACTATCAAAAATCTTCTTTCGGAGACTCTTGAAAAAGCGTTGGAAAGCCAACGCATCCTCGTCCTGGTCTTCATCATGGATGTTGTGGAGGATGCTTGTCGATACATGGCGCAAAACAACATCTCTGCCCTCTCTGTCAGCTCGAATGCTCGGGAAATGTGACTGAATTTTTTCTTTAAATCTGGTACTGTGAATGTATGGGAGAGAATCCACCTTTACGGAAAGGAGCTGGGCAAGGCGATCTTGGTACATTGACACTAAGTCCGCTAATTTCATGACCTTTCCCTCTTCTGCTTTTCCTGCAAACCGGGTAAAATAGATTATTAATATAATTAGGTAATAATTTTTTGCTAATATACAAAGTCATCAATCTTACTCTGGATGTAGGCCGCCAAGTCTGAAAAGGCGATGCCTTCACACATTACATCACAGTTGTCTTTCGCTTCTTTGGGACTAAATCTCCTGGCTTTATTGTACAGCCTTGCGAGACACAGCAGGTGGTACTTTGCTTCAAGGGCAATTACATCGGCAGTAGCGAGAAGTGCCAGTAACTCCATGTCGCCCACCTTTTTAGCGCTTTCACTGATGTTTTGGTGCACTTCTTTAGTGGAGCATAAGTGCAGATTCTCAATTCTGTCTCTTTTTTTGCACAGAAAGCAGACATTTTCTTTAAGTTGCAGTGGTCCAGCGCCAGCTGATCTTGTTTGCCTAGACACTTGTGCAGTGTTTGACTCGCTAGATGAAGGGAGCTCAGCGTCAGCAACTTTATCCTTCTCATTCATCAGGCGATTTATCAGAGCAGTGAATCGCGGTACATCCCGATACATCGATATGCATGTCTTGTGCCACTTAGCGCGGTTATCATGAAGTGTTTTGTCATAGCCGGTGCCATTGTCTAGCATTTGGACACGCAGCTTGCTGGGTAAGACGTAGTTGAGATCTCCTAAAGTTTTCAGTTTAGTTGCCAAATTGAGGTAACCCACGTTACGGCGTGAGACGATGGGGTTCAGCGCCGGGCATTCTAATTTTTCGGGACGTGTCGCCTGGCAAACAACGCACTTTTCCCAGTCAATCTCTGCCGTGTCGTCAGAGAGAGACACGGGCCCAGCCAAAGACAATCTGTGCCTTCCCCGGCCCTTCCCCTCCATTCTTAATCTGCACCAAAGCAAAAACGTTTTTACAGAAAATTCTTAACTTTTTTTTTTTTAAACTGCAAGTCAAATTGCACATACCACACACAGCACCTTTGGGTCGTAATTTGTTTTCGTGGGACGGAAGGGAAGTCACAGCCGCAGTCCACGGCGCCACATTGTTGACAACAGTTGACAGTCGGGAAGAAAGAGAATCGCGCAGGGGAGGAATGGGCGGAGCAGTCAAGCCAACGCACGTTTTTGAAAAAGATGAGCTCCGGCATTTTTCAACAAATCCACGAACAAAATAGGACACTTTCGTGTCCAAATTCGTCATTAGCGCGCCTATTTCACCCCGAATCGATGTGCATCACGCCTTGCGAAAAAAAAAACAGCTTTGTTCAACTTGGTGTTCCAGGCAGTGTTCGGAACAGCCCCCCGCGTGTTCCAGAGCTAGCGGACACCCTTCCCGACTCCAGATTCGTCATCAGCGCGCCTTTTTCACCCCGAATCGATGCGCGTGACATTTAGCGTTGTGAACCCCACGCTTCGTTCAACCTGGTGTTCCAAAAAGTGTTCGAAATAAGCTGGAACAGGTGACCCACGCCTTCATGCACCTCAAGTAAGGTATGGGTGGATGTACAGTAGAGATACCAGTCGGATAACTGCATGCTTTCGGCGTTTCAGAAGCAATACATAAGAATGTAAAAAAATGTACAAAACCGTTCAAAGAAGTGTTCAAATGTGTTCCAATTGCTTGGATGAGCCCAGATTCGTGTTCCGCGTCATCGAATTGTGGGGAAAAGTCGTTTAGAGCAAGCTTTTACCTTAATTTACATGGATTTTAAAAAAAGTGTTCAATTTGAACATATTGAACGTTTCTGGCCAAACGGGCCGAAAACTTCCAAAAGACTTCGGACAGAATCGTTCCTTATACCTTTAAGAACGTCTCAGCAAAATTTCATGCTTCTATCACAAAATGCGCGATTTTCGTGATATATGCCGTGTACCGCGGCCACTACTCGGGCCGAGGTCATAGTGGGGGCCGGGCGGCGGAGTGGAAGGGGGAAAACGCCCCCGCCGAGGCCGGGGGAATGGACTGGCCGGTCCGCTCATTCGCTTGCAATGTAGGCGGCGCGGCAGAGTGGGTTGAGGGCCCGACGGCTGATAGGGAGGTTTCGGGTTCGCCTCCTGGCACGCATTGTTCGTTTATATGTTAAGGTTTTTTTTTGCCATTGGAGTTGACGCCCGTCACGGCATGGCTAACGCGTGGGATTGGCATAAAGCCACGCGCCGCGCCTTGCCGCGCCACGCCTCTCGGGTCGAGATCACAGTAGGCTAGGGCGTCCGGCGGAGTGGGAAAACGAGGCCGCAGCCGTAGCCAAGGGGGAGGGTTTTGCCTTGGGGCAGAAGGTGTAGCTGTGGTCCCGGCGGCGGCGGTTGGAGGAGGAGGCGGCCTCGTGCGGGGAGCTCTGGGGTGAGAACGTTGCGGCGGCAAAATAACAGATTGCAGCCGGATAGTACTACGACGGCTGCCAGGTAACATCGTGGCCCGGGTCCGGAAATATATAATAACATATAAAAACATGTAAAATAGGATGACTCCCGCCAGGAGTCAAACCTAAAACCTACCGCTGTGCCGATCGGCCCTCTACCGACTACGCCATTCCGTCCCACTGGGATCGTCTGTGTGGACCGGCCGGCCCTCTATTCCCCAACCGGCCTAGGCCGTTCTCCCCGGCCCACTGTGACCTCGGCCCCCCCGGTGCGGCGTGGCGGACCTGCCTGAAGTGCAACCTTTTATTATAGCAACATCCAAAAAAAGAGCCTCAGCTGGGAGTCGAACCCGCCACCTTCCGCTCCGCCGGCAGGACCTCGACCCACTCCGCCACGCCGCCCCACTTCAGTGCGGCAGAGGCTAGCAGTGGCGCTCGTTAAACGCTTGGTTCGCCCTGTTCGGCAGTGCATCCCACGCCTGGTCCGTCCCACCCGAGCACGATTTGCCCCACCTATCCCCGCCCAGCACGTCTCGAGCACGCCAACGGGACCCGTTGGCCCTGTCCACCAGCACAGCCGAGGTTTTCGGCTAGGCAGCAAGCCGGCGACAGGCGGCGGCCGCCGCTCAGAGCACACAAGCCACCTGAGCGAGCGGGTGACTGTGCGTTCGTAGCGTGTGTCGTCTCTGTCGCACAACAGCGGGCAGGGTCGGACCTCTCTTTTTCAACCGACCGTTTCGGACGCACACACGCAGGCGTGCGGATGCTCTGCTGCCGCTCGCTGCTTGCTTCACCGAACGATGCCTCGGCGCGCCGCCGCCCGCGTCTTTCTGTTTTCCGTGCCCTGGCCCTGGCTGGCTAACGCAGTGAGACTCGGTCCTCAAACGGGACCCGTTTGGACACATGCGTTCGGGCCACGCTCGGCGACGTTCGACACCCGTGTGAAAATGTAAGACAGTAAACGGTCTGGACTTGGTCAGAAATTGGCAGACGGTGGTAATGCCCCGGCCTTCCCCCAGTGCGACAGGCTTAAGTTAACAGTAGCGCGACCAGCCGACCACAGTTAGCTCCAGTTATGACCATGGACGGTCCCTCGGCGGTCTTAACCAGACCCGAAAAACGTCAGCCTGCCAGTCGGACTGTGGGCCGAAGCGAGTGCGAAATGGATCCGAATACGTGTCACTCTTACGATGGAGTCAAGACCACCTTAAGACCGAGGCTGGCCGCCTCCAAAGATGAGAAATTCAGAGGGCGGATCAGGAGGGCGTCTTGAAGGGCTTACTTTCGTCTTAAAATTGAGACCGCTGCGTGACCGCTGCCATGCAGCAAAGCGGGGCTCTCTGACGCGGGGTTAACTTGGGTCGTAAAATTATGACCACAGCCAGCGCGTCCCGCGCAGCACCACGCTCTCGAGAACAGGTCTGAATGGCGTCTGAAAATTAAGACCAGGCCGGCGCACGGCAAGCGCTCCCAACGTATGAATTTCGTCTTAAATTTTAAGACCGATGTCAGACGCGCTCTCGCGCATCCCACTGAAATGGGCATATTGCTGGGGAAAGGAGGGGAAAAAAAGTCACTTTGGATAGGAGTTTTTTTTTAATTTCATTCAAGTTCTAGGCTGTTGAGAGGATCCACAAGGAGGATGTTACCTTGATCGAATAAAGCAAATGACACACATTATAGACACTTGACATTGATGAGATCCAAGTCTCCGATCGAGTTGTACCGAAAGTACCTGTCCATACCCGTAGGCAAATCATCTGATTTCATTAACAGTGCATAGAAATTTATAGAACTACCAATGGTTTTAACAAAAGTAAGAATTTTTCCATGAGCAGGGCCGTCATGCCTAATGTATCGACAGTAAGCTGAAACTCTTGCACCACAATCATAAGTAGAACTTACAAACAAATGCTTATTTTGATAAAAACGAGGAAAAGTTCGGAATTGAACCTTCTCTGTAGGATACAACCCCACTATGAATTCTTGAATTTCTTTGAAACGTTGAGTAATAGTGTCAATTTCACCAACAACAAATGAATCCTCCCCTACTTTTTCAGTCAAAGACAAGTACCTGCTGCGTTTTGTCACTTTCAGACAGTATCTTTTAAATTTTTCATCCTTAGCTTTTGAAATGAGCGAGGGCAGTTCTGACAGAACTAATAAATTCTTATATATTTGTATTGGTGCATGAAGTGTGCCATGAATCAATGCTGCCAATAGGCCATTTAGGCCTTCCAACCCAAAACAACTTGTCACACATAAATTTCCAGTTTCCATCACACATTGAACTAAATGTAATAAATTGTGAATGTTTGTTGACATATGGCGCAGACCATACAAACGCTGAAAACCTTTACAAAAACTTTTCAATTTCTGATCTGCTAAGTCACGATCACTTTGAGATATACCGGACTTGTTTAAAAGAGCAGAGCCATTAACCAACAACGACAGATTCTCAAAATACTCTGGCTTTAAGTGAGATTTCATGACAACCATAGCAAAATAAAACAAAAAATTTCTACAAAGTGATGCTTTCCAAAATCCTAACTTTGAGACATCTTCTGGCAATCTCTGAACATAATGAGGAAGTTTAAGTTCTGACATCATATTATTTACACTATCTGCTTGCTTATGCAGTGAAAAGGGCTCATCCTTAAATTTTTTGTCAAACCAAAGTTTTAACAGTTGCTTGGTCAGGCCCAATCCCAATCCATGCATACTGTCAATGCTAACAGACCCTATAAAGCTAGAATATGTCATATGAGCCAGAATAGAGGGACCCATTATACCTTTACATTCTTTTTTATCACGCACTGCTTTACTCACACACTCAAGATAATTATCATTTGTTCTAAGAGTAAGATTTTCTTCATACGGAAATACCATAACATTGTTAGTGCGATCTGATTTTTCTCCCTCAATAAAACATTTGGTACATGAAAAATAACCTGCATGTCCCTTTATATTCATAAACAAAGCTTTGGCTGGAATATCACAAGCTCCAAACAAAATAACTACCTTAGCAACAATTTCTTCTGCAGAACCATAAGGTTTAATAGGAAAACCTTCCTTCATTTTAACAACATCTTGATACATAGGCAATAAAAACATATTGGGGTGGGGTTTCTCACGGTCCCCCCAGATAGCACCTATTAAAATATTTTCTGGTTTGAACCGTTCCTCTGGAGGAAGTTCATTAATTATGAACATAAAAGGCCACAATGAGTAAGAACTACACTCAAAAATGCTCACTCCATCAGTGTACCAAGTAAGGCTACAGTTGGGAAAAACAAGAAAATCTTTACACTCCTTATAGATACTTGAGTCGTAAACATCCTCAATATTAGCAGCGTTTTCCTTTTTCCTAGAGTTGGGGTGAGAAATTTTTTCCAGAAATCCAGGCCTGTTGTAAAGTTTCTGAAGCTGAGGTACTAAAGGGCACGAGACAAAATATTTGATTTTGCTATCTTTACAAACATCACACTTTTCTTTTGCTGATTTTCTAAATTTCCAACACTTGCCACAGTAAAATGTAACTTGAAGCTCATTGTCATCATTTTGAAATATTTTAAAAGCTTGATACTTGCTTTTTGGCAATTTGCATGACTTTGGATTAAGTAGTTCAAGAAGTTCAAGTAGGTCATAAAAGTCTCTGCCACTGAGATGAGCTGATGATGCAAAACACAAAACTGCTAAGAAGTCATCTCCCATATGTTGAGTTGGGTTAAAGATGTCTTTGGCAGCACCAGAAGTAGGAGGTTGGTCATCACACTGCTGCGTAGCTTCCTCAGAAATGTGTGGATCATCAGATATAGATTCAAATCCCTCTGGCAGTGATGCATATTGACACATAATATCTGCATCACTATCATCTTCATCATGATTAAAATCTTGGTCAGAAGCCGCAGAGGGAGAAAGCAGAAAATCACGAAGAAGAAAAGGTAACCCTGAAAAAGCAAACAAAAAATTAAAGAAAAGAACACAAAAACACAAATAACAATTTTCTCTTACAAGTATTTAACTTACCTTTGTTGATAGGCTTTAAAGCCACAGAACCCAACAGCATCTCTGTTTTTTCCAATTTAAATTCACTATATTGTAGCCCTAAAAAAAAGCATACATTAAAATAGCAGAAGGAGAAAATATCCAATTTAAGTTAACAGTCTCAAAGGGAAAATTACAAAAAAAAAATCATTTGAAAGCCAATGCAAGGATAAAATGCATTCAAACAGAGTTCAATTTTTTAAAAAAACTTACTATGAATTGGTGCACATTCTTCTGCAGATGGTACCAACGGCCCTTGTGAAACCATTGGTGTTTCATTGAAACCAGGTTTGTCGGAAAGATCCCCTCCAATCACACCTTCGAAAGAAAAAATAAAGGGGTAATAACCCAGGATTCCAATTATAGCAGGCAAAAACTTGTTATTGGTGCACTCAACAAACCTTCAGTGACCACTGATTTCTGTTCTGGTTTCTCTTCCTGGTCCAATTGGATATGCATACCCTCATCTGTCACAAAAGGAGTGAATACAGTTTAACGCCAACTACATCAGACTGCAACTAATACAATTCATAATGTGTATAGTTACCTGACTGAACAATCCTTTGAGGCATCTTATTGAGGCTTGGCAGAGCACTGTTTTTTAATTGACCTGAAACATTAAAAAAAATTAATCAGTCAGTTTGAAAGTAAGTTTAACCTTAAAAAGTTTACTCTGTCACACACCATACTAGACTTACTGAAATATGACGGTCTTATCGTGTGATCAGCTAGACCTCTTGATGTGGATTCCAAAGAAATGGCTGCTTCAGGCAAAATGTCTCTTCGGAGTGCACCACTTTCCAGTGTAGATTCGGACCTACAATACAGAAGCATACATGATATTTCCACCAATTTCACGAGGCGCTTGAGGTGGGTACATTTGAACTACAGGGCTAGAACGATTTGCTAACGCAAGCAAGGAAAACACACAGGAGCAAAAATATATTATTTTGGAGGCGGCATCTTAACCCAACACTCACCTCTCAAGGGCAGGTTCAGGTGAAGAATCGAGTCGCCGTTTTCGCCGCGCGGGTGGCGGTGAATCGGAGTCAGACATTTTCTCATTTACTTCTTTTATAACAACTATTTTATAGGTATGAACACACTCTAAAAGACAGATATCTAGCAGAAATTGCCCCGCACTTCGCCTTCACAGCCGGAACACGCTTTGGCATTTGGCAGCCGCGCCGCAGACAACTGAACTGCGATACTCCGATGTAAACAGTGAGTAACTACCAACATTGCAAACCGAATTATATCACCATAGCAACAATAAAAAAAGGCTCTCAAAGCCCCTCTCAAAGAATCCAATACACTAAAAATTATTTTAAAACTTTAAAAGCAGTGTACGCTCCACACTCCAAACATGAAGTGACACAAATTTACCGCCGTAACGTATCTTTGCTGTTGGTACGACATCGTTTCTCTTTTGTTCTTTGTTTTGAGCAGAAGCAATCTCCAGTCAAATTAATTGAATTCTCTCTCAGGACTAGGACTTCAAGAATTTTATCATCATCCCGTCTGCAAAATGCCGAAGTACACTTATGGCTTGGTTTTTACCCAGGCTCCTCCGGCCGTGGAGGTTTTTCGAAGCGATGAGTTCGAGGATTCAAAGGAGTCATTGAAATCTGGTGGTGTCATTCCTCCTCTCCTCGAAAATTCAGAAAGACTCGTCAAGAGGCCATCATGGGACAAGGCCCTGATGGGCAAAGTTCTGAGAGTTGGTAAGATTCAAGCGATTCAAGTTGTGTCGTTTTTACGAAATGACTATGATGCCAATGTTTCAGAATCATTATTTTAATTTATTTTTTTTTTTAAAATTTAGGAACCAAGACAAAATGCATTGCCCTGGCATCAAAAGTAACCAATGAGGGGCTTGTACTTGAGGGCGAGAATGAGGTGGGCCAACTGGTTGGGACAAGGCATGCAGAGCTCAAAAAGCAGAAAGAGCAGCAGGCCACTACCTCTAGGGAGTCCAACATTGACAGATTGGGGGCAAATATTTTTGAAAATGGGCCAGGTATGTTTGGGATTTATTTTTGGTTCAACTTGTAAATATTTGTTATTATGTTATTAATTAAGCATGGTATTTAATTTTATATTCTTTTTCCAGAGTCTGTTGCTCCTCAACCCACAGTGCCAGACAGGCGTTTGAAGAAACGTCCTCAAAATGTACTGGATAATTTAAGGGAGGAGCTGGCAGCGATGCCTTGTTGGACTAAGAAGGCTGGAGATGTAAGTTTTGACTTTGTTAGACTTGAATTTTTGGATATCAATTAAAATATTGTAAAACAACTTTTCCTTTTGTCAGGTTGAGGTCAGCACTGGGATACCAGTTTTCTTTAATGAAAGCCGCCTTCTCCGTCTGGTCAGTGATCATCAAGACGATCCTCCTGACACCATGTTCAAGAAACTGCTGTCCCGTTTAATTCCTCTGAACGTCAGGCAGAATGAGGCCCTGAGCAGAACGGGTGGTGGGGATACGGTGGCGATCCCAGAGGACATAATTAGTGCCGCAATAGGTGAGGTGGGCTAAAATCTTGGATTAGGTGAGATAACTAAGTCAAACTTTGTGGGTTCAAAGGATACCACTAGGAAAATTGGTTTGATAATAACAAAGTAGTTCCTTGTAATTAAAAAAATTTGCTTTTAAATGACATTTTTTATTTTGTTGCAAACCATTTGTTTATTCTGTCTTGTGTTTAATGTTCCTTGCTGTGCCAAAACAAGTCAGAAAAAGCTAAGCACAAACTCTCCCACTTATTTAATTTGGTTACACAAGCATTTTTCTTGTAAATATTAGACTACCCCTTGATACATCACCTACACACAAGAGTTAACAAAGGCGATTGTTAAACAATTTTTACCTTCTAAACTGAGTTTGGCGTTTGTCATGTCCATTTACTCTCTACTAAAACACACAGACAAAAAAATACTATTATATCTTCTAGTAGTGAGTAGTGTATGAGAGAAAAAAATATTTGGTCCAAATCTAAGATTAAGGATTTGCGAGATGAACTTAAGTTACGATATTTACAAGAAAATTGTTTGTGTAACTAAATTAAATGAAAGGGGAAAATTAGTGCTTAGCATATTTCTGATTCTTTTGGACTTTGCAAGTAACATGAATCACAAGCCAGAAGTACTTTAAAAAAGCCTCAAACAAAAAAAAAACTAATATAATTTTTTTGCAACTTTTTTAAATATGAAGTAACTGCTCTCAAGTGTTGGTTGAGCAACCCATTTTTCTTTTTAGGGGCGAAAGATGTGTGGTACCCTTCGAACATAAAGTATGAACAGATTCTCACCCCCAAACATAAACTTCGGGTCGGGTGAAGTCACTCAGGTCTCTATATTTAATAAATAGAAACAGTTGGGACCCTAATTTCGTATTCTTTGCAGGATTTGTAGATCGGCATACCACCCAGGGCACTGCTGGTATGAAGATCTCGATGATTATCAGAACGTGGCTGTACTACACTCAACATAAGAGGGAGTTAAAGGAGAAGAGGATCGAGAAGACAGCTAGGCAGCAAGACCGGCAACAACAACAGGTGCAGCAGCAGCAGCTGCCGCAGCAGCAACAACAACAGGTGCAGGTGCAGCTGCCGCAGCAGCAACAACAACAACAGTTGCAGGTGCAGCTGCCGCAGCAGCAACAACAACAGGTGCAGGTGCAGCTGCCGCAGCAGCAACAACAACAACAGTTGCAGGTGCAGCTGCCGCAGCAGCAACAACAACAGGTGCAGGTGCAGCTGCAGCTGCAGCAGCAGCAACAACAACAGCTGCAGCATGATCAGCCTCCACTGTCTGTGTTCAACGTCGACGAGGCACTTTATTCCTCAGGGCCTCCCCCTGTGGCAATAGCAAGGGGTGTCATTTTCAGAGATTTTGGAGGCTCGGCGGAGCTGGAGCTAACGCCTTTAAAGAATTCTACCCCTTTTTTAAGGCAAATATTCATCTCTTCTTCTATTATGTTTCTAAGTTTTATTTTATAGATGTTACTATATTTGTGAACAAATTTTATTTTATGTTACATGATTTTTTTTATTTTATTTGACGTTTTTGAGGAAACAAAGCAAGTATTTGTTGGAAGAAGAAAATAGACACTTACTCCAAATTATCCAAAGTGACTTTTTTTCCCCTCCTTTCCCCAGCAATATGCCCATTTCAGTGGGATGCGCGAGAGCGCGTCTGACATCGGTCTTAAAATTTAAGACGAAATTCATACGTTGGGAGCGCTTGCCGTGCGCCGGCCTGGTCTTAATTTTCAGACGCCATTCAGACCTGTTCTCGAGAGCGTGGTGCTGCGCGGGACGCGCTGGCTGTGGTCATAATTTTACGACCCAAGTTAACCCCGCGTCAGAGAGCCCCGCTTTGCTGCATGGCAGCGGTCACGCAGCGGTCTCAATTTTAAGACGAAAGTAAGCCCTTCAAGACGCCCTCCTGATCCGCCCTCTGAATTTCTCATCTTTGGAGGCGGCCAGCCTCGGTCTTAAGGTGGTCTTGACTCCATCGTAAGAGTGACACGTATTCGGATCCATTTCGCACTCGCTTCGGCCCACAGTCCGACTGGCAGGCTGACGTTTTTCGGGTCTGGTTAAGACCGCCGAGGGACCGTCCATGGTCATAACTGGAGCTAACTGTGGTCGGCTGGTCGCGCTACTGTTAACTTAAGCTTGTCGCACTGGGGGAAGGCCGGGGCATTACCACCGTCTGCCAATTTCTGACCAAGTCCAGACCGTTTACTGCCTTACATTATCACACGGGCACATCGGTATCGGACGTTCGGCTTTCTCAACCCTCTCTCTCGCACGATGACACCCTGGCCGAGCCGCTGGGCTCGGGTCCCGCGGCGGGTTCGAATGCCGGTCTCTGCTGTGCGGACCGGCCGGCCCTTTCTTCCCCCCCCCCCCCCCCCGGCCCTCGTCGGCCGTCCGAACGCCGCCGCCACGCTTCAAAGTGCCGTGTCAAAGTACGTCCGAACGCCGCTGTATCTCCCTCTCTAATGCAATTGCCGCCTCAACAATGCCCTGGGCGCCAACTTCAAAAGCAAAATCCAACATAAATGTGAAAGATCCCACCGGGAGTCGAACCCCAAACCTTCCAATCGGCCGGCCGGCCCTCAACCCATTCCGCCTTACTGGAAGCCACCGCGCGGACCGGCCGGCCCATTCCACGCCCCGGCTTCGTCGGACATCCTAACGCCTCCACCCTTCAAAGTGCCACCGTTTCATCGTGCCCTCATGCCACTCCCGCCTCAACAATGCCTTTAGCGCCTCCTCCAAGAGCAAAATCCAAGATAAAAACGGGTGCTTCCCTTCTGCCGGGAGCCGAACTCCCGACCTTCCGCTCCGCAGGCTGGCCCTCAACCGACTCTGCCACGCCGCCTCGCTGCGAGCAATTGTGTAAACCGGCCGGCCGCCCCATTCTTCCCCGGGCCCCTCGTCGGCCGTCCTCATGCCGCTATGCTTCAATGTGGCCCCGAGGGCCACGCCCGGGGGGTCTCGGGGTCGAAACCCCCAAGCGAGCGAAGCAAGTTCTAAACTAAACTGCCAAAGGTCATCATCAAAACACTCACCACGATCACCACGATCACCACGAATCCCTTCTGCTGGCACTTGATCAATCCAAGTGTAGGAAGAAATATCCAAGGCTGTAGGTGGCATTGCGGCTTTAAGTTTCATTTTATCTAACAGCAAATCAACAAAGTCTTCAGCATCTGCAAATTCATATGAAGAATTCTTGACTCGTTTGTTAAACTGAGAGAGGGCACATTGCTTCAATCTGTACTTGAGTTCAACTGGGGAAGGTACTGGTCTTTGAAGTCTAACGACTGAAAATAAATTTTCAACTATGTCTTGCAAAAATCTTCCAAGCAAAACAAACTCATATTTCCGCTCATTCAACAGATGGTCAACAATTTGTAACAATGCTTCTGTGACCAGAATCACATGAGTTTGGACGGGTTTCCAGACATTATTTCCTTCTGCATTTTTTACTTTGAGTTCTTTGAAAACTTTTATAGTCAGTTTAAGGTGTTCAATTGCTTCATTGAAGGCTTTTTCATTTTTTCTTGCCAAGTGCATTCACCAACGTTCTAGATGTAACAATTTCTCTCCAGCGGTTGACCAATTTTACAAACCATGCTGTGGCCTCAAATTCAGGTGGCACCAAACCTTTGACCACTAAATAGGACAACGCAGCAGAGGTTGAATGCTTGAACATATTGTAAGAAGATTTCACTTTCATTTTGCTGAAGTGTGGTGTGTGGATGTCCTTCAGTTTCAGATGGGGAACAAACTTCAAATCCTGACCCCTTTGGTATTCTTCTAGCCATTCTATATGAGCAAGGTTCACTTCATTTGAGGGCAAAGATGCTTCCCTCACTATCTCCTCTGATAGTATCAAAACTCTATTGGAGCACAGCATTTCCTTTATACTCTTGAATACATGCACAGCATCTGGCAATAAATATAGTTTGTCCTTGGGGCTAGCTGGGTTTGGAATCCAATACTTGATTTTATTTTTCCTCGTGCTGAAGCCTAAAGATCTTAATAGCCCCCTGTTCCCCATGTCACAAACTAGACCAATAACGTTCAGACCAATTGGTTTGGCTTTTTTAAGTAATTCTAGGACAACTATTTTTTTCGATACTTTATCTTCTTGGCTTGTCGTTAAATGTCAACATACGATTTGCTTCCACTTTTTAAAAGTTCCTCCAAACAACCAAACCTCACCTTTGCAGGCAATACTTCTGTTCTCCACACCTGGTAATGTGACTTTCCCCAAAAGAGAGCGAGTACCAAAATCAAAATCAAGTTTGGGCTTTGTAGCCATAGCATCGAAGAAGAGACAACAGTCCGTTTCCCTTGGGTCGACCTTACTCTTTATTTCTTCTGCGAGTACTTCAAGTATGTCGTCTTGTATTCCTGGGTTGAACTTTATATGTTGTGTCCTACGTTGGAGAGTGCGGACACTTGGCTGCTTCTGCACCAGCTTCGAAACAGTCTCCAAACCAGACTTTCCACAGGTGAATTGAAGAGCTTGGCCAGTCTGGATGGCCTTGTTGTCATAGTGCCTTATGGTATTCTCTTCTGCAGCTTCCTTCAAAACACAGTTAGCTGCAATGACATTTTCCTTCACCTGCAGCTGGTGTCGGAGATTTTGAAGTTCAGTTTTCAACGAGCAATGTTCCGAGATCTCTGGTGGAATGTTTTCTTTCACGGTGACAGAAGTGTTGTTGATCACGAAGCAGTCCGGCACAAGACTGGCAGAGGAGCAATACGTACGATCAGCAGGGATGTTCGACACATGCTTTGTTATGTCCTTGCAAAAACAAAACTTAGAGGTTATTGCATCTGCTTTTAAACGCCACTTGAATGTTTTCCACTGGTCCAGTTCAAAATGAACCTGTGAACACAATTTTATTTTGAATTATTATTGTTTCATTTCTCTTTTTTAAAAAAAATAAAACATAAATAAATTTCAAACAATTTATAAACCAAATTCATAAACCTACATGACACAGCCTGTTATTTGATGAGACAGTTTTCCGCAAGCGTGAAGCATCAGCCCACTGTTTTCTTATTTCCGGGTCCTTTGGAAAGCGTACCATCACATATCCCTTGTCACTAGAATGTCGGCACCCGGGTGCCATTTGGGTAACCCAGTTGTCATTTAATGTATCAAAAATATTTTCAATTGAACAACAAAATTCAAAGTGATTGAAACAGTTCAGTCTCGGAGAAATTAGTAAGTCAATACAGAGCCAGAGGTTAAAATCAAAAGGAACACATTATTTTTCTTCCGCATTTGTGGCGGTAGATAGGCATATAGGGGTATTTTTGGAATCGGGGTGACGATACAAATTCAATGGAAGTGGTCTCGACACAATCGGCCGCTTCTGCAAAATGGCTTGGTCAGGATCTTAAAAAAAGGGGGTTGGCTGACTGAAAAATTTAATTGCAGTTTTTGATTGGTCTCTGCAAGACCTCAGCGAGGAGTCGGAAGGGGTATCCAGGAGACCGCCATAGTCGATCAAATCAGAGTCTTGAAAATATGGGGTTGACCGACTGAAAAATTTTATTGCAGTTTTCGATAGGTTTTGGCAAGACCTTTTCAACGAGGGGTCGGATAGGGGGTCTAGGAGCCCACCTCCTTCAGTTCGTGAAATCGGGATCTTAATTATAGGACATCGACCGACTAAAATTTTTTTATTTCAGTTTTCGATTAGTTTCGGCAAGACCTTTCAACGCGGGGTCGGAAACGGGGTCTAGGAGGCCGCCTTCGTCAGTTCGTGAAACCAGGATCTTGACAATAAGGGGTAAACCGATTAAAAAAATTATTTGAGATTTCAATTCGTCTCTGCAAGACCTTTTCAACAACGAGGAGTCGGAAAGGGGGTCAAGGATCCCACCTCCAGTTCATCAAACCACACTCTTAGTCTCTATACTGACTTTTTTGTCAATAGGTATGCAGTAAACGAACATTTACTATTACCACACAAAACATAATTAGTCTCTACAGAAAAAAAACCCCAACAAACTTACATAAAAGAAGAAGTAGAAAATGTTATCAGTTGGCCACAGTAAAAACATGTAGAGAAAAATCACTGTTATCTTACAGTGCAAATATTGTGTTGTTACAGAATAATTTTTCTTTACCTTATTGAAAAGCAACACTATAAAATGATGTGAAAAATTTCTGTGTTGTAGATAATTTAGAAAGTGGCGGACCACCTCTTGAAATAAGTAGCTGTTTCTTTATCCCATGTATTGAGTTGGTTCGGTAGGTAAGTGGATCAGATGGTGGGATCGCGAATCGAAGGTTCAGGGATCAAATCTTCACAAACACCATTCAATCTTTTTACTCTGGTATTAGTTTTCTGCAGACTACAGAGAAAAGTCAGAGCTTTCACTGCAGAAGGAAACATTTCTTCACTGTAACAGAAGTTTATCTTTTCTAAAAATACCGTAAAATCCATTCACTCTGTTAGATATTATGTACTGGTAAAAAAACATTCCCAAATGTCTCTCAGTTGTAAAATATATTTTCTTTTATATTGAAAATATAGTCTAGATGACAACAGAAAACTCATTCGACAAATCAAAATTGTAACGGAAACCTCCCAAGTTTCTCTGCGGTTGATGACTAAAATTACTTTATGTACAGTCAAAATAATCACTATAAAAATATCTTGATTTCTGTGCTCAAACAGTAAATGTATACAAGTATTATAGTATATTCAGTCTGTAACTACGTATTTTCTATCTTAACATTGTCTGTTTTCCATTGGGATTATTCTTTGTAAGTTACCGTAAAAGTTTACTATATTACAGTAACGCTTAAAAATCACTAAGCCGCAGAACAAAATTTCTATAAAATGGAAAATAAAATCCATAGCAGACTGAGAGTGCAGGATCTGAAAAATAGGGAATCGACCGACTGAAAAGTTTTATTTTAATTTTCGGTAAATCTCGACAAGACCTTTTCAACGAGGAGTCGGAAAGGGGATCTAACACATTCGGTACTGCAGTGCCTACATGGCGACCAGGAGGCAAAAGGATCTCCGCCGTGAATGGTGCCAGCGCGGCGTAAGTCACATTGCCAACAGTAAGGGACATTATGTGTCTTTCAGTTCCTATTGGACTAAAGGTAGAAAAAAAATCCTTTTTTGGCCGACCTTTCCGTTTGTGTGTATAAGAAAAAAAGTAACGCAACGGTAACCAAAATTAGAGGGTACTACTGGACTGGACCACCGTTCAAATGAAAAAATCCGTTGTTGCGAATCCCGCCCGAGCCGCGCAAGAGCTGCTGCAGGGCCACCATGGTAGAGATGGAGTGCGATTTCCACCGTTGTGTGATGGGATTTGAAGGTATTTTTGGAATCGGAATGACGAGACAAATTGAATAATTCGTTTCAGACACAATCAAAAACAAACAGTGAAGCTGCTGCAGGGCCTACATCGCAGTCAGAATCCGAAAGGGCACCTCGTTTAACGTTAGAAGGGCGGGCCTCAGTCACGATGGTTCATCGATAACTTGGCATCACCTTAGGGTAGACCTACGCTTATTTTTTCAAACGGCGAATTTTTATGAGTTCCGGGTGTCAAAATGACTGAAATGGTGTGAAAACTCTTGGGTTCAAGTTTAGAATTCGTACGACCACTCTAAGCCGTGCCCCAAGGGATTTCATTTTAACATTGGGCTCTTATGGAGAAAAGTCACAAAAAAGACCAAAAGGGGTTTTTTTGGGAATTTCTCGCTTTTGGATGCACTTAATTTCAAAACCAAGCACATTATCGTGATCTACGCCCGAAAACGCATCTAACGATGCATCGGTTGCGATTTTTCTAGCCCGGGATCTTGTTTTCAAACCCGGCTAAAAGGCGGTTTTGTGGGGTTTTAGCGTTCATTGAAAACGAGGTTGCGGAAGAAAAAAAATTGCATCCGATACGCCTTTGAATGCGTTTTTGGGCGTAGATGACGATAATGTGCTTGGTTTTGAAATTTAGTGCATGCAGAAGCGAAAAATTTCAAAAAAAAACCGTTTTAGTTCTTTTTGCGACTTTTCTCCATAAGAGCCCCATGTTAAAATGAAATCCCTTGGGGCACGGCTTAGAGTGGTCGTACGAATTCCAAACTTGAACCCAAGAGTTTTCACACCATTTCAGTCATTTTGACACCTGGAACTCATAAAAATTCGCCGTTTGAAAAAATAAGCGTAGGTCTAACCTTAGGGGTTACCAACTCCTTAGTTTGATGTACACACGATTCCGCATTCCCACGATTCACGATCAAATCCCATGAAAAAAGTGAAGGTTTTCGAAGAGTTTTCTTTGTTTTTGAGTGTTTAGTGCCACTATCATAACATAACGATGTCTTTACCTCGAAGCTAAAAAAAAATCGGTAAAATTTTGAGCAAATTTCGAAAGAAATCCGGAGTGAGTGGACACACGATTTCCGAAGTTGGTAACCCCTCGCTGTCACCTCATCTAGCAGTTACCGATGTGACTCCATTCGACCGCTCCATTCAAAGCCAGTAACGAGCCCTCACTGACGCGAGGGCCGAGGGCCCGAGGGAAAGCCGCCGGCAGGCCAAGCTGGGCCCGCCCCCTGTCGAACCGAGTTGCCAGCGCAGCGAAGCGGAGCTGGCAACTCGGTTCGACGGAAGGGCGGGCCCTTGCTGTTTCCCTTTTCCTTGCCCTCGGATAGGCCCAATTTCCCTTAGAATTTTAAGTTCTTTCTTTGCTGCCCTTTAGGTGGCGTTGTGGTCGTTTGCTCAGACATCCGCGCTATTTCAGGAAACAAAGAATAGTTGAGGGAAGACCCATACCGAAATGGAAATCGATTCGCTCATTCATGGATTTGTAGCGACCCGTCAAAAAAAAATGGCCCAGAATTGATTCGTGACCCACAATTGATTTTTTACTTTAGTGCGGACACACGGACAGACCGATAGACAGGACAAGTTTTCAACCCCGCTGGAGTAACCGGCTTAGCTAATCGCTCAGCCAATTAGAATATTCTAGTCGAGGTAGCCCCCAGTTTTCGGGTAACTGTTTACACTATGGGGCTCCGCCGATCTGGAGTCTCTAAAGTACATCTAAAGGGAAAGGTGCGGAACGAAGTGGACTTTGCGGGAAAAGTGTTTTGGGGTTAACGTCGTATTGTTGGCCTCCTCACAAATTTTCTTTGTTCCGCTCTTTTCTTAGCATTAATAGAAGGGAGAATATGTGGAGAATGTTGGGAAATTGGAACCTCCGAAATGATCGCCGCCCCCCCCCCCCCCTGTACCTATAGTTTACTAAAGGCATCTTCCTATTGTTATTAATGCTATATTCTTATGTGAAGTCCGAGCTACATAGGCCGAGCTCCATAGTCCGTGCTAAATAAGCCGAGCTAAATAGGACCAGATCCATAGGTAAAACTCTAGACCAAGCTTCATAGTCCGAACTCCATAGTCCGAGCTCTATAGACCTAGCTCTATAGACCAAGCTCCATAATCCGACTCCACAATCAAAAAGTCCATCGCTGTGGGAGATTTTGAATAAACGATTTGTCCCCCCCCCCCCCGGATACCTTAAGTTCACTTTTAGTTTTAGAGATGTGTTGCGAGTAGCGTAAGATCCGTCGCGAGCCCGTTAGGTTTGGTTAGGATAGGTTGGACCATTAAGTTTTAGAAATCTGTTGCGAGAAGCGTAAGATCTGTCGCGAGCCCGATGGTTTCGTTAGGATAGGTTGGACCATTTAGTTTTCAGAGCCTCCCGTCGGTCGCCACGGCCGCCCTCCCCTCCTTCCCTGCCCCTGCCGCTCGGTACTTAACCCAGCCCTCCTGCATGCGCGGATTCAGGGGGTGGGGGGGCAAAAAGACAATTGTCCCCCCCCCCCCCTTGACTACTAGATAACCGCCTGAAAAGTAAACAAAAAGCAAAACTTTGCCCCTGTAAATAGGCAAAAACCGCTACCCCCCCCCCCACACACACACACCTAGTGTTCGTTGACATTGAAGTGAGTCATTCAAGGTTATGGGGAGTCACTATGAACTTAAAATGACAGAAAACCGTTGCACAGCACCCAAAATAGTGATCGTCTTTGCTTTCTGCGTAATTTTTCGCGTCTTTTGATGTACTTTAGAGGCTCCAGATCGGCGCAGCCCTTGAAGTGTACAATTACCAATTTTCGTTGAATCAAACTTTCGACCCGCTTTTCTCTTCAGAGAAACGACGACGGGTGCTTTGTACGACTTGTGGAAACGGTCAAGCAATGACTGTACTATTAATGACAATTCACCGACGAATCTTTGATTGCCGGAACTTCGCAATATTGCAGGTGTCCCAATGTACCCCATGTCCCAGTGTGCCGCACCTATTCTTTTTATAGTTGTGTACTAAGTACACAGTGGATTTTTTTAGTGTAACCGCACAGGCGCTTTGGTGCGGACGGTTGCGTGAGCACCTGTGCGTTACTCTAGACAGCAGCCATTTCCGGAGCCAGGAAACCTTTCAACTGCAGCCATTAGGGACTGTGTGGAAATTCCTGCTCGAAAGTAACGTTTTTAATGAAAAACGAAAATATGCGAAACTTTGGAAAATCATAGCATCTAGACTGTTTGAGCTACAAACCTGGGCATGTGCTCATTGCATTAAGCGGATATTTTTCTACAAAGTTCATGTGTCAGCAAGTTAAAAACACTTTTTTTCTAAATTTTCCCATGATACGTTTGACTAATTGTAATTATTCGACTTCCATCTCCAAAACTGTTGGTCGTAGAGACCATCTAAAGACATATTCTTGTCCCTTGTTTGGTTCTGCAATAGGACACAAAATTTTGTCTCATTCAGACAAAAACCGTGCTTGCAGGACAAAATACCCCAAATGCCTGCCAAACGGACAAAAAAATACAAAAGTAACCATACCTCCAAGACAATTTTTTCCGAAAAAAATAAAATAAAACAGAGTGGCTATTTGTTTCTTTATAAGAAGAGAACATCCCTCGAAAAAATATGTAGGATCGGACAACAACATAGTAAGTGGTGGCCTTCCTTAAATAAATTTCTTCATGTGTAACTGTATGCAATGCTGTTACCTGAGTCTGTTAATTTGTGCTGAAAGCGGAGGGTGGAATAGTGTAGGAGATTTCACGAAACATTTGAGAACAACTGCGAAGTGTTCAAGTTCTGGTTAATTAAGAGTGAACCTTCATGGGATTTTATTTTCGAGATGAAGCAACTGTCACTTTAAGTGCTTTCAATGCAACAGTGTAATTCGTGCCAGTACTTGGTAATCATTACAATCACAGATGAATAAATCTATTGTTTGACTTAACGGCAGAGCACCCGAGACCAGTCGTTAACGACATACATGCGTGCTCAAAAGATAAAAGTCCATAAACTGCGACTATGTTGTCGCTCCTGTGTCTAAAGTTCGGTCCCCGAGGCTCACACGTAACACCTGAGCATACTTAAACACGGCGTTGATAATATTCGAAAAGGTGTCCAGCCGCATCGCCCCGAAGTACTCGAAGCGCACCTGCAAGGCAACTACGCCTCAGTGACGGCGAACTGCCATACCAAATTTGCAGAACCACGCACTTTCAAGTGCGGATTGGCTCACATAGCCCCCGCTACAGGTATGGTGCAAATGTGGAGAACTCTGCGATGGAAGTTTGCACTTCACACTAAATGTTCCGTACAATTTCGTTCGAGACATGACAGTTTGCCTTGTGTGACCTTTTTTGACGATTTTCTTAACGAAAAATTGCACACTTTCCCTTACCTGTGTTAAAAATTGCGCACAAATTTGTCCTAAAAGTTCATGTGCTCAAGTAACTGTTATGTCTCGCACCAAATTTGTATTACAACATTTACTGTGTATGCGAGGACTGCAATTTCCACAGCTCCGCATTTGGGGTCGGCGCCCTTCCGACAGAAAAATCCTAACGGCCAGAGCGGGTCTGAGACCATCGTGACGGCCAAAATATCTTTAAGACACTCCTAACTCAAAGCTCTTTTGACGGCTGTGTTGTTGGCCACAAAATTGTGGCCACAAAAGACCAAGCTTAAACAAACGATCTATACATCAAGGATTTTTTTTTTTTAATCCTAAAAAAAGACCGGCCTCACCTACAAAGTATTCCAAAGGAAACAGAATGACTTTCTATCGAAATTAACTTGAAAAAATACTAGAAAAACTGCAGCAGCGACCGGAATAAAAAAAATTGTCCGAAAACATCCGTTACTTACATGCGTTGAGGTCTCCGGGCCCGCACTCAAAAACAGTACGATTCAAAGACTTTAAATAATAGGGGGTGCCAATTTATCAACCAAGGAAGTATTCCCCAGTCAAAATCAGGTAAAAAAGCACCCAGATAAAGTAAAAAGCACCAACCACATTTTTGTCCACCTCGGAGAATGCCGGTAACAAGGCTCTAACTTGGTACATTCGCTCTGGCCGCATGACGATTTGACGACTTTACAGCTTTGTAGGTAGCGTTTTAATGCTCAAGGGAGTAAATTCCCCTCAAAATAAGGTTATTTAGCACCTAAATGAGGCAAAAAGCACCAGCCAGATTTTTGTCCACCTCGGAGAACGCCGGTAACGAGGCTCAAACTTGGCACAAACGCTCTGGCCGCATGACGATTCGACGACTTTACAGCTTTGTGGGTGATGTTTTATCGGTCAAGGGGGTAACTCCCAGTCAAAATCAGTTAATTTAGCACCAAAATAAAGTAAAACGCTCGAGCCACATTTTTGTCCACCTCAAAGAACGCCGGTACCGAGGCTCAAACTTGGCACATTCGCTCTGGCCGCATGACAATTCGACGACTTTACAGCTTTGTGGGTAGCGTTTTAACGCCCAATGGGGTAAACCCCAGTCAAAATCAGTCAATTTTGCACTCAAATTAAGCAAAAAGCACCAGCCAGATTATTGTCCACCTCGGAGAACGCCGGTAATGAGGCTCAAACTTGGCACATTTGCTCTGGCTGCATGATGATTCGACGACTTTACAGCTTTGTGGGTGATGTTTTATCGGTCATGGGGGTAACTCCCAGTCAAAATCAGTTAATTTAGCACTAAAATAAAGGAAAAGCTCGAGCCACATTTTTGTCCACCTCAGAGAACGCCGGTAACGAGGCTCAAACTTGGCACATTCGCTCTGGCCGCATGACGATTCGACGACTTTACAGCTTCGTGGGTCAAGTTTTATCGGTCAAGGGTGTAACCCCCAATCAAAATCAGTTAATTTAGGACCCAAAGTAAGCAAAAAGCACCAGCCACATTTTTGTCCACCTCGGAGAACGCCGGTAACGAGGCTCAAACTTGGCACATTCGCTCTGGCCGCATCACGATTCGACGACTTTATTGCTCTGTGGATGCCGTTGGATCGGTCAGGGATGTAAACCTCAGTACAATTCGGTCATTTAGCACCCAAATAAAGTGAAAAGCACCAGCCAAATTTTTGTCCACCTCGGAGAACGCCGGCAACGCGCCTCACACTTGACTATTTCGAACTCGCCGCAGCACGTTTCTTTGAATGTACTGCTGTGTGGGTGCCGTTGTATCGACGGCGGGGGCGAACCCCAGTAAACTCTGTATTTACTAAAGATGGTATGAATTTTATATGGCACAAGCTATGGGTTATAAAACTATTCATGTACACCATTTAGCCACGAAGTTACCTAATTATGATGGTAAACAAGTGTTGCAATACTCTTTACACTCTCAGTCCCAAATGGACTTTGATGTCTCTTGCTTATGGAGCTTTTTGAGCAAACGTAAATTGTACTATTTTTTCTTGAGCTATGCACAATTTTGATTGTTTTTAAGATGAAATTGTCAATAGTTCATGTAGAAATCAAAAAGTACATTGCAATTGACAAAAAGTTTGGTTTAATGGACTAAATTCCCTATATAATGGACAAAAACGTGCAAAGCTAAAGAGAAAATAGTACATATTACGTTTGCACAAAAATCTTCTTGGCAAGAGATAAAAAGTCAATATGGGTCTGAGAGTGTAAATGTAATCTCAGTTTGAGCTTTTAACTAATCCTCTTTATCTTTCTTTTCGGGAATTGAAGGTTATCACTGCAGCTTGTTTTTATGGATTTTAAAAAGATTTGGAAAATATTTATCTTGTTTCAATTACAGCACACCATGAAAACAGCATCACAACACAAATCATTGCTGTATTTGGATTGTCACACGTATACAACATCACAATTATCACAACATCACAGAGTATAAATGCAGTTTCTGTAAGGCTACTTAATAACTTTATAAGTACAAACCCAAAAGAAATTTATTCCAATCCTTTGGCGAAAAAAAAACTTTATGAAGTTATATTAAGGGGGCAGTAGCGCCATCGTCATCTGTTTTTTGTCAAATTTTAACAAAGTTTCTCGTATTGGTAAATACGAAAATCAATCACGAAATGTTCCTTGAGAATAACGCTACTATTGAACAACTACAAATTTCACTGAAGCGACTTGTACGAACGGGCTTAAGACACACAAGAACATGTACATCTCTAGGCTTAAAGTATGGTTAAACAACATGGCAGTCTTTCAGAATGCACTCCAGAAAATACGATTGACATACGAAATGAAATCAAACGGCACATCACCAACACTGTGCCCCTGTGTGGAACCACAGCACAAAAACTGTAGAAGCTCCCAGCACAACCAGTTCCAGCGTTACGTAACGCCACTACTTGGCGTGGTGACGTCACAGCCATATTTGTGAGGTTGAGCGAGGACAGTCGAAAGGAGCATGGTGATGTTGAAGGAGGTGGTGAACATGTTGGCGACAGCAAGTTGTGGAGGCGACAATTTGGGCGTTGCTCGGCAGAGACGGCCCCGTCACTGACGCCCCTGCGACACACAGTCAACGGTAACGTGACGGACTTCACGACAAGATGGTACCTCTGTTGAAGGTTACTGTTAAGTTAAAAAAAGTGAAATATGATTTTCAGAAATAATAGTGGCAGCAGGTTTGTTTGCTGGTCTAAAGTTGCTTACTGTAAGATGAACTTAAACCCTCAGTTGGGACCCCCAACTCGTAATAGTTTTAGAGTCGTTGAGGTTTACGTAACAAATTTCGTCGCTTCTCCCAAATTTTCGTCACGAATACAAAAACAGTTTTCAACCTTTCCACTCCTGGCAAATTGATCCTAAGTAACTTATATAAGAGAGAGCATAGGCTTTTTGCAAATCCCTGTAAGATTTTGAACTGGAGAAAAACTCGTTAAAACATTGCTGAAAATAATGATTTTAGTCGAATTTAAAATTATTGCACACTGGTAGAAAAAAGTACGGAAAAAGTACGGAACATGTCTGGTCAACAATTTGCCTGGACCGTCCGTACTTGACTAGTACGGAACTTTCTGTACTTTGTTCCGTACCCGTTAACATGAGCTTATATGGAGCAGGTACGGACGTTCCGTACTTTCGTCCGTACTATATTCTTCTGTACATTTTCCGTAGAAAAGTACAGAATTTTTTTACAGTGCATATTAAATCTCTTCTGGGCGAAAAAAATAACTGACATTTTTCAAAAAGCTTATGCTATATTTATTATATGTCCCTTAAGATTGTTTTGCCATGAGCTGAAGGCTGGAAACAATGTTTGTATTCGTAAGGAAAAATTGGGAGAAGCGACTAAATTTGTCACGTAAACCTTAACTCTAAAAGTATTGGGAGTTGGGGTTCTTAACTTTGTGTTTGAGTTCATCTTACAGTAAGTTACTTTAGACCATAAAACAAAACGGCTGGTACAAATATTTGGAAAGTAAGATTTTCACTTTACAGTAACCTTAACACGACGCACAAGCCACACCTTGCGAGTGAGGATAGGATGAGCTGTGATGACATCATGACGTCGGGACTAAAATGGTGTTGAGGATTTGGCACTTGGGCACAAACACTCTGATTCGACTCCGATTCGACCCATTGACGCCCCGGCGTGCGCGTCCCATCCAGGCAGCTCCCACACTGCTGTCCGCTCGGTTGAGGTGTTCAGTCCAACGCCGTCGTGATTCTGATTTGGCCATGGGCGCAGGAGTCGCTTCAGGACACAGATAGCAGATAAATTTCTTTCGGGTTTGAAATTATAAAGTTATTAAGTAGCCTTACAATAACTGCATTTATACTTTGTGATGTTGTGATAATTGTGATGTATACGTGTGACAATCCGGATACAGCAATGATTTGTGTTGTGATGCTGTTTTCATGGTGTGCTGTAATTGAAACAAGATAAATATTTTCCAAATCTTTTTAAAATCCATAAAGACAAGCTGCAGTGATAACCTTCAATTCCCGAAAAGAAAGATAAAGAGGATTAGTTAAAAGCTCAAACTGAGATAACATTTAAAGACTATTGCGACACTTGTTTTCCTTCATAATTAGGTAACTTCGTGGCTAAATGGTGTACATGAAAAGATTTATAACCCATAGCTTATGCCATATAAAATTCATACCATCATACCAGTAAATACAGAGTTTAACTGGGGTTCACCCCCGCCGTCGATACAACGGCACCCACACAGCAGTACATTCAAAGAAACGTGCTGCGGCGAGTTCGAAATAGTCAAGTGTGAGGCGCGTTGCCGGCGTTCTCCGAGGTGGACAAAAATTTGGCTGGTGATTTTCACTTTATTTGGGTGCTAAATTAACCGAATTGTACTGAAGGTTTACATCCTTGACCGATCCAACGGCATCCACAGAGCAAAAAAGTCGTCGAATCGTGATGCGGCCAGAGCGAATGTGCTAAGTTTGAGCCGCGATACAGGCGTTCTCCGACGTGGAAAAAAATATGGCTGGTGCTTCTTGCTTACTTTGGGTGCTAAATTAACTGATTTTGACTAGGGGTTACCACCTTGACCGATAAAACATTACCCACAAAGCTGTAAAGTCGTCGAAACGTCATGCGGCCAGAGCGAATGTGCCAGTTTGAGCCTCGTTACCGGCGTTCTCCGAGGTGGACAAAAATGTGGCTCGAGCTTTTTACTTTATTTGGGTGCTAAATTAACTGATTCTGACTGGGGTTTACCCCCTTGACCGATAAAACGCTACCCACAAAGCTGTAAAGTCGTCGAATCGTCATGTGGCCAGAACGAATATGCTAAGTTTGAGCCGCGGTACTGGCGTTCTCCGAGGTGGACAAGAAGCTGGCTGGTGCTTTTTACTGAATTTGGGCGGTGCTAGATTAACTGCTTTTGACGGGGGCTTACCACCTTGAGCGTTGAAACGCTACCCACAAAGCTGTAAAGTCATCGAATCGTCATGCGGCCAGAGCGAATTTGCTAAGTTTGAGCCGCGTTACCGGCGATCTCCGAGGTGGACAAAAATCTAGCTGGTGCTTTTTACTTAATTTTAGTGCTAAATTAACTGATTTTAAAAGGGGCTTACCCCCTTACCCCTTACCCGCATGACGATTCGATGGCCTCTTACCCTCACTCCCATGTATTGGCCGGTCAGTTCCAGCGACGCAGGCCTTGTGCACTGGTTGGTTGTCTCCAGCGTGCCTTTCTAGTGTCCGCGCCGGCACAGTGGGCCAGATAACAGGTAAAGGTGTTCGAAATCCCGGACAGTCGTCGAATCGTGATGCGGCCAAGGCGGATTTGCTTAGTTTGAGCCGCGTTAACGGCATTCTTCGAAGTGGACAAAAATCTGGCTGGTGCTTTTTACTTAATTTGGGTTCTAAATTAACTGATTTTGACTGGGGTTCACCCCTTTGAGCGTTGAAACGCTACCCACAAAGCTGTAAAGTCGTTGAATCGTCATGCGGCCAGAGCGAACTTGCCAAGTTTGAGGCGCGTTACCGGCGTTCTCCGAGGTGGACAAAAATCTGGCTGGTGCTTTTTACTTAATTTGGGTGCTAGAGTAACTGATTTTGACGGGGGCTTACCCCCTTGAGCGTTGAAACGCTACCCACAAAGCTGTAAAGTCGTTGAATCGTCATGCGGCCAGAGCGAACTTGCCAAGTATGAGCCGCGTTACCGGCCTTCTCCGAGGTGGACAAAAATGTAGCTGGTGCTTTTTACTTAATTTGAGTGCTAAATTAACTGATTTTAAAAGGGGCTTACCCCCTTGACCAAGAAAACAGCACCCTTAAAGCTTTAAAGTCGTCGAATCGTGATGCGCCTAGAGCGAATTTGCCAAGTTTGAGGCGCGTTACCGGCGTTCTCCGAGGTGGACAAAAATCTGGCTGGTGCTTTTTACTTAATTTGGGTGCTAGAGTAACTGATTTTGACGGGGGCTTACCCCCTTGAGCGTTGAAACGCTACCCACAAAGCTGTAAAGTTGTTTAATCGTCATGCGGCCAGAGCGAATGTGCTAAGTTTAAGGCTCGTTACCTGCGTTCTTCGAGGTGGACAAAACTCTTGCTGGTGCTTTTTACTTTATCTGGGTGCTATATTACCAGATTTTGACTGTGGATTACTTCCTTGGATGATAAATCGGCACCCCCTATTATTTAAAGTCTTTGAATCGTACTGTTTTTGAGTGCGGGCCCGGAGACCTCAACGCATGTAAGTAACGGATGTTTTCGGAGATTTTTTTTATACTAGTCGCTGCTGCAGTTTTTCTAGTATTTTTTCAAGTTTATTTCGATGGAAGTTCGTTTTGTTTCCTTTGGAATACTTTGTAGGTGTGGCTGGTCTTTTTTTAGGATTTTTAAAAAAATTTCCTTGATGTATAGATCGTTCGTTTAAGCTTGGTCTTTTGTGGCCACAATTTTGTGGCCAACAACACAGCCGTAGATTTTGAACAACTGCATACGATGTTACAGGCGGTCTCTGAAATAAGTCAGGGACGCCCACGCCCATATTCTGCACCAAATTACTAGATTCTAAAGGTTTCAAACATAGGACGTACGGTACAATGCACTGAGACTTTGCACCGTAAAAACACTCGCAAAAATTTTGACAGGATGTCATTAACTTGGAAACGTAGACGCTTTTTTTTTTTCCAGTAATTTCACTATTTGCTGATTTGTGGTGAAAGAAGCTAAGTGTAGAGAACTTGACACTTAAAATGCAGAACTGTCGAATTTTTCATGCACAGTTTTCAGTTTCTTTACGTCGAAGTTTTCCACGTTCGCACCACGCCTAGAGATGGGGACAGGGGCACTGTGTGAGCTACTAATCTCGGAGTGTGGAGACTGCCAACTAAGTCCACTCCTCATCTAAAGGCAATGCTTTAGGATCTTTTCAGTTGATACAATTGAGTATCGCCAACAAAGGGTCGTTCCCTCAATTCTGGCCTTAAAAACAGCGATACACAAAAGTGTCGTCAAACTTTGGCAATACTTTGGAGTATGGCCTAAACTTGGCAGTGAACAATGACCTAGTTCCGTTGACTTGTTTTAAGTTAATTGACTCCAAATCCAAAGGTAGTACTTTTAGTACCTTTTTTAGCGATACAATTTAAAATTGCCAACAAACGGTCTTCCCGAAAAATCTTGCCTTCAAAACGGCGAATCACCAAAGTATCGTCAAAATTTGGGAATACTTCGGAGTATTGCCAAGATTTGGCAATTGACTTTGAACAACTCAAGAGGACTACTTCGTTGTTTATTTCCAGATCCTGGCGATAAACCAAAGTATTGCCAAATTTTGGCGATACTTCAGTTTATCGCTGTTCCGAAGGCATGATATTTCGGTAAGGTCGTTTGTTGAAGACACTTAATTGTGTCGCCAAGAAATACCGCCTTTGGATGTGCAATGTTGCCATATTATGAGGACACTTTTGTCGATAGCGGCCTCTTTCAAGGCAAGATTTGCTGTATGGCCCTTTTGTAATGCGATAAAAGGTACAAAAAGTATCAAAATGTATTTGGAGTGTCTGCTCTTCCAAGTGCGAAGAATTACTCGGCACTAGGCGGCGTTCTCCACACAAGGTTTGACCATGACGGCTTCCGTCTCGTACACCTCACTGACCTGACATGGCTTTTGCGTCAAAGCCAATAGAAGAAAGAAGTAGCGTTGCTCTGCGGGTTGCCACGTCTCCCAGGGACACGCACCCAGGCCGGTTGTGAAGGCCTCCCCTGCTTCCTCTTGCATATCGGCAGCCAGACAGACCTGCCGGAAAGCGCTCTTGTTGGGTTCAACGTGTCTATCGCTGGAAAGCACAGATCATGACATCAAGTTATGACAATATTAACAAGATGTCAGATTTCCTTGAGTATGGGTCCCTTAAGCTTAGTGATGCCATATTTATTGTTAAAAAATGTGAAAACTCATACCGATTTCGTCTTACTTTGTGGTCTGAATCGCAAATTCATGGAACGAAACGAATATTCAGACTAGTTGCCTGAAAAATATGACTTGCAGTCAGAAATTAGTGTTCAGACTGGCGAGTCTGAAAATTTATAGTGACGCACTCTCAGAACTTAATTGATTAATTTTTTCTATATAGTAGGAAATATATGCAGCGGCTTAGTGATTGTCGAGCGTAACTGTAATATAGTTAATATTTTCAAAAACTTATGGAATCAGGGACGGACTGGCCCGGGTGGGGATTGTTGGATCCCCACCCGGGCCCCCCTCCGGGATATGGGTTGCGGGCCCCCCCTGACGGGCCCACAGGGCCCGTCAGAAAAGCCCGCAAGCCGATTCTCACATGGGAAGCGGGGAGATTACACGGGCCCGCGGGGCCCGTCAAGGGGCCCGCTTGCGTCGCTGTGGGTTTGAGGTTTGGTGACTTTTAGGACGTCACACAAGTTATAAAAATAAATATTATGGAGTAAATAGCTTTAATCAAACAAAGAAAAGACACTGTTACAAGGTAGATTTACGCCAGACCGTGTCTTGTCGTAACAGGCTTCGCGATGCTGCGCCAGTTTCGACAATCCACGCCTGGCGTTTCACCTACTTGGCCTGCGGCGCTTCCTGCTTGCCTTTGGCAAGCTGTTTTAAGGGTTCATTGGGGCAATGAGTAGTGCACTACGTGATGAATGGTCGAAGTATACAAGCCAGGGCGCGCCCTTCCGTCAAACCGAGTAGGCAGCTCCGCTTCGCTGCGCCGGCAATTCAGTTAGACAGGGGCTGATACCAGCTTGGCCTGCCGGCGGATTCTTCTCGGGCCTTCTCCGGCCCTGGCACCAGACCTGGCTTGGCCCAATCGGAGGCCATCTCTCGGGCCTTCGGTCCTCGCACCTCACACCCCGTGGAGGTAAAGCGCAAACTTATTGATGTAACATCAGGACTGAGGCCCGCTCTTGTGTTCCCACTGTGCCAAAGTTAATGTGCACAACATGGCCGTTGCACAAATTTTCACAATACATGAAGGCGGGCTCACAGACCCCCCTTCCGACCCCTCTAGAACAGGTCTTGCCGAGACCTATCGAAATCTGCAATAAAATTTTTAGTCGGTCGATCCCCTTTTTTCAAGATCCTGATTCGGCCAACTGATGAAGTCGGGCTATTAGACCCCCCTTCCGACCCCTTTTTGAAAAGGTCTTGCCGAGACCTATTGAAATCAGCAATAAAAATTTTTAGTCGGTCGACCCCCTTTTTTCCAGATGAAGGGTCGAAGTTGATCATGTTAGTAAATTCGGGCCGAGGTAGCCAATTTGCAGTTCTAACTTTGGTCAGGGGTCGAAATTGATTTCATTTTCGTCCTCAGCGCCTTCAAACACTTACGAAACCATGTAAAAATGTCTTTAAAATATAAAGTCACAAAAAAATTGCACTTTTCCGCCGTTTTTAAGTGTCTTAAGGACATACCTAACAACCCTGCAAAACCTCGTCTCGATCGGCCGAGCCGTTTGGGATGAGTAGTGCTGACACACAGACACACACACACACAGACAGACAGACAAAACTTTCCAACCCCAGTGGAGTAACTGGCTTCGCTAATCGCTCAGCCAAAAATACCTCATTGGTCGCAGATCGAATTTACGGCACTTAAATACATCAGCTCTCTTTTGCCCCTGGAAGGTAGGCAAATCCGGCCCCCCTAGAGCAGATTTCCCACCCGACTCGTGGGCCCCCAGTCCGTTCCTGTATGGAATAAGTTTAACATGAGATACAGATAATTAGCCGGAACAAATTTGGTAATTATAGACAATCTTTTACTATGATGCAGAAAATTTACTATGTCAGTAGAATTATGATGACAAATTTGTTTTTTAACCAAAGAATTATTCTGGCAAATATAGTAAATAAAGTTTGCTTTCATAGACTTATCGTCGTTGACTTATTCGTAGTCTATAGTAAATATTTTCAGTGACATTGTTCTCCGTTCAAAAAAGGTAAAGGTAAAACGCTTCGTCGAAATGATTCCACAAAACATTTTTAGCCTTCACAAGTCCAAACAGAACAAGCGGCTTTTAAAATATGGTTGAGTTGTAACTTAAAGCGGAAACATACAAGAAATGATACTGGCCCTAAGACCTTTTGTGTTATTTCTTGTACATATTATCCTTATGTAGAGAACATTTTGTCAACATTTATAAATAATTTTTACTAGAACGGAACAGTAATTTTTCTCTGCTTGATTTTTACTGTAGTTGCAGATAAAATTATTAACAGACCATTTTTCTGTAGGTGCTGATAAGTGTTTCTACAGTATAAAATACTACAGTTGAAGAAAAGAAAATAGCTGAAGGAATACTGAAAAAATAGTCAGTAGAGAGTCTGAGAGTGCGAATATCAAGTTTGGTACCGGTTGACTACAGTGATGGATCCAGCGTCGGCCGCGACTTTACAGTCTGCACGGAACTTATCCGGAAACAGCCCAAAATCCCCTTATTCGCAGTCCATACCCCCACCGCCGTCTCACCCCCCCTCTATCGCCGCTAAATACTCGCCCCGTTTGAACTTGCAACCGTCGCTCGCGCAGCCGTTTAGTCTGCCTCTCGCTGGTCTCGCGTAATAATTCCGCCTTTCTTTCGTTCTTTTACCATGGCCGAGTCGGAAGAATTATTTTGCTAGTGCCAGCAAATTGACGATGGGGGAGTTATTTACTCGGACTAAACTGAGTTAATTGCTCGGAGCCAAACTCTGATCTCCAACCTGTTATCCTTCTTAGCCAAACTATGATTGCCTGTGATGGCTGTGACTTATGGTTCCATGCTGAATGTGTTCAAGTAACACAGAATGTTAGTGACAGTAGGTATTCTTCTCGATCTAATTTTCTAAGTAGTTTTAAGACAATGTTAAATTGGCTCTTTGTCTGTCGCAGTTATTGGCCCATGGTTCTGCTACTCATGCAGAAGTTGCTGCAAGGTTTGGCCATTTATATTCATCTGCAGGCTGTAAACATGTCTGTACATATTTTTATGTACTGCATTGTCAATTTTTTATTTCAGGTGCAGCATGAAACAGCCAACCGGCTGACAGCCTTAGAATCCAAAGTAGATCAGCTTCTGGAGCACCAAAGAGAAAAAGTACAATCCCCATAGATTTAAAATTCTATTCTGATATTTTATCGCATGTTTAAATGAAATTGAACTGTATCGCTCCACATATACCAACTGACCAGGAAGGACTTCATCAGGACTTGGAATGAAAAACCGTGAGAGAGGAGCTGGCAAAGGTTTGTCAGAGGGCTATATTCACTTATTAGCATCCTTCCTTTTTATGTAGCATTCTGAATTTAATACTTGTTACCTACTAATGCTGCAGGTCAAAAAAAAGGTTAGAAGAAGAGCGGAATTTAATGACAACAAGCATGGTAACTAAAGAGAAAGAACTGAATGAAGTGAGGTCAATTTTGAACTTAGACTTAAACTCAGTCAGAGAAGAGCTTGTAAAAATGTCTCAGGTAAGGAATCATTTCATATTTCAAACTTCATTTAATCGTGGTATTCTAAGTTAATATGCAATTCATCCTAACACGCAGAACAAAGAAGCATTGGAGAAGGAACTGTATTTAATGGAGAAGAGGATGGTAGAAGAAAAAGAAGCAGTGAAGGAAACGGAGTCAATTTTGGAATTAGAATTGAAAAAAGTCAGAGAAGAGCTTGCAAAAGTTTCTGAGGTAAGGAATGATTTTATTTTTTATCAAACTCCAATGTATTTTGTGGAAGATAATAGTCTCCTTTTTATAATCAGCACAAAGGAGAGGTAGAAAAGGAACTGCATTTATTGAAATGGACCGCCCAGGAGACAGAGGCAAGGGAAGGAAAATTAAGTTGTGAGTTAGAATTAGAAACAGTGAGACGGGAGTTTGCCAAAATTTGTCAGGTAATAAGTGAATACGATTTGAAAAAATGCATTTATTATGGCAGTTTGCTTTTTAAAGCCCGTTTTATCAATTCAGGAAAAGGAAGAAGTACGCCTTAAATTGAATTTAGAGATCAAGAGGAGGAAGTTAAGCTTATCTCAAAACAATTAATTTGGGACAATTCAGCGAGACAGGGACATGTCGTGTTTGATTCCAATAAATTTTGTTATTCATAAAGCATTGCAGTTTTAGAAATTTTATTCCAAAAGAAAAACAGGGACACTGGCAAAGACAATCAAATACCCTCGGATACAAACAATAGTCAAACATATCAAAACCATCAGGAATCTTTCGTATGTAAGTGTAAGGCACAACTTGTTAGATTAGGGAATTGGAATAAAAATTCCTATTGAAAGGTTGTGGGACATACAAAGGTCTTAGATAAGATACTAAAATGTTATCATTAAAACAAAGCAGCAAATAATCATCTAAAAATATAAATAGCACTCATTTAAAAAATTGGTTTGATCACAGTCATTTGCGTTTGCCTAGAGGAATGTTAAGTGCAACACACTGAGCAATCTTCTGAGGAGCACGAAATGGTTTAAGGGGGGGCTTCTTCCAATTTGGCTGAGGTGGCTCCTTTGCATAGCTTATTTCACGTCTTGCACTTTTTGCAGGACGACCAGTAATCTGAGCATTCCTTCCAACCATGTGGTCCAGTTCTTCTGCTAGGATCCCTCACAGAGATGCGTGATGATCTCTTGACTTTGAGGCATGTCAGCTTTTGCTCATTTGTAGGAGCTTGCCCTTTGTATCTATTGAAAGTGCTCAATGCATGCTGGAGACCTGCATCAGAGGTGCATTCAGCATAACGTTTCAAGAATGTTTTGGCAAATGCTGCTACATCTGGATTTTGCTTTACTCTCTCCTTTAAGTCGGCATTAAAATTATCAAGTTCAAGATCAAGTCCAGCATCACATTCAGGTGTTTCTCTGATTTCGCCTTCCTGTCCAGAGAGAACAGGATCAATGCCACTTTGAATCTGAGCTGAAGAGAGGTCAGTTGACTGACTGCTGAAGTCATTAACTTGGTCATTCCTTGGAACAGCAGTTGAGTTGCCAGTGAGATTTTCATAAAAGTCTCTGGTGGCTGTGAACCAGTCATGATAAAATGCAAATGCATTTTGGTTGGAACGTCAAGGAAGGGCAAAAACTTTTTTTTTTTGACAGATCGAAAGCCTTGACAACCGCATACTGATGTTTGCATGGAGCTCCTTGGAATCCAACAGGACACTCACACAGTTCAATGTCAATGTTAACCATGTATTCCTTTCTATTCTCTGAGTTTGAAACAAGATATAGATTATCAGATATCTTCTTGCAACTGAGGGGAACCAGCTTCTTTTCTGGAGTGTGATATCTCGAACATGTGTAGCTTGCCATTCTGTTTGTGATAACAGCTGTAATTCAACAGGGATTGTAGAAAGTACAACGAGAATTGTACAAACCACAACGAGGCCTGGACTGCACAGCACTCGTCATGCCGGTTCTATTGTACTTTGTACAACAATTGTACAACAATTGTTGTACTTTGAAAGTACAATAAATTGCTGATAAAAAATTTGCCAGTAATTTGTGTACTTTCGTTGTGGTCTTTTCTTGCAGTGTAGGTGTCAGCCATTGCAAATCTCATAAAAATGATTGTCAGCAGAATATACTGATTGTTTCTTTAATTGAAATCATAAAAATTTACATTGCTAGAAATGTTATGTATTTTATAGAATCTAATTATTAAGTATTTTATAGGGGAGCATTTTCACTCCAATTAATCAAGATTTCATGGTGAAAAATGAATGACAAAATGTGTCAATCATTTGTTGGACAATAGGAGTTACTTACAGAGGCATGTTTGACTGGTTGACTGTCATAATGAGAACAGCTGGACAATTAACATGTTTAGCATGCGGTTTCTTTGTTTTGCTTGATGGCAATGATGCTCGAGTGTTGTGGTGACATCTGAAATTTTTCTGAGCAAAAAAAAATAGAGTAGAGAAAAAAACACTAACCCAATTGTCCTCACAAGGGTTCTCTTACTTTGTAGACAATTCTGGGAGTGTTCTCTTGGCCATCCTCACGCCTAAAATTAGTTGATGTAATAATTTCAAATTCCTCTACCCATTTTAATGCATCCTCCTTATTAGTTTTATTAGCTCTAATGACTGCAGTGAATTGGTTGGGGTCTTTATACAGTGTTAGTTCTGTCACTTTATAACGGAAATTGGGAGGCAATGTCCTCTAAAACAAAAATACAAAAACTGCATTAAAATTGTTGCCAAGAATATGTTATGCATGTTAGAATCTTTGAAATATGACTCACCATTATTTCTGCAGCAATATCTGCCTGAGAAGTAAGCAGCTCTTTGTCATTCAATAAAAGGCTTTCCTCAACCACCTTTTGCCTTGGGGCTTTGGGCTTTAAAATTGACATTGGACCAGCAGATTGGTTTTTCTGGAACAAATAAGGCAACATGATAATTATGACTGTTATGGTACATTTTTCTAAAAGAAGAAAATCTTACCTACCTTCCGTTTAGGTTCAAAGTCACTGTCATAATCAGAACTTGAGCTATCAGCGAGGGTGTCGTCAGAGAGGAATGACGTTGCATTCCATTCAGATTCAAAGTCATCACTGTCATGATCAGAACTTGCACTGAGAGCACTAGCACGAGTGTCAGAGAATGACAGTGCCTGTAACAAAAATGTGTAGTATTAACATAAATATAGGGAAACCAGTAGGTGTTCTGCAGTAAAGGAACCTGTAATACCTGCTCATTACCATCAACATCATTTCTTTCCTCTTGGAGTGCAGATAGCAATGTTTTAGCTTGCGACATCCCCAGTCTAGCAGAACAAAGTCTTTTATCTCGCAATTGTCCATTCTAAATTAAAACAAAAATATTATTAACATGCGACGGACAAACCTAAGGGCAATTGACGTTGAGACAAACCTGGGTAGTAGATTTCGCATTCCCCCCCCCCATAGCACCTAGATAGCCGCCTAAAGGTAGGCAAAAAGTGCTAATTTCCCCCTGTAAGAAGGCAAAAAGTGCTGCCTCTGCTTGGTCTGGCTTACACCCACCTTGTGTTTAAGGTGGCAGGCGGTAGAGCTTCACCACCAGCGGTGCCACGTAGTGAAGAAGGAGGTCAAGATGATATCACTTTCGCTGTAGCTTTGCTTCAATTATGTTCTGGTGATAATTTTCTTTTTTGTTTTTCTTAAGGAATCGTGGTTTGATTTTGCTGTGACAAGGTCGCACAATTAAGTTGCTGTTGCGTTCTCTTGCCTCTTGGAGCAATAATGGTTTTGACTTTACTCAGATTAGGTGGTATAATTTTGTCACTATGGCAGTGATAGTGAAATTACTTATTTTTCATCAACCACGTGATAGAATCAGTAAAACGTGGTCTAATTAATGACCAGATCATATAATTCTGATTTTTTAAGCTGCAGCAAAATAGCTCTTAATGAAATCAGTAACTTCCGACTTCATACTTAACAAGGTAAAAGTACGCCAGACCGTGCCCTGTCGAAAAAGGCTTCGCGATGCTGCGTCAGTTTCTACAATCCACGCCTGGCGCATACACTTACCTTAGCTTGCCCACCTTGGGCAGGCTAGGCTTCTTACACACTAAATTGCTATGTAGTTTTTTGTGCATAGCTTTGAACGAAATTGAGCATACGTTTGGAAATGCACGAATTCGTGCGTAGCTAAGCATGAAAATGTGCATTGTTATGCAGCACCACATGCGTTTTTGCGCACAAATCTGTGCATTCCACGCGTATGCTCAATATCGTGCAAAGCCATGCACGAAAAAACTACATTGTAATTTAGTGTGTAGCTAGACATCCGTTAACGAATCTGAATTATCGAAAGTCAAAACAGCATTCGGTTCTTTGTTTGATGCTGCGGGCCTCCTTCGCGTGTAGTTGGATGGTTTTGCGGTCAGAATGCATAATATCTTTGAGCTCACTCAGCTCCCTGGAGGACGCGGGGTGTTATTAACATATAGATAAAACTAAAGGGAGAGATAGCCCTACCGCGGCTTGGACCAACGTCATGGGTCTAAACGGATTTTATTTTCGTTACCAGGAAAAGATGTTAACCATTTTACAATACGCAAAATCACTGAAAAGCTCCTTTTTTCTGCCGGTTTTTTTTTTAGTGCCAGTTTTGTTGGTACGACTGAATGAATTGAGATAAAAAGCATAATTTTGGCTAGTGGTAAGCCGAGAACATATACTTAATGATCCTGCAAAATCTCAACCAGATCGGCCGACCCGTTCAGGAGGATTAGTCCGGACAGGCACACAGACAGGAAAAGTTTTCCAACCCGAGTGAAGTGACTTGCTCGGCAAATAATCGTTGGAACGGGAAACGAATAACCGAAATGGAATTGTCTTAATGCTAGGAAAATAAAATGTCAACACATGCCTAGTTTGTCCTGGAAATGGAGACGTTATTGGCCGTCAAAAGTGTTAAGAAACGTCTAAAACGTATTGTTTTATCTTAAGAAGATTTTTGGACAGTTCTGGGCATCCTAATACATGATAAGCTTAAATGCGATTAAAGAACGGACATTTCTTTCCAGGCCGCTTTGTCCGCTGTTCCCTGCTGCCTGTGCCTGGAGTCCGTGCTACGCTGCTGCAGGTGCCCGGCTGCCCGTTGCTGAATTCATCAGACAAGATAAAGTTACGCTCAGTTTGGTTTTCACAACGGCTTCCGTACTGGCGCAACGCACATGAAAGGGACAGATAGGACCCCTCCTTATTTGTCGTGCCCAACTTGAGTGTCTTGACTGCGAAACCAAACTTTCATTGGGCGTTCAGGAGTGTTTGACTCAAGCGCGCACACCAAGTGTCATGGGACTTTTTAGCAAATGATATCTTTAATCTTTAAACATACCCAAAACTACAAGACAAATGAAGGTGTCTGCTTGCTTTTACTCTCGAGTCGAGGAACCAAGCGTCTATGCTAACAATATGGGGCGCGCGGCCGGGGCGGGATAGTGCGTCCGTGAAGCGCAGTCTGCGCGGAACAATGACACTTGCTCCCCGCGCACAGCACGAGCGGCAACGGCCACGCACGCAGGCGCTGTCCAACAGCGGCGATCCCTCCTCCCGCACAGCCCACGTGCCCCCCCCCCTCCCCCTACAGAACAACCGGCGCTGCGGGACTCGGGTGGTGCGGCACGGCGCGCTCAAAGACGCTTTGACACAGGACACGCCAGTTTGTTTATTTACCATACGCAATCACTGAAATAAGAGCATACTACTGCCATTACTACTCCACAAGACTGTACCAGACGTATCATCTGCTTCTATGAACGTTCCTTCAATGGAGATTTTTTGTCCCATGAATGATGCAATTTTAAGCACATCCGTCGGTGTGTCCACTAGGTGATATCAGTTGTCCGATGCCTATTGCAATTTGTTATTTCATTGGACAATTTGTGTCACCTGGTGGAAACAAAATTGTATCACCGACGGATGTGCTTGAAATTGCATCGTTCATGGGACAAAGAAAGTCCCATGACAATAAGTGTGCGCAGATTTTAGGAATGTTAAAAAAGCATGCCAATAGGGGTCGTCATGCTGTTCTAGTCGGGTCGCCCAATCTCTAGTAGCATGCGTGATAGGAGCGGCATATGGGGCAGATTGGCCCGCCCGGCCAAAACATCACCTTTTCACGTGCGTGAAGGTGGCCACCAAATTGGTGGCCACCATAGCCACCATAGCCACTTTTCCATCCACCAAAGTCATACTTCTCAAAATACATAAACAAGATCAAAAATAAATCAAAGGAAAGAAAAAACATAAAAATAGTCCGTCTTAAGCGTTTTCAAAAAACCTAAAACTTGGTACTTGGCAACCGCTTGTAGCGCGATGTACCAACTTTGCACACTCGCTGCTGGCCAACTGTTCGTCCCACAGGGGTCCTCCTAGTCTCAAAATAAAGGACTCGTCGAGTACTTTAAGAATCTATGCCAGTTTGACTGTTAACACCCACAGATAGTGCGTTAAAGCGCTCCAAACTTGGAACATTGAACAGCCGTGTGGCACGAAGTACTAACTTTGCCGCCTTGCTGCTGGCCAACCGTTCGTCCCACAGGGGTCCGTCTAGTCTCAAAATGAAGGTCTTGTAGAGCACTTCAAGAATCTATGCCAGTTTGACTATTAACACCCACGGATAGGGCGTTAAAGCGCTCCAAACTTGGAACATTGAACAGCCGTGTAGCACGAAGTACCAACTTTGCCGCCTTGCTGCTGGCCAACCGTTCGTCCCACTGGGGTCCCTCTAGTCTCAAAATGAAGGTCTTGTAGAGCACTTCAAGAATCTATGCCAATTTGACTTTTAACACCCACAGATAGGGCGTTAAAGCGATCCAAACTTGGAACATTGAACAGCCGTGTGGCACGAAGTACTAACTTTGCCGCCTTGCTGCTGGCCAACCGTTCGTCCCACTGGGGTCCCTCTAGTCTCAAAATGAAGGTCTTGTAGAGCACTTCAAGAATCTATGCCAATTTGACTTTTAACACCCACAGATAGGGCGTTAAAGCGCTCCAAACTTGGAACATTGAACAGCCGTGTGGCACGAAGTACCAACTTTGCCGCCTTGCTGCTGGCCAACCGTTTGTCCCACAGGGGTCCCTCTAGTCTCAAAATGAAGGTCTTGTAGAGTACTTCAAGAATCTATGCCAGTTTGACTATTAACACCCACAGATAGTGCGTTAAAGCGCTCCAAACTTGGAACATTGAACAGCCGTGTGGCACGAAGTACCAAATTTGCCGCCTTGCTGCTGGCCAACCGTTCGTCCAACAGGGGTCCCTCTAGTCTCAAAATGAAGGTCTTGTAGAGCACTTCAAGAATCTATGCCAATTTGACTTTTAACACCCACAGATAGGGCGTTAAAGCGCTCCAAACTTGGAACATTGAACAGCCGTGTGGCACGAAGTACCAACTTTGCCGCCTTGCTGCTGGCCAACCGTTTGTCCCACAGGGGTCCCTCTAGTCTCAAAATGAAGGTCTTGTAGAGTACTTCAAGAATCTATGCCAGTTTGACTATTAACACCCACAGATAGTGCGTTAAAGCGCTCCAAACTTGGAACATTGAACAGCCGTGTGGCACGAAGTACCAAATTTGCCGCCTTGCTGCTGGCCAACTGTTCGTCCAACAGGGGTCCCTCTAGTCTCAAAATGAAGGTCTTGTAGAGCACTTCAAGAATCTATGCCAGTTTGACTATTAACACCCACAGATAGGGCGTTAAAGCGCTCCAAACTTGGAACATTGAACAGCCGTGTGGCACGAAGTACCAACTTTGCCGCCTTGCTGCTGGCCAACCGTTCGTCCCACAGGGGTTTCTCTAGTCTCAAAATGAAGGTCTTGTAGAGTACTTCAAGAATCTATGCCAGTTTGACTATTAACACGCACGGATAGGGCGTTAAAGCGCTCCAAACTTGGAACATTGAACAGCCGTGTGGCACGAAGTACCAACTTTGCCGCCTTGCTGCTGGCCAACCGTTCGTCCCACAGGGGTCCCTCTAGTCTCAAAATGAAGGTCTTGTAGAGTACTTCAAGAATCTATGCCAGTTTGACTTTTAACACCCACAGATAGGGCGTTAAAGCGATCCAAACTTGGAACATTGAACAGCCGTGTGGCACGAAGTACTAACTTTGCCGCCTTGCTGCTGGCCAACCGTTCGTCCCACTGGGGTCCCTCTAGTCTCAAAATGAAGGTCTTGTAGAGCACTTCAAGAATCTATGCCAATTTGACTTTTAACACCCACAGATAGGGCGTTAAAGCGCTCCAAACTTGGAACATTGAACAGCCGTGTGGCACGAAGTACCAACTTTGCCGCCTTGCTGCTGGCCAACCGTTCGTCCCACAGGGGTCCCTCTAGTCTCAAAATGAAGGTCTTGTAGAGCACTTCAAGAATCTATGCCAATTTGACTTTTAACACCCACAGATAGGGCGTTAAAGCGCTCCAAACTTGGAACATTGAACAGCCGTGTGGCACGAAGTACCAACTTTGCCGCCTTGCTGCTGGCCAACCGTTCGTCCCACAGGGGTCCCTCTAGTCTCAAAATGAAGGTCTTGTAGAGTACTTCAAGAATCTATGCCAGTTTGACTATTAACACCCACAGATAGTGCGTTAAAGCGCTCCAAACTTGAAACATTGAACAGCCGTGTGGCACGAAGTACCAAATTTGCCGCCTTGCTGCTGGCCAATCGTTCGTCCAACAGGGGTCCCTCTAGTCTCAAAATGAAGGTCTTGTAGAGCACTTCAAGAATCTATGCCAGTTTGACTTTTAACACCCACAGATAGAGCGTTAAAGCGATCCAAACTTGGAACATTGAACAGCCGTGTGGCACGAAGTACTAACTTTGCCGCCTTGCTGCTGGCCAACCGTTCGTCCCACTGGGGTCCCTCTAGTCTCAAAATGAAGGTCTTGTAGAGCACTTCAAGAATCTATGCCAATTTGACTTTTAACACCCACAGATAGGGCGTTAAAGCGCTCCAAACTTGGAACATTGAACAGCCGTGTGGCACGAAGTACCAACTTTGCCGCCTTGCTGCTGGCCAACCGTTCGTCCCACTGGGGTCCCTCTAGTCTCAAAATGAAGGTCTTGTAGAGCACTTCAAGAATCTATGCCAGTTTGACTATTAACACCCACAGATATGGCCACATCATGACTGTTGCAAAACTTTGAAATACTTTGTCAAATTTCTTCATTGATGTCGCGTCCATCAACTTTTCTATTGATTCCATGACAATGTGTTTGGTACGTCCATTTATTGAGTATTTTGTGCAGTACCGTGCTGTCATCTTTACCAAGTGGTTCTGACACAAATGAACCAATATAACTTCTCCTAAAGACTTCTCCGATGGCTGATTCACTGCATGCCTGTAGCACAACTTCAAGTTATATAACAGTGACATGTGGTTCCATGCGGTCATGATCCCATGCAGAAGGGGGAAACTGCAGTCCACTATTACCCTTCCAATAGGGGGCCAAGCTATTTTGCAATTATTAATTACAAACATTCGAAATCTGGACAGGAATGACGATATCGCAGCTTGGTCATGGGATGAGCTTATCATTTCAAAAAGCGGCACTTCTTTGCGTTGTACATTCACCACCCCAGTATACACCAATATTTTTTTGTTGTTTTTCAATGGCGGCCTAACCAAACTGCCTGTTGCATCAAAGTAAACAACAACTTTATCCTTATTATGGAACTGATTTAATATCACATTGACCTGACGCACAGAAAACAGGTACACAGTAAGTGGCTCCGCAGTAAATTGAATAAATCTTTCTTCGAATGGCATTTCCAGTTCTAATCTGCGCTTAAGACACAAATCAAAGAAGTCGTCCTGAGCCAAATCCTTTTCTTTCAAAATTTCTGACCTCATTTTTCGCATAGCGTCGTCTCCTGACACCATTCCCCAGTTGTGTTGTTGTGCAGATTGTGCTGGCAAAGTTCTGATGTGATCTTTTTGACTCTGCTTGGGTAGCATGAATCTGAGTCGTTCTTTTTCCATCTTCCGCGCCATGCCTTTCTTTTGTTTCACTCTTGTTAGTGGCTCGTCGTGGTTTATTTTTCCCGCCGAGTGGACATCCACAACAAATATTGCCTCTTGTGCTGATGGCTTCATCCTCATTCGGTAAGATTTACATGCACCAGTAGAACAGTAGCCATATGCAAGTACAGTAATTCTACCGTCCTGAGTCCGATAAGCCTTTTGTGCGTTTTTGAAACATAATTTGCAGTGACTTGTGTTCACGTTCTTGTTAAAAGCTTTTTCCAACTCAAATCGCCAAGTCTCTGGGTTTTTGCATTGTTCACCTGTCCAGTTTTTAGTGTACTTAGACGAATGGAGTTCAAATGAGCCTTCGTATTTGTTGTAGTGCTTAATTGCTAGAGGCAATTTCTTTTTTCTGCCTTTTTGGTTCTTTTTTGAATTTTTCAGCTCTTGATCTGAAGAGCTATATTTGTCTTGTTCTTCTTCAGTGGAACAAGTGTCGTACGAATCTTCAGAAGTTCCGTCACTCTTCCCTTCATTGTCTTTGTCTGTTTGAGACTCGGATTTTGATCCAGAAGTAACACTTCCGGCGTCCTTTTCTTTGTCATTCCGTAGGCTGTTATCGACGTCGGACAGTGAGCTACTTGATAGAGACACGGGTCCGTCTGACTTTGATGGCTTTATATTTTCTGTCAACCTCTGGGGAATGTCTTCTGAGTCCACAAAACCATATTTGCATCTTGTGCATCTGCCACTCTTATTACTGTAAAACAGAAAACGAAAGAGTCGGTTATTCGTTTACATTTTTAGTTTACTTGACACGCAAGTTTCAATACTAAATTATAAGGTGAGGGACATTTCACATGGTTCAGGAAGTTGAGTGGTTGCGAAAAATATCTGGTGGCAGACAGTCAGGTTAGTGAAATGCACATGACAAATAACTCGTCAGGACTACGATCATTATTTTTTATCATATTTAGGACTCCTGACTTTATCGTTCGAAGTCAGAACGAAATTTTCGTTCTGACAACAAATTGATAGTACGCCCAATAATTTTTTTTTCAGCTATCCAAAAAATCAACGCACATTTTCGCTGTTACAACACTGGTAAAACTAAATCGTAGTACCACCTTCTGTTTGCACGCGTTATCAGGTTACGCGAGAAGTTAAGTGCAGCTAACTGGCTCATCGGCCAAGATTCCCCCTATCTGAATGCACACCGCAAACCTAACTGTCTACTTAGGACGCACTCACAAACGCATGCTTGGCCAAGCATGCACATACAAACGCATGCTTGGCCAAGCATGCACATACAAACTCATGCTTGGCCAAGCATGCACATACAAACGCATGCTTGGCCAAGCATGCGTTTGCACGTGTGTACTTGAAGCATGCATTTGTAAGTGCGTGCTAGTGATGTTCGTAGTGTATGGGGGAAATTTCCAGAGTATGCCTTATTTCAAGCCTAACGTCTCCAAGCGCAACTTCATGCGTCACTCAAGCATGGAGTTACGCTTTAGTTTTACCAGGGAACTAATTCCTTTTTTTGCGTGCGGCAAAGAACGATAGTAACAAAGTAAAGAGTAGAATTTGTAACCATTTTGGACTGATGTGTCCCCCTTAAATTGCGTGCCATCTTTCGGTTGGCGCCTTCGGAATTGTCGTTAGATTTTGCCCCATTGGAGTTTAAATGTGAGTTGGTGGTCAAAAAAATTCCATATTCGTTTTAGCACCTTTTAAAGTGCAGCAAGGTAAGAAAATTTTGCGTGAGAATGTAAGACATCAAAAAGTTGATTGTTTTGCCGTTTTTTCTCTGAAATGTCCAAATGGATCTAAACAGAAAGCCAGATTTTGGCGTCGATTGAGTTGAAAACTGCGCTTCGTCATCTCTCTGCCAAAGATACCATCCGATTTGTTTTGATGTCCCGTACTTTCCCCGTCTGTTAAAAAAAACAGTTCTGTTTGACCCTGCTTAGTGTAAGCACTTCCTCCTCGCGTGGGAATATGAAGGTGAATGAGGACAATGGTATTTCTTACATTTCATACAGCACTACTGTGCACAACTCGCTTGACTTTGGTTGTTTCCTTAATTTTGTTACCTAAAAAGGGAAAGAAAATGCAAGTTTTTATTTGTGCCACCAGACGCATACATATTTGCCACTTATTCTTTTCAATATGGCCACTTACTTGTGTGTCGTCCATTTTGTACCATTCTCCAGAGACAGACACTGTGGAAAAGTAATGTCCGGCTCGTGCAGATGGGCCAGTGTGTTCCATGAATCCTACTAGATTATAGCAAAATAACTCCTCTTCTGCTACCCCCGCACTGTGTCAAATAACAGCAGTATATCCAGTTAATTATTTTGCACCAGGAATGTCCTCACACACCTCAGGGTATAATCTTCAGAAAACGGCCGCTCCACTTTCGAAATTCCACATGGCACTGAGAGTGTTGACTATATTCGGGTAGTACTCTCAGTTTTCGTTCAAACTTCATTTTCACCGTAAGAAAAGACTTGAAGATTAAGAAGGCAACCCAAAGTTGGCGCCAAGATACGTATCCACACCGAACCAAAAACGGAGTGAAATAGACTTTCTCTTTGTGTCCAGGTCATTTTTGGCCAGAGAGTTGTCTAAAAATTCCAAACTTATTGAAAAATCATGGATTTTTTCCGAAATTTCTGCATGGAGCCTTTTATAAAATCAAACTCTGGGCTCTCTCCGAAAAGTTTTGCAATTATGAACAAAACTGCACGGTTCACCATCAGTAAATCACGAAAAAATGTTTGCAACCAGTCAAAAAATAAGGTACCGTCCACTTGTTTGGCTCAGTCTTCATAATTTTAAGGGAAACCTTCAGAATATATGTCAAACGAGCTCGAAGGAGATTGTACCCTCTTTGGCCATTTCGGACTTAAGAATGCTTCGGCGAAGCCGTCATTAACATATCCGAGAAAAGCTATGCATTTCACCTCCCATCAGGACCCAAAGTAATGCTCCGAAGAACATTTGTTTCAGCCCTGAGATAATGTCTCCGAAAAAAAAAGATAAACTGAACGGAGTCTCCAGAAACGTGATTATAGAGTTTTGTTTTTTTATAAAATTTGGGAGCTAATTTCTAACAGTGTGCTGTTTGCATGAAAACACAAGGTCCATTTCACCCCGTTTAAAGGTTGAAACCGGCTCGGAAAAGGTGATGATACGTTTCTTGGCACCAACTTCGGGTTGCATTCTAAATCTTTTACGCCATTCTTACGAAAAAAGGTTCTTATGAAACCGGAGTGAACTACCTGAATGTTTTGTTTTAAGCAGTGGAGTCACCTTGAAAAGACGGAGGAGATTCCATAATATTTACATTGTTATTTTTTCACAGAACAGGTGCACGTTGGAACTCAGGCAAACATTTGAGGTATCTCTCCTGCCTTCTTCTTTTTCAAATCTAGAAGACACGGAAACATTATAATGAATGCTTCAGGAAACATCGTTTTTATGGAAACCTCCACGAAACTCTGATATGTTGGTCTTACCTCCGCACGTACAAGCATAACACCGAAGGACGCAGTAACAGGCTGAGCGACAGTGTCGCTTCTTCCTTTTTCGAACAGCCTTTTGAGCTGCACTCATATAAATTACGCCCCTGAAGTGTTTCAACTGCATTGAAATACGTTTTTAGTGCCACTTCTGTAGAAATGTTGGGATTTATTATCAAATGGGTAAATTCATCTTCTGCTCGTGATGGAACCTTGCACTTTTTGCACGTCGCTGAAAAATACAATATCAATCTTTTAGAGTGTACGGTTTTAAGGAAATGCGATTGCTGAACATTGACATTCCCGATTTTGTTGACTCTCTATCACAGGTACTTCTGATGAGCGAAAAAAAAAACCCTGCATAGTATTGGGCCCCATTTCGTAAATGATTTTGATGACAGTCAAAATAGAGTTTTTTGAATAATTTTTTCAGTCCCTGCGGACCACGAGTAGAGGAATTTATTTCATTCAATGCCACTTACTTATGTTTTGCTTCTGCTGATCACTTACTTGTTTTAATAGCGGTGCCCTCAAACTGTGCATTAAACATTAAATTTTCCTGGCAATTGAACAGCATGTTTAGGAATTCATCTGCACATTGCTGTCCACCATTAGGCCAAATTCCTGTTGAATAAATAATTTAAGGCTTATTAATTAGTCTTCATTTTCATTTTTAGTGGCATCACCCGTGAGAATGACCAAACATAGTTGACGTGCTCTGTGGAATACACATGGAGAAGGCAAAACGGGAAGCTCAGGGTAGAGCGCGCCCTTGAGATTTAAGGGAGGGTGGAGCACCCAATGACACTTTTTGGATTTTGGCACTCACTTCAAAACTGATCCATGAAGCGGAAGAAAGGAGTAAGTTGACTTATCTCCAAATTGAGTTTTTATCTTAATATTGTGCCTCAGGATAGTTTTGCAAGTTTGATGAAGTTATTTTTAGATTTTTTTAAATATTTCATTTTTTCCACCTATGTGTTTTATCAATTGCGATGGGATTTCTCACCTCGTAGGCATCTCCTCAATCCTTTAGGATCTACTGCGCCAGTCTTGTTTCTATGCTGGCAGGCTTCGTTGTAAAGTGCTTTGAGTACGCAGAAAATACAACTTGTTGATTTGGATTTATTCTCATGGGTTCCCGTTATAGTTGAGTTCAGCCCTTTTACAGAAAATATTATCTTTGGAAATGAAAGTGTTGTTTACATAACCGATTACTGTGTCTTGCAAATATTTAAAGAAATTGTGACTTACCTGAACCATTGCTAATGCATAACAAGTAGACTTCTTATTAACCAAACCCTTGAGTGGGTGACCTTCATCTGGAACTAAAAAAAGTTAAACTGTAATATAGAGTGTGAACACTGGTAAAACTAAAGCGTTGTATTACTCTCTGTTTCCAAGCCTATTTGGTTTACGCTTGAAATCAAGCGTAGCAGGCTCTTCCGTCAAGATTCCCCCTATCTAAATGCATGAAGAAATTTCCAGAGCATGCTCCATTTCAAGCATAACGTCTTCAAGCGAAACTTTATGCTTGACTCAAGCATACAGTTACGCTTTAGTTTTACCAGTGAACTTGTGCACAGGGTGAAAACGGTTCCTGTTATTGTTCCAGGAACTCCCTGCAAATCACCAAGGTCTTTACTATAGGCTTACTGGGAAAACCAGGAACTGCTTTTACCGTGCACATGTGCTAAAGTAACTTTTAATAAGTTTTGCCACGGTAGGGCCCCCGGCTTTCGTGGCTGGTTGACTACCGAAAACGGAGTAAAAATTTGATGTTTTGAAACTGTCACGCAGATTCTATACGGAACGTCGTAGTGAGTTGCAGGCCCCACGCCGCCCGGCCGGGGGCTCAACCGTGGCAACCCTTCCTAAAAGTTACCTCAGGACACAGTCTAAACGTTTTCAAAAGCGGTAACCGTCAGGGAAGAAAATGATGGTTTGCCCTGAAATAGGCCCACTACAGGTAATTCTCACCCGACATCAGCTGAAAAGTGCTGCAAGTTTGTCTTCAATCATCTATGTTGTAAGTACAACTTGCATTTCTAACGTTGCCTCTCGAAAACCAACTTACCTTCGTTGTGAATTGCAGAACCTGCATTCCAGTCAAATGAATTGTTTTCATTTCCATTATCTGAGGCGGGAGTTGACGAACGTATTTTATTGTCTAGAAAAGAAAATATTTTCCCATATCAATCGTGCTGATAGACTTGTATATGGTATCAGTTTTATGGCACTGGGGTAAGTACCTTTTTTGTCTTCTTTGGTTGGCTTCATTTTTTTATTTTCAGGTCGTTTTACATTATCAACTCCACTTTCTTCTGTTAAAAAATTGTGTGTAATTCGTGTAGTTTGAAAATGCAAAAATGAAAATGTTCAGCGGAAGCACTACGTCTTACCATTCCTTATCCGATGCACGCAGTAAATATGCTTGCAGGGATTCGTTTTGTCAGGACAAGTGCATTTGTATTCATGCTCACATGGCCGTTTATCCATTTTGATATTTCGGCATGTCATTAGATCACATTGCTTTTTCCAAGTTACTGTGTAACTGCCCTTTCTCGAACTAGCCACGACTGAATATTGAAATGCACTCATCTCTGTCACCCACTTTCGATGGATCGAATCACCTCTAATTTTTCGGCTGTCTAATTTGTTGTCGTGATGTTTTCTATATAAGAAGATTGAATCAGACGAAGTCGCGTCTTGCCTGTCACATTACTTACCCGAACCTTTCCCACTCAATAGACAAGTTTGTCATTTAATTTTTTTTTGCAAAAGATGTCTTTTTATTAGAAAACAAATTCATTAAAGTTCCAGAACATTATGGAAAAAACTAGGATTTAAAACAGTGAAATGAAATGCCTAAGCTGAAATAAGTTATGGGGGCAGCAGCACTTTGTGCACGCTTTTTCAAATTTGTTTTCGATTTTTCTCAAACGGCGGTAACCTTCTTAAAAAACAAGCTTTTTAGAATAATTTCAAAAAAAATTGTTTTTAGCATCAATGGAGGCATTAGTGAGGCATGTATATGAAGCGCGTACAAAAAGCCTGAAAAATTATAACTGATTTTTCACTTCGCGCATGATTTAAGTCAAAAATTCAACTTTGTCCCAATCAGCGAAGTGCTTCGAAAAAAGTTTAATATTGCCCACAAAATGAACCACGGGACTTAAAAACGGACGGAAAATACTATTGGATATTTAGTATCTGACAAAAAAAAATTAAATAGAAAACTTGCAAAAAAGACCTTTTTCTACCAGTTTTTTGGTTTGATTTGAACCAGCGAACCTCACAAAGTGTGCTTTAAGACACACTTCACTGATTGCCAAAAAGTTTAGAACGTTGGCTGAAATCGTACGCGCAGGTGCCATCGTGTATAATTTTTGAAACCTTTTTTACATGCTTCATGTAAATGCCCCGGTTGATACTAAAACAAAATGTTTCGTTTTGAAAGTTTTGTAAAATGTTTGACGTCTCACGGGATTGCCGCCGTTTCTATGTACTATTCATGCAATCCTTTTTTTTGGGGAGTGCCAACAAAAATTTCGAAAAAAAATGGGGGAAAAGTGCACATAGTGCTGCTGGTGCCCCCCCCCCCCCCTCACGGGAATACTCTGTCTGATGAAATGAGGGAATCCTTGCCGTTGGACAGACTACTCCACCTTCATTAAAGCGTTATTTTCGATAACATTTTGAAAAGTGTGCTAAACGTGGTACATAATTATTTTCGATTCCCCCGGACGCGTCCACACGAGACTTATTCGAAAAATGTTCAAGGTTGATAATAGTCTTTAACTAAAAAAATTACTTCTTTGACTGTGACTTTGAGAGATCAGTTTCGTTGACATCGCTTTCGGAATTTGTTTCGTTGTCAATGCCATCATCAGCTGAAAGGTACATTAAGTGGGTGAATAACGTCTCATCAATTTATCGCCCATATATTTATGCAGGAGGTCTGATCCGTGTGATTGATACTATTTACTTACTTGAATTAACATTCCTGTTCTCATCATTTTCCGAAGGGGAGTTTTGAAAATTAATAAAATCTTCAAAATCCTGAAAACCGAAATTGACACCGATAATACTAGATGAAATGTACCAAGACTACATTGTAAGGGTAAAACGCTGAATCTACTTCAAACCACTAACAGTCCTGAGCACACTCAGATGTTCTTGCTGCAGGTAAATAAATTGATCTCCAACACGAATAGTATGTGTAAATTCACACAACCGAGATGCAGTATTAATATCACAAATCTGGAAAATATCAAAATGTTTCTGAACTGTGAGACAGTTTGAAAGACAGATGCAAAATTTGCAGGTCTTTAGTGCATCAGTAATCTGACCTCTACATCGAAGTACAAATTCTTCGTTGGAAATAATTCTATTTGCTCGTCATCGAGGTTTAAATTGTCCTTTGGAGATTCTTCTATTGACACCACGACGTCCAATTTGCCTATTGGGACTAGTCCTTCCTTCTTAGCAGCATTATTGATCAATATTGGAATATCAACCTAAATTATGTAAAGAAATAAAAATTGTGTTGGATTTGCGATGCAGTATCATCGAACCAAAAGTATATGATGTGAATAAAAGGGTCTCGTCATATTTAGCAGCTTCCTTCATCAATAAAAATGAAAAGGGATGTAATATATTACCTCAGTCAAAGGAGTATCCACTGGTCCTACCCTTATTCTCGGCAAAGGTACCCTTAAAGTCATAGATTTTTTCCTATAACAAGCTGAAAAACAACATTAGAACTGTCAATAGAAATAGCAATTCAATCAGAATCTTAAAAGAAAGTCCGGTGTTGATGACTGACCGATAACACTATCCTCCATTTTTTGACCTAAATTTGTCCTTATGGGTCTAAGAAACATCGTAAACGCACTGATAGTCACGCTACATGAGGTTTCCCAGCCACTATTTATAAGGTATTCGAAACAACGTCGATTCGACGTAGAATCGATGAAAAATCCATCGAATCTCCGCCGAACCAATGTCGTTTTGAACAATGAATTCTGGCTGAGTTCCTACCCTTTGCCTTCAAATATGATGAAAAGTGTACTTTAAAATAACCTTTTTCTTTTTAAAAGAAAACCGTTGGAAAGACATATTTGGTCCTCAATATTTTTTGGAATGGAAAAGGAAACTTAGGATCAAAGGGGAACGCACAGGCAGTTAGGTTTCTGTGTTTTGTGTCCACCATTAAGATGCACAATTCTTCTCTTTATGATTTTTGTTGGCGGATTTGAGGTCAGCTTTTCAACGACACTTGGCCCATGTACTTACAGTCACCTGACAGGATAGGCTGAGAACTTTCATCGGGTCCTTGATTAGCGTCATGATCCGTCCTGCATTTAAGAGAAAACATTTGTTAGTCTCTTGCTGTCACGCTTTCATATTCGACTGCTTGGGTTGGGACTAGCATTACAAATCTGTCTACTGAGCACATGCCTTTGCACATGCTTGCAAGTACACACGTTCAATGGAAAAAACACTAACAAATGCAGGCTTGGCACACTTACGAACGCCTATGCTTAGCATGGATGGAGTTTACGGCGCCATGCATGCGTTTGGCCGTGTGCACTTGCGAAGCATGTATTTGTTAATGTGTTCGCGTGTGTGTATTTGCAAGCATGCATTTGTAAGAGTGTACTGAGTGGACAGCTAGGTGTGTAGTGCGGCTTGCACCAAACCTACACTGTGAAAAAAATGCAACATTTCAGAACAATTTATTCAGCATTTTTGGTCCGGATCGTTAATTTAGATATCGGGGTGAATATTCGGACCAGAAAATCTAAACATTAAGGTCATACCAATTTATCTTTTAATTTATTTCTCGTGATAATATGAAAAAGAGTTTTGGTTAAATCGTTTGAAGCGCAACACAGGCTTACCTCGTGCTGTTGGCCAGTGACATTTGTTTTTCAGCGCTTGAGCCTTGCTCTGCCACATTATTCGGTTCTTCGAAGTCTCTTAGTTCGACGATAGCTGCATCAAAATAAAGATTGATTAAAGAAAGACGCTTGGACTCACCGGGAAGCGCATCATTGCACTCTCAAAACACCAATTGTCGTTGTGATCTGAAGAAATATTTTAATAAACTTCTGTCATGCAATTATTGCACATTCGTCTAGAAATTTAAAAGAAACTTATTCACATTGACCGCAAATCTAAAGGCATCATTTGAGTGTCTTGTTCGGAGATTCTGTAAAGTGTCGCTAACGAATGGCCTTCCCGAAAATTCATGTCGTGAAAGCGTTGATCGGTCATGCACGAAACTGTTGCCAAAATTTGACGGTACTTTGGAGTGTCGCCACAATCTCACTGTAAATCCAAAGGCAATACTTTTGGTACCTTTTTTGGCGATACAATTAAGTATCGCCAATGAACGACCTTACGGAAAAGTATTGCCTTCAAAACGGCGATACACAAAAGTATCATACACAACATACAAGTAGATACACAAAAATTTGGTAGTAACAGTTAAACAAATCAAGGGGACAAGTTCTTACTTCAATGCCGTGATTGAGGCAATACCAAAAAGTATCGCCAAATTTTGGCGATACTTTAGTGTATCGCCGTTCTGATGGCAATACTTTTCCGTAAGGCCGTGTATGGTGCGATACACAATTGTATCGCCGTAAAATGTACTTAAGTATCGCCTTTGCATTTGCAGTGAGCTGGCAGTAAAAAATGAAGTTGTCCGCTTGAGTTGTTCAAAGTTCCTTGCCTAAATCATGGGAGTGCTCTGAAGTATCGCCAAATTTTTGGTGATTATTTTGTGAATCGCCGTTCTTGAGGCAAGATCCTTCTGTTAGGCCCTTTGCTGTCGAAACTCAATAGTATCGCCGTAATGGGTGCAAAAAGTATCACTATTGGATTTGACGTGTCAAAACGAATGACATTACGCACCACATAGCGTGATATTTTGTCATATTCGTTTCAACATGTTGCCATGACTCTGAAATGGAAGTATTATGACGCCTTCACTTTGCAAGAACACTGTAATTGCAAGTACGTGATGTCACGTTGAAAGGATCGTGACGAAGTGTCATGTTCGTTTCCGCATTGTGTCACATTCGTTTGGATGTGAATGGGCAAAAAATGACCTTTTTCACGTTCAAATAAATGAGACACAATGCTCAATCGAACGTTACATTTTGTAACGTTTGTTTCAACGTGATGTCATAAACTTGAAATAAGAGGAAAGAGAAGTTCAACAGTCTATTTGTATGCTTGTTTCATTTGAGAAAGAATGGCGTAAAATATTTCTTTTGTTATGGTCTAACCTTTTTTTTTTTCGATGCACGGCAAAAATATGTTTGCACGGATTGAAATGATCAGGGCATGAGCATTTAAATTCATGAAGACATGGATGACCCTTCAAATGTACAGACTGACACAAAGACTTCTTACACTCTGCCTGTGAAGTTACGGTATAGAATCCTTCGTGTGACTGAGCTTTCACTGTGTACTGTACTTCACTGTTTTGTTTCACCGCTCCCAAAGGAACGACGTCTCCTTTCATTTTTCGATCATCTATGAGGCTGCCATCATCACTTCTAGAAATAGGAATAGAACAACAGTTATTGTGTATCCACGAAGCTGACGCTCCATAAGCATTTAAGCGCATGTTTCATTAAGGACGAAGTCAAAAGCACGTCATTGCTTCAGCATGCGCAGTAGAAATTCAGACCTTCAAAGACCGTTAATACTAAACGGCCATTTCGTATTCTGCTGACAAGTGCATGCTTCCTCCACTGCTAACTCAAGTGTGGGACACAGTGTGCCTCACACTTACTAGTGTGAGACACAGTGTGTCCCACAGCTCCTGCCTATGGTTCCCGGTGGTTCAATGCCGCAGGACCCACGCTTTCCAGTGTGCGGCTGCATACCAAATTTGGTCAAGATCGGACCACGGGAAGTCCTCGGACGAACGGACGGACGCACAGCATTTACCATACTATATGCCCGTCCCTCCGTCATTTTTTTTACAAAAAAATACACGGAACGGGCCAAAAACTTTCAGGAAACGAAATTGTTTTACCACGAGGGTGGTAGACGGAAGATAGCATTCTTACTTACGGCTTCATTCCTGTGGCATTCGTTTCTTTTGTATCTTTGGCTGCATGGGCAAAAGTTGAAAGGATTAGTACAGGTAGTTTCATTGGACCTATCATTTCAACCCGCAAACCATAAATCCCCCTCGATCCAAATATTTTTGACGGGCCTTCAAAACACTTTTTGAAGAAGTTTTGAGCTAATTTACAGCAGTGAACAGGAGATTTTTAAAATAAAAGATTTATCAACAGTTTCCTTTCCCTGCTGTTAAAGGTACGAACCCGAGGAAAGTTGATGAAGTTAACAAAGTTTCAAGTTTTTATTACTTACGGAAGATAGGCCAGTTAATGATGTGCGAGTTGGATGCAGATTTATCCTTTTTTCGTTCATTTCGCCAATTCCGAACATATTGAATATCCTTTTCGGAAACATCTTCCGGATTCATGTTCAATATTTTCGCAGCAAGGTCCCGGCAAGCTGCAGTAGTAAGTAACGATAGGGACAAATCATACATCACAGGAAGGCATGAAAGCCTATCCACATCCCTCTTGACCAGTAACTTCGGAAAACACCAGTTTAGGGGGCGGGAACACCAAAAATGCTGATTAAATGCCAAAATTTAGATTTATGTTTTTCAGTTACTTTTGGTCTCAAAACCATTACCTATCAAGCTGTAGGAAATGTTTTAAAAGCATTTGTCATTGAAGGTGGAAATGAAGCAATAACCCAACTGAATACCTCTCTATTTGTGGAATAAAATAGTTCAACCCTTACTCTTCCCTTAATACAATTTCCACATGTAACTAAATAAAAAAAATAAAAAAAAACTCGTTCGGAAGTCAGTGCGGGGTATCTTCAGAAGCAGAGCAATGGGACGCGGCTTAAAATCATCAGAAAACGTAAATGTAAAAAATGGCAGAAGTTTTTTTTTTAATTTTTGTACGTGCAGGCGTGCTTTAGCGGGCATGCTTCAACTTGAAGCATGCCATTTACACACTAAGTTTGTAGTGCACATACCTGTTTTAGCAGGGGTACTGCCACAGTGTTCTTCGTATCTGGAGAAATTTCCCCATGTTTTGTTGACAAACTCATCAAGTTCAAGGTTTGTTAGGCCCTTCTGTCTTCTTTTTTTTCCAAGCGTGCTCTCAGTACTCGCAACAGTAATTGACATGAGAGGTAGAATACGTCTGTGTAGAAAGTTCTATGATAGGCCAAAGAAAGGCATTACAGCAATCTGACAATGTAAGAAAAAAGAATAGTACATTTGCAGTGAATTTATTTGTTCTAAAATAAGTTAAATAAGTGTGTAACGACTACAATTGTTATGAAATAGCCGCAATTTTTGTGCTATACCTGAAATTGTATGATGTGTACGTACCAGGTGAAGCAGAAACCCCGTTTGCAGCCGAAGTTATGCAACCCGCTTGACGCTGTGCGGGCGGGCTAGCCTACCCTCTGTTCGGCGGGCGGAGGGCCCGACTAGAGCTGCCGAATTGTGCGACACTCGAGCGGCTGCCGCAGCCTAGCTGCCTCACTCCCCTTCCCCTTCCCCCGCCTCTCGCTCACGCCTCTCACAGCGCGTCGGTGGCCGGCCGGTGCGATCACATCCGAACCACTCGCTGGCTCTGCCGCCGGCAGTGCTACTACCGCTGCATATGGGCAGCTCTAGTCGGGCCCTCCGCCCGCCGAACAGAGGGTAGGCTAGCCCGCCCGCACAGCGTCAAGCGGGTTGCATAACTTCGGCTGCAAACGGGGTTTCTGCTTCACCTGGTATTTGTCATTTAAGTTAGTAGTAAGTGCATTGTAAGAGTAAGAAACATAAAAATGTCAATTTCCCTGGTCAACTATAATTGTGTGGCGTGTAACAAGAAACGAAATAAATAATTAAGGTGAAAATAAAAAAAATAACAAAAAAACAAAACCATTTACTGCTAACAATAAAACGTATAAACAACAGATACAAAGACACATGCGCTGAATTTTGCAGAAGGAAAAAATCTCCCACATTTCCTCTTAAAAAGAGCACTGTCGGACGAACCGTTGTCTAGCGCCAGGGCTGCAAAATTGGTACATCGTGCTTCTTAGCCTTTAATTGTTCGAAGTTTGGATCGCTTTAACGCCCTATCTGTGGGTGCTAATAGTCAAACTGGCATAGATTCTTGAAGTGCTCTACAAGACCTTCATTTTGAGACTAGACGGACCCCTGTGGGACGAACAGTTGGCCAGCAGCAAGGCGGCAAAGTTGGTACTTCGTGCCACACGGCTGTTCAATGTTCCTAGTTTGGAGCGCTTTTACGCCCTATCCGTGCGTGTAATAGTCAAACTGGCATAGATTCTTGAAGTACTCTACAAGACCTTCATTTTGAGACTAGAGGGACCCCTGTAGGACGAACGGCTGGCCAGCAACAAGGCGGCAAAGTTGGTACTTCGTGCCACACGGCTGTTCAATGTTCCAAGTTTGGAGCGCTTTAACGCCCTATCCGTGGGTGTAAATAAGCAAACTGGCAAAGATTCTTGAAGTACTCTACAAGACCTTCATTTTGAGACTAGACGGACCCCTGTGGGACGAACGGTTGGCCAGCAGCAAGGCGGCAAAGTTGGTACTTCGTGCCACACGGCTGTTCAATGTTCCAAGTTTGGAGCGCTTTAACGCCCTATCCGTGGGTGTTAATAGTCAAACTGGCATAGATTCTTGAAGTACTCTACAAGACCTTCATTTTGAGACTAGAGGGACCCCTGTGGGACGAACAGTTGGCCAGCAGCAAGGCGGCAAAGTTGGTACTTCGTGCCACACGGCTGTTCAATGTTCCAAGTTTGGAGCGCTTTAACGCCCTATCCGTGGGTGTTAATAGTCAAACTGGCAAAGATTCTTGAAGTACTCTACAAGACCTTCATTTTGAGACTAGACGGACCCCTGTGGGACGAACGGTTGGCCAGCAGCAAGGCGGCAAAGTTGGTACTTCGTGCCACACGGCTGTTCAATGTTCCAAGTTTGGAGCGCTTTAACCGAGGGGGTATTCACTCGAAGTATTCATTGTACACGCCGGGATATTCATATTCATATTCACAATATTCTGAAATATTCATGCATATTCAGGTATTCAAAAGATATTCACGATATTCACACATATTCGGAATATCTTAAAGTATTCACATGTATTCATTAGTATTTAGAATATGATAGCATAGAATTTTTGTAAGACGCCGTCGACACGTGGCTTTCTGTACACGGAGAAGCATGGAGGGCAGCTGAGCAGAGTTGAACAGGCTGCCGTGTGCGGGGAAAGAGAGGAGAAGACCCACCGCCAACAGCGCGGCGTAGATGCGATTTGTGTTCCGGTCTTCTCAAAGATAGTCCGAAAGACATAAAACTGAATTATAATTTTATTCAGGTACTTTCGTGATGACCTATTTTTATTATGAACAATGAAAAGTAGTTTCCTTTCGCTATTTGTATTTTCAGGTTGGTAGTGACGGTGTAGCCAGTTGAGTGGGGGCATCGCGTTGTTGTTGTTGTTGCTGTGAGGGGAGTGCGTTGCTGGTTGCAGCTTGCCCGTAGTTTGTAAGCGGACGGAGAAGAATTAGTTGAAATGAGCGGCCAAGGTGCCGAAACACCTCCAAACACGGCGGCCACGGCGACCGAGACTGCGCTTGACCCAAAAGAAAAGGTTAGCTCCCACCGATGTTCCAGAGGGAACTCGGCCAAGGGGTATCGGCATCGTTGCTAATTTGTACAGCATAGACAGCTTAGGTATGTTAGAGAGAACACAGAAAACATTTCTGTCTATGGATGCGTATAGACAGCTTAGGTATGTTAGAGAGAACACAGAAAACATTTGTGTCTATGGATGCGTATAAGTTTACCATTAAATTGACCGAAAATCTTTGGCAATGAAATGCATTTGGACGTCCTCACTCTTAGCATGCTTCTTCTGTGAGCAACATGTACTGAATTGTCAACTGAAAATAAAATCTACGGTTAAAACCCCATTTTATCACGAAAAAAACTCTCACTGAGCACTGCCTCAACGAGTTATTAAGTGTTTAATACAAATTTGATGATATTCATGGGGTATTCATTTGATATTCATGAAGTATTCATTTCATATTCATAATATTCACACATATTCACCAGTTTTACCCGATATTCATTAGTATTCAGACCAATATGTGTATTCACGAATATTCATGATATTCACAATTATTCACGCATATTCATATTCTCTGTACACGAAAATAGCGAGTGATTACCCCCTCGGCTTTAACGCCCTATCCGTGGGTGTTAATAGTCAAACTGGCATAGATTCTTGAAGTACTCTACAAGACCTTCATTTTGAGACTAGAGGGACCCCTGTGGGACGAACAGTTGGCCAGCAGCAAGGCGGCAAAGTTGGTACTTCGTGCCACACGGCTGTTCAATGTTCCAAGTTTAGAGCGCTTTAACGCCCTATCCGTGGGTGTTAATAGTCAAACTGGCAAAGATTCTTGAAGTACTCTACAAGACCTTCATTTTGAGACTAGACGGACCCCTGTGGGACGAACGGCTGGCCAGCAACAAGGCGGCAAAATTGGTACTTCGTGCCACACGGCTGTTCAATGTTCCAAGTTTGGAGCGCTTTAACGCCCTATCCGTGCGTGTTAATAGTCAAACTGGCATAGATTCGTGAAGTACTCTACAAGCCCTTCTTTTTGAGACTAGACGGACCCCTGTGGGACGAACGGCTGGCCAGCAACAAGGCGGCAAAGTTGGTACTTCGTGCCACACGGCTGTTCAATGTTCCAAGTTTGGAGCGCTTTAACGCCCTATCCGTGGGTGTTAATAGTCAAACTGGCATAGATTCTTGAAGTACTCTACAAGCCCTTCATTTTGAGACTAGAGGGACCCCTGTGGGACGAACTGTTGGCCAGCAGCAAGGCGGCAAAGTTGGTACTTCGTGCCACACGGCTGTTCAATGTTCCAAGTTTGGAGCGCTTTAACGCCCTATCCGTGGGTGTAATAGTCAAACTGGCATAGATTCTTGAAGTACTCTACAAGACCTTCATTTTGAGACTAAAGGGACCCCTGTTGGACGAACGGTTGGCCAGCAGCAAGGCGGCAAAGTTGGTACTTCGTGCCACACGGCTGTTCAATGTTCCTAGTTTGGAGCGCTTTTACGCCCTATCCGTGCGTGTAATAGTCAAACTGGCATAGATTCGTAAAGTACTCTACAAGCCCTTCTTTTTGAGACTAGACGGACCCCTGTGGGACGAACGGTTGGCCAGCAGCAGGGCGGCAAAGTTGGTACTTCGTGCCACACGGCTGTTCAATGTTCCAAGTTTGGAGCGCTTTAACGCCCTATCCGTGGGTGTTAATAGTCAAACTGGCATAGATTCTTGAAGTACTCTACAAGACCTTCATTTTGAGACTAGACGGACCCCTGTGGGACGAACAGTTGGCCAGCAGCAAGGCGGCAAAGTTGGTACTTCGTGCCACACGGCTGTTCAATGTTCCTAGTTTGGAGCGCTTTAACGCCCTATCCGTGGGTGTTAATAGTCAAACTGGCATAGATTCTTGAAGTACTCTACAAGACCTTTATTTTGAGACTAGAGGGACCCCTGTGGGACGAACTGTTGGCCAGCAGCAAGGCGGCAAAGTTGGTACTTCGTGCCACACGGCTGTTCAATGTTCCAAGTTTGGAGCGCTTTAACGCCCTATCCGTGGGTGTAATAGTCAAACTGGCATAGATTCTTGAAGTACTCTACAAGACCTTCATTTTGAGACTAAAGGGACCCCTGTTGGACGAACGGTTGGCCAGCAGCAAGGCGGCAAAGTTGGTACTTCGTGCCACACGGCTGTTCAATGTTCCTAGTTTGGAGCGCTTTTACGCCCTATCCGTGCGTGTAATAGTCAAACTGGCATAGATTCGTGAAGTACTCTACAAGCCCTTCTTTTTGAGACTAGACGGACCCCTGTGGGACGAACGGTTGGCCAGCAGCAGGGCGGCAAAGTTGGTACTTCGTGCCACACGGCTGTTCAATGTTCCAAGTTTGGAGCGCTTTAACGCCCTATCCGTGGGTGTTAATAGTCAAACTGGCATAGATTCTTGAAGTACTCTACAAGACCTTCATTTTGAGACTAGACGGACCCCTGTGGGACGAACAGTTGGCCAGCAGCAAGGCGGCAAAGTTGGTACTTCGTGCCACACGGCTGTTCAATGTTCCTAGTTTGGAGCGCTTTAACGCCCTATCCGTGCGTGTTAACAGTCAAACTGGCATAGATTCTTGAAGTACTCTACAAGACCTTCATTTTGAGACTAGAGGGACCCCAGTGGGACGAACAGTTGGCCAGCAGCAAGGCGGCAAAGTTGGTACTTCGTGCCACACGGCTGTTCAATGTTCTAAGGTTGGAGCGCTTTAACGCCCTATCCGTGGGTGTTAATAGTCAAACTGGCATAGATTCTTGAAGTACTCTACAAGACCTTCATTTTGAGACTAGACGGACCCCTGTGGGACGAACGGTTGGCCAGCAGCAAGGCGGCAAAGTTGGTACTTCGTGCCACACGGCTGTTCAATGTTCCAAGTTTGGAGCGCTTTAACGCCCTATCTGTGGGTGTTAATAGTCAAACTGGCATAGATTCTTGAAGTACTCTACAAGACCTTCATTTTGAGACTAGACGGACCCCTGTGGGACGAACGGCTGGCCAGCAACAAGGCGGCAAAGTTGGTACTTCGTGCCACACGGCTGTTCAATGTTCCAAGTTTGGAGCGCTTTAACGCCCTATCTGTGCGTGTTAATAGTCAAACTGGTATAGATTTTTGAAGTACTCTACAAAACCTTCATTTTGAGACTAAAGGGACCCCTGTGGGACGAACGGTAGGCCAGCAGCAAGGCGGCAAATTTGGTACTTCGTGCCACACGGCTGTTCAATGTTCCAAGTTTGGAGCGCTTTAACGCCCTATCCGTGCGTGTTAATAGTCAAACTGGCATAGATTCTTGAAGTACTCTACAAGACCTTCATTTTGAGACCAGACGGACCCCTGTGGGACGAACGGCTGGCCAGCAGCAAGGCGGCAAAGTTGGTACTTCGTGCCACACGGCTGTTCAATGTTCCTAGTTTGGAGCGCTTTAACGCCCTATCCGTGCGTGTAATAGTCAAACTGGCATAGATTCTTGAAGTACTCTACAAGACCTTCATTTTGAGACTAGACGGACCCCTGTGGGACGAACGGCTGGCCAGCAACAAGGCGGCAAAGTTAGTACTTCGTGCCACACGGCTGTTCAATGTTCCAAGTTTGGAGCGCTTTAACGCCCTATCCGTGGGTGTTAATAGTCAAACTGGCATAGATTCTTGAAGTACTCTACAAGACCTTCAGTTTGAGACTAGAGGGACCTTTGTGGGACGAACGGTTGGCCAGCAGCAAGGCGGCAAAGTTGGTACATCGCGCTACAAGCGGTTGCCAAGTACCAACTTTTAGGTTTTTTGAAAACGCTTAAGACGGACTATTTTTATGTTTTTTCTTCCCTTTGATTTATTTTTGAACTTGTTTATGATTTTTGAGGAGAATGACTTTGGTGGATGGAAATGAGCTTTGGTGGCTATGGTGGCCACCAATTTGGTGGCCACCTTCACGCACGTACCTTTTCTCATTTTTCACAAGCATAGTTTCAGTAGTTTTGGAAGGTGCTGATGACAACAATGAGATCAGTTCCGACCTCTGACCAAAGTTTTATCTGCGTAGGGGCTACCTTGACCCTAATTTTCAAATATAATCTTTCGACTCTTCATCACGAGTACATTACTCATAACCTCAAAAAAAAAAAAACTTGAAACAGCTTGCCGAAGGAAAGCAGGGACCGCCTAAGGCCAAGGTAGGTGTAAACGCCAGACGTGGATTGTAGTAAGGGGTTGTTCATAAAATACGTCACGCGTTTTGGAGGGGGGTGGGGGTCTGGCAAGATGTGATGAGTTGTGACGCGAGGGGGTGTGGGGGTGTCTGGCCTTGTGACGTATTTTCCACAAATACTAGCGCAATACGACATTTTGCGTAGGAAAACAATTAAAACGGCCCGCCTGCAAACGCGCGCTCTGTCGGCGGAACGCTTAACTTCGTCCGCGACCTGCGCTCACTCGGCCACTTCGGCGTCGTAGGCCTAAAACTGTTTGTAAACCTTATTGAAGCTTTTTTTCGTTGTTTCTCGTTAGAGCTTGAAAAATACGTCACATGGGGGGGGGGAGGGTCGGCCGGATGTGACAAAGCTGTGACAGGGGGCAGGTGGGGGGTCAAAAATGACCCAAAAACGCGTTACGTGTTTTATGAACAACCCCTAACTGGCGCAGCATCGCGAAGCCTGTTACGACAAGACCCAGTCTGGCGTACACCTACCTTGTATTGCTAGGGGATTATTGGTCTCTGTTGTTGGCTTGGATGAAGCGTAGAACTACGCCAGTTTCACTAGTGAATGGAAAGCGATCGTCATTCTTTACTTTTCCTTGCAAACCGCCCACGTGCGTGACTTACCACGGCGACGTATGAAAAGACCGTGACGAGAATGGCCACGTTGAAGACATCATGGATGCCCATGGAGAGGCGGAACGTACCAATGACCCCCATAAGAAGAGCCAACCGCACGATCAAAGATAGGTCCTTCGCGAAAAATTTCTGAAAGTAAAAGTGGGACACTTTGAGTCACTTTTCAGCGGTTTTTTTTTTTCTGGAACTGCTTAGTTTTTACTCAGTGATGAAAAAGTTGCCGTGGCCGGAGCTGTCCACTTTCAGAGCAGAGCCACGCCTTGTACCCATTCACTGATTTCTTTAACGTCGTAATGGTATTAAAAATTTCAGGAACGTGTCAGAATGATAATAGTAAAGGTTATCAGCTTGACAAACAGAAAAATAAAGTTTGCGAATAAAGTAACTAAAATATCAGCACAGTTCACCGAGGGATAGCCCAGTGGCGAATCCAGAGGTGGCCTGGGGGGGGGGGGCAAAGTAGCACTTTTGGTCTTCCTTTCAGGCGGCTATCTAGTAGGAGCCGTCGTCATTCGTCACTTTTCGATTTCGCCATCGTAATAGCACTCAAAAGTTTCGTTTTTTGATGCTGATTCCGGATATGACCTCGGTTTTGCGATCGGACATCATCTTCGTTGGGCTACCAGCCGATTTATGCAAAAATGTGGCTTTTTTCGCTTTTTTACCGTTTTTGAGTCACAAAATGGACTCCGGGCTTTCGGGGCGGTGGTTGTTCGACAGGTTGGTCTTCCCTAACACCAAAGTCAATGATTTGAGGCATGGGAAGATGTGCGGGGACACGCACATGCGTCCCAGACTTCAAAATTGACGCATTTGAGGTTAAAAACGGCATGTTTTTCAACCTTTTTACGGTGTTTGGCGGGACCTGTGAGGGCCTACACATTCGGTGACGCGAGTAAAAGTGGCCAAGTAGTGTCCCGGGGTCGGGGCATCCCAGCGCTGGAACCGCCGGGTGCCCAGGGAGGCAGGGGAAGGGGTGGGGGAGGCAGTAGCGTACTTCTTTTTCACCCAAAATATTGCGCGCCACAGGCCGGCTGTGGGCTGCTGCTTTCTTACTGACCTAATGATGTGTGTGCAGATCTTAGCTCAGCACGGGTTTCCCCGATGCCTACCCAGGACTCACCACGAGGAGGTGCCTGCACATCGAGTCCCGCCCGCCCACCCACCCGGGCATGGCTCATGGCTTATGACTTATATTCTATGGCTAGCGTTAAAAGACGACTTTGTCTTAAATATTGGCATAGCCTTCCTTGCCAGAATTTTTGTCCGGATAAGTCCGTCTCGGCGCTCTTCGCCCACAACTTTTTCTGCGGCGAGGGTGACTTCCCGGACATACCTCTCTACTGCCTGTGTGTGGCAGGGCAGAGGGGGTACAACGAGAGGCCCTGCTGCAGTGGCGGTCCGGAGGTCATCGTCGCTGTGTGCAGATAGAAGCGGAGGCGGCGTGACCGTGACGTTCTCCCAGAAGACAAGCTGGGTGTAGTCTTCTGCATCGAAGTTGATTGGTGGGACCACGAAGCTCCTGATTTTTCCTGCTCCTCGTGATGGTCACCGACGCGCGCAAGGATGTGCGGGAACTCGCTGTGGAGCGCATCGTGGAGGCACGCCGGCGTCCACCAGGCAGAAAAACCAGGAGCTTCGTGGTCCCACCAATCAACTTCGATGCAGAAGACTACACCCAGCTTGTCTTCTGGGAGAACGTCACGGTCACGCCGCCTCCGCTTCTATCTGCACACAGCGACGATGACCTCCGGACCGCCACTGCAGCAGGGCCTCTCGTTGTACCCCCTCTGCCCTGCCACACACAGGCAGTAGAGAGGTATGTCCGGGAAGTCACCCTCGCCGCAGAAAAAGTTGTGGGCGAAGAGCGCCGAGACGGACTTATCCGGACAAAAATTCTGGCAAGGAAGGCTATGCCAATATTTAAGACAAAGTCGTCTTTTAACGCTAGCCATAGAATATAAGTCATAAGCCATGAGCCATGCCCGGGTGGGTGGGCGGGCGGGACTCGATGTGCAGGCACCTCCTCGTGGTGAGTCCTGGGTAGGCATCGGGGAAACCCGTGCTGAGCTAAGATCTGCACACACATCATTAGGTCAGTAAGAAAGCAGCAGCCCACAGCCGGCCTGTGGCGCGCAATATTTTGGGCGAAAAAGAAGTACGCTACTGCCTCCCCCACCCCTTCCCCTGCCTCCCTGGGCACCCGGCGGTTCCAGCGCTGGGATGCCCCGACCCCGGGACACTACTTGGCCACTTTTACTCGCGTCACCGAATGTGAAGGCCCTCACAGGTCCCGCCAAACACCGTAAAAAGGTTGAAAAACATGCCGTTTTTAACCTCAAATGTGTCAATTTTGAAGTCTGGTGTCCCCGCACATCTTCCCATGCCTCAAATCATTGACTTTGGTGTTAGGGAAGACCAACCTGTCGAACAACCACCGCCCCGAAAGCCCGGAGTCCATTTTGTGACTCAAAAACGGTAAAAAAGCGAAAAAAGCCACATTTTTGCATAAATCGGCTGGTAGCCCAACGAAGATGATGTCCGATCGCAAAACCGAGGTCATATCCGGAATCAGCATCAAAAAACGAAACTTTTGAGTGCTATTACGATGGCGAAATCGAAAAGTGACGAATGACGACGGCCCCTAACCAACAGGAGGGGAAAATTAGTGAGCCAGAATAGGAAATTTATTGTTTGGAAAGGGAAATTTCACTTGTCACGACGGCAAAATTACCCCTGCAAGTTGGTGTAAATGTACACCTGGACATGCCGACCATCTTTCTCGAACCGTAGGGGTAAATTTACTCGCGTCTCCGCTCGGCCAGTCCGGCCGGATAAGTACAGCGCTTGCAACACCCACCTGCAAGGATCGCTCGTGGCGCAGTGGTTAGCGAAGCGGGTTCTACCTTCAAAAGTCGTGGGTTCGACTTTTCCACTAAAGCCGACCGTCTTGTCAGTTTTAGCCACTGAGGCTACCCAAAGGAATAATTTTACCCCTGTGGCGAGGCATATTTTGGGTTGGTAGAAATTCACCCCTGTGGTTTAGATAAGCATAATACCCTGACCATGTGCGTACATTTCACTTAAAATGGGTGGAGAAATTCGTTCTGAAATATAACAATCAATTTACCTTCCAATGGCATGGGAAAAAACTTCCCCTTGGCGTTGGACAAAGGCGTTGCCCGGTTCAAATGCGTACATTTACCCTCAAAATTTTTTACAGTGATAGGAAAAAATGGTTTGCAGAATCGTGGAGGGGACGACAAAATCTAGTGAAATATGTATACGCGAGGTTCGTGCGACGACATTTGAGCGTAAAATGCGATGGTGGAAGTTTTTCGGTCAATGTTCACCAAGTGACTTCGAAGACAGCCTGTCAGTTTCAAGAATCGCCACATATATATTTCACTAGTTCTTGATGTCCCCTTTAATATTCTGTTAGCCTTTTCCCCGTGGTACTGGTGGTTCTTGAGATCGAACTGAAATGAAAAGACCCTGTTATCGCCTCATTTCCTCCGTTTTGAAGTTGGCGGTCGTCTGTCAGGGCCCTGGACGGTGGTGTGTATCGGAACTCGGTGCAGGCCAGGCGGTCCGGCGCGACACATTTATGAGAGCTCGCCTGCAGCCGGGCATTGTCTTCGCCGCCTCCCTCTCCCCCAGCGGTAAGCCGGGGCTGCAGACGATGACCTGGAGCGCGCCAGGGGGCGCCGACGGACTATCCCTATGCACAGACCAGCGCGTGTATTGCCGGGAGAACAAGTTTCAATTCACTGAGAAAACCTTACAAACTGCTGCATACTGGACGACACGCGGCGCGTGAGTTTTTTGGCCATATTTCCTAAACCAGTTAAGATAGACGGGTACAGTAAGCGAGCTGACTTTAGGTCTCTGTTTGAACTACAATCGGCTCACTTACTAACCCGTCTAACTCCACTGAAAATATATCGGCGTGACTTCGTGCCGTATGCCGGTTTTCGGCATGACTTTTCTCGTAAAACGCACTGCCATTCACGCCACATGACGGCGTGACTCACATGTCATGCCATTTTTCGGCGTGAATTCCCTGTCACGCCAATTTTTGGCGTGACTTTTTGTCACGCCATAATTCGGCCATGTGTCCGACCGTAACATTTTCAGTGTCTAATGGGTTTACAAGATATGACCAAAATAAACTACCTGCCGCGCGTCGTCCAGTATGCAGCATACCGGCGATTTGTTTGGCTCGCGTTGCTAGGCAACGGCGGTCCAGGGAGGGGGAGCGTGTGAATACTACACTGTTAACTCCTTACGGGCACTGTAAAAACTTCTGTACTTTTGTACGGAAGATGTACAAAAGAATATAGTACGGAAGTTCAGACGAAAGTACGGAACGTCCGTATCTGCTCCATGTGAGCTCATGTAAACGGGCACGGAAAAAAACACAGAGAGTTCCGTACTTGGCAAGTACGGACGGTCCAGGCAAATTGTTGACCTGACATGTTCTGTTTTTATTCCGTACTTTTTTCTACCAGTGGATACACTTAATCTGTATTGCGAACAGTTTTGTGCAAAAGTAATTACGAATGGATTTTGTTTGTAATACGGAAGATTTTATCCGTATGACAAACGTTTTCGTACCCGTAACATAAACAAACATATCTGTAAGGCACGGACGTTACAATCTTTGTAATATGGATAAAGTCACCCGTATTACAAACAAAACCCATACGTTATTACGCGTGTACAACCAGGGGGTGGTAACGACCTAGGGAGTGCGTGAAGCCATGCTCGAGCGAGGTGCATGGGTTACGGCCTTTTCTTCGATTGTAGAATCTAGGCCGTTGTTTGCAAAACGCTTTGTACAGATCAAAAGAGCATAAAATTTTAGGTGCATTAGACCTAGTGGCCTGTCCGACACTTCCAATTCAACCTAAAACAAGGGCGAGTACCTTTACATCAACATGGCGCAAACGCGGTTTTTCGCACATTTTTTGATTTCATGTGTTTTTCGGTGTTTTCACTTCAATTTTATTTTTTTTTCTAAGGTGGGAGTTTCGAGAAAGGCAATAGGCATAATGCACCCTAAATTTTATGATCTTTTGATCTGTGAAAAGCGTTTTGCAAACAACGGCCCACATCTTACAATCAAAGGAAAGGCCGTAACCTCTGCACTGATGGCGCGAGCATCGCTTCACGCTCTCCCTGGGCTGTTGCCACCCCCTGGTACAACTGTCAGCAATACAGATGCGTGTGTCCGTAGAAAGTTTAAGTGTAGAAGGGTCTATTGCGTGGCTGGAGCTCCACACCTGCACATGGTTGATGCCATCCACAAGCTGCTGGTGCATCTTGACGGTGTCCACGAGTCTAATCCAAGTCTCCGTCTTTGCTGTGCGCTCCGTGAGGAGGTACAAGGCGCACTGCATGTCCAGGGACGCCATCCAGTGCAGGGCGCTCTGCGTCTGATGACGGAAAGAATGAGTAAGGCAGACGGTAAACAATTTCGCGGAGGCAAACAAGGCTTCACGGCAAAGTTTATTGTCGGCTTAGCAGAGGCGTTCCATGCCAGTCCTACCACTTTCGCAGGTCATCATCTCAGAATTGGATGCGAATTGATTTTGACGTAGTACTGCATGGGGAAACATGCTGTGCAAAATCTCAGGCCGATCGGACAAATAGTTCCTGAGATATGAGTTTTTTTTTATTTTTGCCTGAACATAAGCTTGAGTGGTTTTAATGAAATAGCAATTTTTTCACATTTTCCGTCCGGGTTTCGTCACTATTGGAGCTATGGCGATTCTGAAGACGGTTGCCTAAAGGAAAAACTATAAGGATTCCAAATCTGCAACGGGATTTGAGATCGGAACACCGGAAAGGAGAGAAAAGTGGCCAAAATAACAGAATTTTCGTCTATTTTTGACCATATTCAAACCTATAGTTTCTCTATACGCCTATCGTGAAAATTTTAAGTGAGTAATACAAATTGTAGTCCAAGACGAGCCCTATCGAGCTGTGACGCGAAAAATTGGATTATTGCCCTAACTTCGGAGCTACAGCCACTCGAAAATTGTGTTTTTCACCTAAAGTTACAGTTTTGCTTAAAGTGCTCTGTAGTTAGAACCCTCTTCCCCATACCCAGGCCATGAGTCTATTCGTACAAATATGGTCTGTCCCTTCTGAATGGTGACCGACAGACTCGTTTGGGCAACCCTGGCGCGCAGTGACCCCGCAGACCGGTGGAGGCGGTCAAAACCCCGGAGGCGTTTTGAGGTCCAGAGTCGCTAATTGGGACTCGAACCGAACGTGTGACAGCATTTTCGTGCTCCGAGCGGCCGGTGAGGAGGCGACCGCGCGCGCTTCCCTATCGCTCACGGAGCGACAAGCGCGGCAATAAAGCGCTTTCCGTAGCTTCCCTAACGCTTCAAGGACCGTCGGAGAGCGCCTTTGCCAGCTTCCCTGCGCACCCGTGGAAGCACCAGGGAAGCCACGGGAAGCGCGTGGATTTTCGACTGGGCTTCTTTCGATGCACAGTGAAGAGTGGATTAACAGTCACAACCTTCATTTTTTCTCCCAGTGTAAATAAAATAAATGCCTATCGCCCCGGACTTATTCATTCATTCCTGTTATAAGTGTTGAATTTTTTAAGTCTTTCGGTGAGCAGGGGTTTTCGTGCTGATTCCTGTCGGCTTGCCTACAATAAGGGTCTGTCTGTCCATGGTCTAAAGATAATAGGTGCAATCGATGTGTTTCTGGGGGAGTTCTCTGCGGAAAGGTTTCCGAGGCGCTCCCTACTTCGAGATTGAGAAATCGGCAATGGCAAAGGGACAGCAATAGGTTTTGACGGTAGCAATCAGTTACAAACATCCGTAATATATTATTACTGAAAGACACGTACCAAAAACGTGGTGGCGCTGGCAGCGATGCACACACAGTGCAGCGAGACGATGGCAACGTGCAGCCACCCGCTCGCCTCCTCTGGCCAGAACGAAACTGCATGTTGGCCAGTCACAACGAACTTGCAGATAAGCTCTGTCCCCAACAGTGGGCCCTGCAAACGCATTCAGGGCAACCCTGCCCCGTGAGTGGGTGGAAGAATCGTAAGTGTGCACCAATGAGAAAGTCAAATAGGCTCAAGGATTGGGAGGGGAAGAAAAGTGCGCCCTTGCGCCGCTGATATCAGGACTTTGAGCCATCCCTCGACCTGTGATTTTAACTAGACATGTATAGATGAGTGCAAACATTCTACACTCTTAACGTTTTACGGACAAACGTATCTGTATTACGAACAGTTTTGTGTAAACATTATTACGGATGCATTTTGATTATACACTGGGGGCCATAATTAAGGGGACACTTTTTCAAAGTGGCCGCCAAAATCGAGTTTTATAGCTAAGATTTTGAAACTTGGGTGGACGTTGCCTTTGAGTGTCCTCTACACTGCAAAGCCAAGTAGTAAGTTTGCTTGCCACAAATTTGGCAAGCCGTTTTGAATGCCAAAAATTGGCAAGCTTGGCCCGGAAATATTCTCAAACTTGCCAAAATATGGCAAGCTTATGCAGATTTCATGTCAAAGCTTGCCAAATTTTGGCATTCAAAAAGGCTTGCCAAATTTGTGGCAAGCAAACTTACCACTGGCTTTGCAGTGTACAGGTGCGCAAAGTTGCATTGACAAAATTGATCATAAGGGGTTGTTTTATCCCCCTACAGAGCGAAGGGGCCGCTCGGAGCCGGCCGCTCGGAGCATCTTTTAAGCTATAAATATTTAAATTCGGTTCACTGGAACAGATTCTTCGTGTCCTCTTGCAGTTGAAATTTGAAGAATATAGACAGAAAATGTATTTTTTAGGAACATTTTTTTTCCTGGTTATATATTTGGGTATATCAAGTTATTTCTGACAACTAGAAGTTAATTGCAATTCAATGACACCCTTTCCAGCATTGTGGGATAACGTTAAGGCCTTCAGAAGGCCATTTCAAATTGTGTGGTTGACTAGATTTGATATCGGGGCACGATTATAGGACACAACATTGCACTAAGGATGGAAACCAGTACTCCTAGGAACGTAGGGTAAGGCAATGGAAGTGGTGGGGAAGTCAGTGGAAGTCCTTGGAAAACAACGGAAGTGGCGGGAAAGTGGGCGGATATCGTTGGAAGACCATGGAAGTGACGAGGCAGTCAGTGGAAGTCGTGGGATGACAATGGAAGTGGCGGGGAAGTGCGTGGAAATCGTGGGAAGTCAATGGAAGTGGCGAGGAAGTTAATTTAAGTCAGAAGACGTCCTGGGAAGTCAGTTGAACGACAAAAGAAGTCGGTGGAAGTGTTTGGACAAAATTGAAAGAGTTGGGAAGAGTGCAAAATGACTTCCCAGTGACATCCCAGTTCTATCAGGGATCTTTCGTCCCTCACTTCTTTGGGCGCACACTAAATTACTATGTAGGTTTTAGTGCATACGTAACGTACGAAATTAAACATGCACTAGTTGCGCACAAAATTGTGCGCAATAACGCACGATTTTCTGCATACCCGCGCACTAAATTGTGCATTGTCACGTACAAATTCGTGCGTTACAAAGTGCATATTTCAGGGGGCAGTAGCGTCATTTTTTTTCAAAATATCGATTTTTGTTTTTTTTTTTTGCTTAAAAAATTCTTTGAACCTTTCTTAGTAACCAGTTAAGAGGATATCTGGAAATTCTGATCCGTTTGGACGGTGTGGCCACTGCAGTGCAGCCCTGCATTTTGGCGAAAAGGGCCTAAGTGCAATTTTAGCGGTTAAACCCGTCTAATTACACCGCAAGTGCCCCCGCGCCGTCCGGGCGGTTTGAAATTCGCGCCAGGCGAGCCGAGCGGCAGTGGGGGTTGCCCCGCAACCACGGCAGCCGACCCGTACACGGCCCGAAGCCGCCCGAAGCCACCCGAAGCCGCCCGAAGCGTGGCTTCCCCCTCCCTACTTCCTTCGGGCCCACGCGTCTCCGCCGTCTCGCTGCCTCGCTCCTTCCCCCTCCCTTCCCTTCAGCAATTCCTGGCCGCATGCATCCAAGTTCTCTAGCCAGCCACCGCAAAACTGTGCAGGGCTGCAAGCAGAAGAGGAAGAAAGAGAAAGATTGAGAAAGGTCGTGGAACTGCCAAAAATTACTGGAAATGTTTGCGCCCGATCCTCCCGAGCCTCCGGTCCGGGCCCTGATGACGAGACGCCGAAGAAGCGTGGGTCAGGTCTCCGGCCCTCCAAAAGGAAATTCACGGGTAATCAATTCACCAGGGAGAAAGAAGCTCGAGAAGCCAGAGAACGCGCCGACGCCGAGGCCCGAGCACAAGCCGAGGCAGCACGCCGCGCTCAGGTTAGCTCCTAAGCCAGTGAACAACATAGTGAAGTACGTGGGCCGCTCTGTCATTGGCTGAAATTTTTTTCAGGAGCCACCAGCGGGACGCGTGACGCGTGCTAGGGCCCGTGCTGTACCGACACCGACGCGGACGCCAACGCCTCAACCCCTCCCACCCCCATCCCTCCCTGGTCCGGCGACGCCGAGCACGTCAACAACAACACCATCAGCTGATGCACCAAGACCGTCGTCTGCTTCCACCAAGAAACTGCGGCGCAGCGTGAATCCAGAAGTAGACGAGGCCAGGAAGGACTGGCAGGGGTTTCGAGTCGTTGATCTCGATCTGTTTTTGGACTCAATTCTGAAAAACTGTGTTTGCAAAGTGTGTTTTGAGTCAGTGAGAATTAGTGAAACAAGCCAGTGTGGTTTAAGTTCAGTGTTTACTTTATCATGCCCGAATTGTCAGATCCAAGATACCTTCAGAAACAGTCAGATGCTAGCCAAAAACATTGCTGAAGTAAACAGGAGAAGTGGGTACGCATTCAAGAGCCTAGGACTAGGTTATAGTGACTTCAAACAATTCTGCGGTCTCATGGATTTGCCTAAGCCTGTGGCCAGCACTACTTTTGATCGAGGTTTGAGTGCTATCCAGGAAGCTTCTAGTGTTGTTGCTGAAGAATCTATGCAGCGGGGAGCCATGGAGGAAAAAGAAGCGACTGGGAAAGAGACTGTAACTGTCAGTGGTGATGGTACATGGCAAAAGCGAGGTTTCACTTTGCTTTTTGGAATTGTGACCTTAGTTGGACTTATTACCGGTAAGGTACTTGATTTCTTTGTGCTCTCTTTAGTGTGTAAAATATGTGATGCTTATAAAGGACCCAAAGAAGGCATGGAGTATGAAGAATGGAAAGAAGAACACATTGATCAGTGTACTAAAAACCATGAAGGATCCTCGGGGAGTATGGAAGTTTCCGGTATGCTTCAACTATTCAAGAGATCTCAAGCACAACGAGGAATCATCTATGAAGAATATATTGGTGATGGAGACTCTAAGACTTACAAAGCTATAACTGAGAGTAAGCCTTATCCAAATGTTGAAGTAAAGAAGAGAGAGTGTACAGCACACGTGCAAAAGAGAATGGGAACTAGGCTCCGGAATAAAAAGAAGGAACTCTCTGGGAAGAAATTGAGTGATGGAAAACCTATTGCCGGTAAAGGGAGACTAACTGATAAAGTGATTGACAGGATTGCCGAGTAGTATGGTAAAGCTATTAGATCATCAACAACCGTGGAAGAAATGCAGAGAAAAGTGTGGGCCATCTATTATCATATGTCTGCATCCGATTCCAACCCATCCCACCAATACTGTCCAAAAGGGGATGACTCCTGGTGCACTTATCAGAGAGCTGTAGCCAACAAGCAAGTAAGGAGATTTAAGCATAAACAAGGCATTCCTCTAGCCTGTATGGAAGCCTGCCGGAAAGTCTTTGAAGATCTCACCCATGATGATTTACTGAGTAAATGTGTTGGCGGCTTTACACAGAATCCAAACGAGTCTTTCAACAATGTTATATGGCTAAGATGACCTAAAGTAAAATTCTTCGGTAAGAAATCTGTTGATATAGCAGCTGCTGAAGCAGCCATCCACTTCAATGATGGCTACCGAGGCAAAATTAGAGTGCTGAGAGAGATGGGAGTGCAGCCCGGCAGGTTTTGTATAGATTGGGCTATTTCAGCAGACGATGCAAGAGTGATTCAGGCTGAGGAACGAGCCCAAGAATGCACCAAGGAGGCAAGAGTTGCTCGATTGAAGAAGAGGAAGGATGCAGAGAGGGAAGCTGAAGACGATTCCTACTTGCCAGGAGGCCATTAATGATTATTTTGTATTCTACCGTGTTTTTTCTGATAATAAATCTTTAGAGCTGTTTTTCTCAATACTTGAATTTTTGACCTTGCGCGCAGGATTCTGAGAGAACGGTTTGAGATATCTTCCTCAAATTTTACGGGGTGTTTACACTAGTTATTGTCCTCAAAATGACCCTTGGGTTTTCTGATTGAAGCATTTTAAGTCAGTAAAAAAAATTTCAAAGGTGGTAAATTTTGATATGTTTTTTTTTTTTTTCAAACTTTAAAAATGAAAATAAAAAATAGTTCCTTTTAATATTTTGGAAAGCTAGAGGGTCATTTTGCTTGCCAGAGTGTGTAGAATAAGTGGTTAAAATTTAGTTGGAAAATTTTCAACGGTGAGTGGCTAACTTGGCGCGCAGTGACTTCATGCAATTCTTAGCCAACTTTACAGTGTATTCTTATGCCTAGTGCAGATCCCACAAAAATGGAGCAAATTCAATCACATTTTTTTAAAAATGATCCTTAAGACACCCTCTTTTCAATGAGCACACATACATACCCCACAGAATGACCTAGGAGCTCTGAAGAAGGAACAAACTTTGCCAAAATAACAAAAAAAAATCGTGTCAATGGCGCTACTGCCCCCTTAATTTCGTGCGCGGGCGCGCATAAAATCTACATAGTAATTTAGTGTGGGCTCGGTACCGCCACACAAATGGTTTTCCAGACCCGCACAAAATACTTCTTGTTTGTTAGTGCTGCCTCTGCACTTTTTTTTAAACGTGTCTGAAAAAAATTACAAAAAATTTAGAATGCTTAACTTTGAAACCCGTCCCTCTGCTCGACTTCTTGTTTAAAAGTCCCGCGCCTCGCTCATTTCTCAAGAAAGATTTGCTAATTACTGTAGTTGAAAGACGACAGATGTGCCTTCTCATTGTAGAAGATATTATTGTAAAAAGTACTACATTTTTATCCCTAAAGTGTGCCCTCATTTCGTCCCTTGATTTTTGGCCTTGTTTTGGCCCTCTGCTTTAGAAAAAAAACCATCAACTAGCGTTCAAGAAAAAAAGAAATATTTTCTTATTTTACCGGCGGTCCCAGTTGGCAGTATGATCGCTGAACGATTTCCAGAGTCGTTGGGGGCAAAGACAATATTTTGGGTCTTTCCTCTGAGCACTCCACTAGAAACTAGAGAAAATTTACTACAACTACAGCCCTAAGGTTGTAATCATTCTTAACTCCGAATACCCCTGGAACAGCTACACCACACATGATGTCAATTTCATTCCCCTGCCAATTTTTGGGCAGGTTGTGACTTAAAATGTGACAATTTATGATTTTGACAAAATTATGGTCGAAACCTATCATGAAAGTCGCGTTCCTGAACTCCGAAACATCTTAACTCCGTACCACTTTGTCAATTTTCAGCATATTCCCAGAAAAAATACATGAGAATTTCGAAATTTCTGAAATTCAAAATGAAGCGTTGCGGGCTCAAGGATTTCTCTTCTGGGTGGACTAAATAAAGACTTTTTCAGAAATACCTCGTTTGGATCAACTTCATTTTTACGGAGTCAGCGGCCCGAAAATGTAGGTTCCGATGCAAACCACCCTGCTGCGTACCTGCCACCGCACCAGCTTCTTGAGGTAGCGGAGGCGGCCGGCCGTCCTGCGGAGGCGCTGCATGCCGTCCGTGTCCGCGGCGCCGCGCCGCAGGGCGTCGTCCTCGATGCGGCGCGACGCCTCCAGCAGCGGCCGCATGCACCGCGACAGCGCGCCGGGCGCGATGCTCAGGACGTGCTGCACAAAGGTCGCGGCCCTTGTGGTTAGTGTGCCAAGTGGCATTTTTCAAAGTCGAGTCAAATCGAAGTTGTTTATTTTTTTCAACCGAATCGAGTTAAAGTTTCTTTTTTTTTTTTTTTTTTTTAATTTTTTACTTGAACCGAATCAAATGTCCCAACTTTGAATCCGATTTGAATCTAAGCCATAATTATGCTTGAACCTTACCGAACCTTGGACAAATGTACAAGTTTGGGCAAGAAAACGTTGTTAAACTCACGGAGTAATGACTTATTAAATGACTTAAAGACGGGCTTTGAGTATTGTATCCGGGTGAAATACAAATATTGGCAAACGTAAGCGCACTGAGCGTGCTCGACATTCAAATCCAAACGAAACGCCCCGGTTTTCTCGAATCACCTACATCCGAAACCTGTTGCTTTGAAATCTATCTGAATCGGAGGTATCTTGAATTGATTCGACTCAATTCGGATTCAATGGGTTTGCACGTCTCTACACGGTACACGGCTTAGAGTCAGGAGAGCCACTGTCACTGCATATCTATAGGCAAGGGAGACACTTGATGTCTTAAATTTAAGAAATATTTTGGCAGTGCGACAGAATTGGACACTCCGGTGGCTTAGGACACCTACTGTTGGTCTTCTCGGAGGACGATTTAGAACCAGAAGGCCGAACTTTGGCAGTCGCATGACGCGCAGGCGTCGCAAGGAAACTTAGCAATTCATTTGCAGTGTTGGCAAGGTAAAAAGATAGTAAGTGAAGCGAAACAACACTGCAGACCTGTCTACTTAGCACGCACTTACAAATGCATGGTTCAAAGTAGTGGGCCTCCTGTGAGAGGGACGCAGAGCGGCAGCCAATCAGAACGCATTGGTGTCCCCTGGGCAAAACCCGCCCTGAAATTACCCCGCGCGAGGCTAGTATGAGGATTAGTCGCGGCCAGATTAGTGCCGACTACCTGCGGACCTGCTGGACCGGCCGGCCACACGCGCACGGTTAGGGTTCTCATACGGCAGGTAGTCTCGCGCACCGCTGCCCAGGGGACACCAGCCCACTAGTTGAAAGTACACAGTAACAAATTCGTATGCGCAGCATTGAGTTATACGGCGCCAAATATGCAGTTGTAAGTGTACTTGCCAAGCATGCGTTTGCAGGTGCGTGCTAAGAAGACATTTAGGTTTGCAGTGAACATTTCCAGGTCGCGGATTTATTTAGGAACTTTTTTCTGAAGACGTCGTGGGCCCGGTAGCGAGCTTACCTATTTATTTGTCTCGGTTTTAACGCCTTCTACTCACTGTCTGAAGGATATGATTGGAACGAAGACCTTCACATGTGGTGTAGAATACAGTACTTCGGAGAAGCGCTAGGGCGGAAGTTGAGAAGAAATCAAGAAAAACCAAAGCCGGACTTGTATGAGAATGTGGCTTTGCGGAAGCGGCAGAACGGCGACGGAGACGCCCATTCGCCCAGTTTCGCACACTTTGTTCTTTTTGATTTCTTCTTAACTTCCTGTTCAGCGTTTCTCCGATGTACCCTACTTCGACAGAACAGCTTCGCAAGATTCTGAGTTTTTCAGGGTTATTTTAAAACAAAGAAGTTAAGGGACAGGATAATTGACCACCAAGCGACTGAAGGGGTTTACTTTATTTAGATCATTTTTCAGGAGAAACAGAAATTCAAGTGGAGAACTCAACAAAATTGGAGAAAGGTAAAAATTACTCAAAAAAAGCATGGACAATAACAGTGAAAATTTTCGATAGTGCAAGACAACTGCTTATAGATGGTTCTGTTATATAAATCCTTGCTTCAAAATGGCCACGTAACCCGCAAAATGACTGTGTTATTTGCACGGTGCGTAGTTTACTTCCTCTTTGTTGCTGAGCGAAGCAAGCACTCTGTTGGGAGATTTGAACCTCGGGAATGACCGCCCCCCCCCCCCCCATACTTCGGTTAACTTGAGGTATCTTCCTATTATTATTAATACTATATTCATATGCGTATACATAGTCCAAGCTATTCAGGCCAAGCAATATAGGCCGAGCTATATAGGCCAAGTTCAATAGGTGCAGCTTTATAGGCCAACATGCATTTGCATCTGCAAGAAAAGCCAGCTCAGTATCAAGGCCGAAGGCCTTCCCCTGGCTAGTTAAATCAAGTCATCTTTTAAACTTTACGAGTTATACACACGAAAGATCACCCAAAAGAAAAGGGAAGACGTCTCTGACCATAAAGCATTCTTTCCTTGAAATTATTTTCATCTGATACATAATTTTTCTTTTTAACGGACCATTTGAGAGAGCAGGAGGCACAAAACTCCAATACAGAAGTACAGCCCCACCGCTGCACGGTCCAACTCGCCACGTTTCACATTTATCCAGAACGCCGGGAGGATTGTGAGCTGGAACAGATGACACGCCCCAAGCATCAAATTAGTACACATTGTTGGCGAACCTGTGCCAGGCATTTACATCCGTATGTCTAGCAGATGTGACCATGTGTGATTGTGTGATGGCCACTCAACAAATGTCGAAGGCAACTCGGCTTCGGAAGCAAAATGTGATCTTTAAAAAAAAATGTGGGAATAGAGCATTCTAGTCGTCGCCGATAGAAGAACAAGATAAGGAACGATGCCGGGAGGAAAGGGAATATGAAATATGTTGTCAAATATTTTTCTCTCTTTTGTCAAAGAGTATTTGCAGCCAGCATAATTGCGTTTTACAGATTGATGCGTCGGGAAACCCTAAAACTAATGTATTCGAACAGGTGTGTGAGGTTGGGTTGCGGGTTGCCGGCGTCAGTTCCGGTTTTGTGAATTTTCCTGTTCTTCACTCGGCGACGACTTAGATGCCTTATTGGCACCACAAGCCGCTATTACGTTATAACTCGGCATCCACCCTCCACAATCTTGCAACGAAGTCCAATAGAGCATTTTAGTCGTCACCGATCGCAGAACAAGAGGAAGATCAAAACCGGGATCCGGGGAGAAAGGGAGTAGGAAGCGAGCCCTGTTTAGAAAGAAGTGTTCTCCTTCGCCACAAAGTATTTGAAATGGGCTACACTGCTTTAAGTAGAGACGCTTCGGAAACCTCCTTAACTAATGCACAAGAGTGGGTATGAGAGGTTTAAGTTGCCAGTGCCATTTACGGTTTTGTGATATTTTTTTTCTTGTTCGCCCGACGACTTGAATGCTATTTTTAGGATGATCTTCACAATATGTCAAGTTGTTTCTGTTTAATGTTTCTTTGAGCAATATCAAATAAGAAAAGCCACACCTCTCCATGACCTTTTCCGATTCTCCTGATATTTTGTGGGCTTTTTAGAAACCTAAAGGGAAGTCTTTTGCCAAATTTCCAGATCCTGAAAAAAATTATCGGCTTAGTTGCGGGTAATTTTAGTTTAACTTTTGGAGTAAAAACACGGATTTGGGTATTTTGCGCTACATGGACAACTTTCATCCCTCAGGGTTCAAATTTGGCATCCTTATGTAAAATTGACCAAGAAACAAGAATATAACCTCGGATTTGACGTGGGACAAATACTGGCTGCACCAGCCTCAGAAAACCACTAAAATATGGCCTAAAATTTACGTTTGGCTTGGGACTTTTTTAGAAAACATTTTTTTTGCGCCATCCAATGTTTTGATCATGTAGAAAAAAACAAGATAAGTCAAATGAGCATCCGCGCAGATTTTTCTTACAAGCCGTTTAGGAGTTATGAGACTTCAAAGTCTAAAAGTTACGTCCAAAATACTTGAGATAGGAAGTTTTTTCATAAAATTGACAAAAAATAACTTCTTCATACCTAAATCGATTCATCTTAGCAAGTCAAAGAAAAAATTCCATTACAACTACGAGGTCCGAATCGAAATGTAAATGTTCTACACCATTATAGTTTAAAACTTGTATGATCCAGAAAATTCACATTTCGATTCGGACGTAGTAGTTGTAGTGGAACTTTTTCTTTGCCTTGCTGAGATGAATCGATTCATGTATGCAGAAGGTATTTTTCGTCAATTTTATGAAAAAACTTCCTATCTCAGGTATATTGGACGTAACTTTTAGACTTCAAAGTCCCATAACTGCTAAACGGCTTGTTAGAAAAATCTGCGCGGGTGCTCATTTGACTTATCTCGTTTTTTTCTACATGATCAAAACATTGGATGGCGCAAAAAAAAATGTTTTCTACAAAAGTCCCAAGCCAAACGAAAATTTTAGGCCATAGCCTAATTTAGTGGTTTTCTGAGGCTGGTGCAGCCAGTGTTTGTCCAACGTCAAATCCTAGGTTATATTCTAGTTTCTTGGTCAATTTTACATAAGGATGCCAAATTAGAACCCCCAGGGATGAAAGTTGTCCATGTAGCGCAAAATACCCAAATCCGTGTTTTTACTCCAAAAGTTAAACTAAAATTACCCGCAACTAAGCCGATAATTTTTTTCAGGATCTGGAAATTTGGCAAAAGACTTCCCTTTAGGAGTCTAACAAGCCCACAAAATTTTAGGAGAATCTGAAAAGGTTATGGTGAGGTGTGGCTTTTCTTATTTGATATTGCTCATCATGAGTGAAATTTCGTCAATTTTAGAACTACGGCACTTGATTAAATAATTTGCACCCTCCAACCAGTACACTCCTCGATAGTAATTACTGGTGACTATTATCGCAACGTTTTTGTGCGCAGAGTTAAATGTTTCCTGAGTATGGGTCCGACGATTCACCACTTTATGTTTTGTGAAACACTTCCGATCACTTCATTGCACCGCGACCGCGAAAATTTGATGGAAACTAGAAACGACGTAGAGGGTTTCAAGACCCAATCCATTCACGGGACTCATCGTAGAGTCTGTGTGTGAAGCGAGGGGGTATGCACTCTCAAAACGAGTGACCCGATTAATACGCTACTACGCTCTATTACTTTTCTAAATTTCCGCAATTTGCTTTTAAAAAAGCCCAAACCAACCCTAAAACAACCAAAAAACAGGCCAAATTGTGACATTTTCGTCTCTTACGCGCACTTTTACCGATTGAGAGACCCGACTATTACACGAGTGCATTCCTCTCGTTGTGAAGTGTTGTCAATTCTTGCCTCAATTATTACGTCTCCCACGAGGACCATCTGATCCAGCAGCTTGCTCCGCAGCGGGGACGTCCTTCTCAAGTGATCTTCGACTGCAAGCGTCATCGACTGCTCGTTGGAAAGCAACGCTGGAATTATCACATCACTGACTGGAGCCATCGGGCAAAGGGGAGCAACTCTTTCTCAAATCAAGCAGGCCCAAAACCTTCATATCTCAGATCACCCACAATCCGAAAGGTGATACTTCCAGTACCTTTTTTTGTCATGACAAATGAGACATATCGCGAAAATCTTGCCTTCAAAGAGGCGATAGACAAAAGTAATGCCTAAATTTGGCGATACTTCGGAGCATTGCCAAAATTTGGCAATAAACTTTGAACGAGTTAACGGACAAGGTAATTGTAAACCAACAACATTGAGCGATCACTGCAAGAAAAAGTGTAGATAGTACAACAAAAGTACAACAAAAACTGTACAATAAAAGTACAACAGGGATTGTAGAAAGTACAACGAGAATTGTACAAACCACAACGAGGCCTGGACTGCACAGCACTCGTCATGCCGGTTCCATTGTACTTTGTACAACAATTGTACAACAATTGTTGTACTTTGAAAGTACAACAAATTCCTGATAAAAAAATTGCCAGTAATTTGTGTACTTTTGTTGTGGTCTTTTCTTGCAGTGATACTCTATTAGAATTGCCAAATTTTGGCGATACTTTTGTGAACCGTCATTTTGAAGGCTAGAATTTCGGGCATGACAGTTTGTTGGCGATGATCAATCATCGCCTTGAAAGACAATTAAGTATCGCCTTAAAATTCCGAGTGATATTCTGTCGATTTTGAGAACTGAATTTTGAAATCTGACAAATGACATAAGGTTTATTTTTCATCCTACTTAAGCCTAAACTCAACTCTGCCAAAAAACTAAAGCTTTACAGAAACTCCTTTGAGGCAGTTAAACCCTTAAACAACTGTTACTGTTAGTTGATGGTAGTACCTTACCTTCCCCAAATCTGACACAAAGGAACGTGATCTTTGTAAATAAATGCAAAATCGAAACAACGTAAAGCACTTAGCATGGTGTCGAGCGCTACAAGAATTTTAAATTCCCTGTTTTCCCCGTTTTTTTTTTTTTCGGGCAGTTTTCAACTGAATTTCCGGATATTTGAAACCAAATAATGACTCCAATGCGGTGAAATATAAGAGGCAAATTGACTCAAAAATGGAGCAATCTTTGTTTTTAATGCAAAAGAAATTTACTATGAAACACTGACCAGCAGAGGGGTCGCAAAATAAGATCTTTACTGCTTGAGATCACAAAAATTCGGTTAATCTGACACTTTTTTTTAATTTTCCCGGATTTAAAGCAGAATTCCCGGTTTTTAAAGGAGTTTTCCCGGCCTTTTGCCGAAATCCCCGGCTGCTCGACACCGTGACTTAGGGACTTGCTTGCTACGACCGACTATGTCTACACCTGTTCTCGCTGAAATGAAAGCTCGCAAGAGAAGGCTTGAACATTTAATTATCCAACCATACACAACTTTTTTCTTTTAATAGATGACGACATCTTAAGCTTATCCAAAGTATGCTATCCGCCTGATAACCCATTCATTCTGTCGAATGTACTTTGCAAATCAGACATTTAAAGCCCCTGGCGGCGACGAAACTGCATCATTACCGGGAGTAGAAATAGTCCTATGTCACTTAAGGTGACAGGTGACATACCTCGAACGTGTGGAGATTTTTCTCGTAGGTAATTCATATTGAATATCCTGTCAGAAAACGTTTGAACGTAAAAATCTCAGAAAGTTCATACTTAACTCCGCTCCATTTCAAAAGGTCACATTAAAAAGATTTTACCTTACCGTTTCCACACAAAAGATCTCTTCTGTTATTTTCCGTTTGAATAATCTTATTGTAAACGCTAACGAGTTTTGCTCAGTTTGGTTATTTGGGACAGCAACAAATCAAAAGAGGTCTTGACCGAATATTTACCAACTTGAAGAGGAAAGATTGATGTAAGAAGTTGTGCTTCCAGAACGAGGGGGTAAACACTTCAAGAAATCGTGTACTACAGACTACTCGGTATTACGCTGTATTACGGTGGTATCACACGTGTATTACGGCATTGAAATGATAAATTTTGCCACATTTGACCCTAAAATGGTATTACAAGCACGTGTATTACGCGAAATACACGGCCTCTTTTGTACAGGGCATTACGAAAGTGTTTACCCCCTCGTTCCAGAAGTATATTACGATAACTCTCTTATCCGTCCAAATTTATCAAACTAAGCGAACTTCGCTTGCGTTTCAGATGGGGATGGCTTCGATATTTTATTGGTCGCTATTTTTCGCTACTTAACGGTATTAAAAAAGGAGTTCTGAATTTGTTGGTATTATACGGTTTTATATCGATATGTATCATTATTTTATTCGGTTTAAAACCTATTAAAAATATCAAGATATAATACTCTACAAACTTACGTGTGTACAAAGCATGCTTTAGGTTGAAGCATGCCTGCAAGTACACTCCAACTGGAGCCAACCTGGCATGTACACTCCAAGCTGGAGCATGCTTGCCACGCACTAAACTACTATGTAGGTTTTTATGCGCGCCCGCGCACGGAATGCAACATGCACTTTGTAACGCACGAATTTGTACGGTACAATGCATGATTTAGTGCGCGGGTATGCAGAAAATCGTGCGTTATTGCGCTCAATTTTGTGCGCATGTTTAATTTCGTACGTTACGTTTGCACAAATTTAGTGTGCAAGAACACTCCACCCTAGAGCATGCTTGCTAAGTACACGCCACGTTGGAGCATGCTTGTGAAGTACACGGTAGGTGGTTTACATGCTAAAGGAAACTTAAGCAACAGTGTACTAGCAGGTATGCGTCACCTGGCGTGTAATTGGCGGCAAGCATCTCCAACGTGGCATGTACTTGGCAAGCATGCTCCAGCGTAGAGTGTACATGCAAGGTTGGCTCCAGGTGGAGTGTACTTGCAGGCACTGGAGTGTACTTGTACACACTTGACTTTGTACAGTACCGGTATTTTACCATCCCTAGTTTCAGAAACGATTTTTTTTTCTCTGGAAACGGAAGGCAAGATCTTTTGAATGGCACCCCTCGATTTGGTGTAGCAACCGATGTTTTCGTAACATATCATTTTGAGGTACACTGCAAGAAAAGACCACAACCAGAAATGGAGTGTATCGGGAGAAGGCAGCAAGCTCGGTCTAAGCGAGCTATGTTAACAAATATGTTTATTTTCTTTGTCTTTAAGTAATGGAAACGGGTAAAATTGCTTATGAAAGAGTGACGCTTCGGAAATCTCTGTAACTAATGCACTCGAACGTCTGAGTGTGGCTTACTTGCCAGCGCTGTTTCCTCTTTTGTGATTCTTCTTGTTTTTCAAACACCGACGACTAGAATTGTCTATAGAATGAAGCATTAATGAATTTTTCTCAAGAGTTACCTACACTGTCATTCAGGGGTGCTCTGAAACTTGGCGCCTTTTGGCACTTGCCTTGGATTTTGTAACGTGTTACGGCGCCTCTAGGTGCCCCGTTTCAACGCGCCTTACTTAGGCGCTAAGTTCTGAGACCCATTGGTCCAGCCCTCGAACCGAAACCCTCTGGTTCCCTGGGTGCAGGGCGAGGTTTTTACAGCATAGAACATGTAGGGCAGGGGCTATACTGCATGGCCAAGGTGCTCGGTCTCCACACACCTTTGATTTGGGTTATTACATGCGAGCCTTGCTTAATCTAGTGGGATGGACCAAAGTGTCCCTAAACTTAGCGCCCAAGGCACCTCGTCAGGGGGCGCCTGTAGGCGCTACAGAAACGGGGTTAAGCGCCAAAAGGGACCAAATTTCAGGGCACCCCTGAATGACATTGTATTGTGCCTTGATGGAACGTGCAGGTCCTGCTTTTCTTAAATCGTGCAAGCTCTGCTGACTGGCCGTGATTCCCTGCGCCGACCACTGAGTCGGCAGCGCCGGCATCTCGTGAGGAATGTTTGCGTTTGCCGATGACAAAGGCCCTTGCTGCGAGCCGCCGGCTCCTCTACCCTGGTCACGGCGCCCTGCGGCCCCGCCTATTAACAAACCATGAGCCCCAAGCGTGGAATCGGGAAGAGGTCTCGCTTCGCGCCTCTGTTAAACCAACTGTTAACCGTTAGAGCAAACTTTCGCTCACGGCCGATGGATCTAGGACAGCTCGCCCCAGCTAACTCGCCCCATGCCCATTTCGCCCCGAGCCCAAGTCGCCCCAGTGCTAAGTCACCCTAATTAATTTTATTTTAAAGGGATTTGCACCGATTGTTCGCTGAAAACCGTTCAGGCGGCCGAAATTCTCGCCGCGTTTTGAGCTCCAGAGTCGCTGTGTGGGACTAGACTTAAACGTAGGACAAATGGATTTCTCGTTCGAAGAGCAATCCATTTAGTGGGTCAAACGCTCGATTATAGTCCCATTCAGCGATGCTTCAGCTCTGAACGCGTCCGGACTTTTAGCCGCCTCAACGGTCTTCTGCGAGAAGGTAAACACTTCTAGACATCGTGTACAGACTACTCGGTATTACACGTGTATTACGACATTCTAATGCTAAGTTTTGCCACATTTGACCCTAATATGGTACAGTATAAGCTCGATATAGCGTTGGTGCCCGATGCTTAGAAATACTAGCGCTATAAGCGGGATTCGTTATATGCGGAGGTCGATTAATTTAGCGTTTCCGGGGCACTTGGCGCTGTTTTTGCCATGTAAACGTTAGAAACATTCAATTTAAAGCATTTCTGAGTAATTAATTGAACAAAAGCGGTAAGTTTGGAGTTTTTTTTTGTTTTTTATATGAAAGGAATAGAAAATCTCATTAAGCAATTCGAGGCAGCGACGCGACAACAACAAACCAGCCGTACACACTAAATTACTATGTACTTTTTTGTGCGCAAGATTTGCACAAAATTGTGCATGCGTTATGAAATGCACGAATTTGTGCGTAACTAAGCACGGAAACGTGCGTTGTAACGCATAAAATTTGTGCATATTGAAACGCATGCACAACTTTGTGCAAAGGTAATGCACAAAAAAGTACATAGTAATTTAGTGTGTAGCGAGCCGCAGTCAGGGGCAGCGGCGGTAGTGTCGGAAGGGTGGCCAGGGGGCCGAGGAAGTGTGTGTGTGGGAGGGGGGGCGTTAACTTTATCGTGTTGTTGCTCAATCGACGGTTTCTAACTTCATTTTAGCAAAAATAGCGCATTTTATGACTCTAAAACGTTATATCTGAAGGAAACGCACCAAAATATCCACGCTAAATGCGGGATAGCGTTGTAAGCGAGATCGCTACATGCGGGATTTTTTAACACTAAAAAGCCTTGTTTTCAATCGGTGAAACCCAATTTTAGCGCTATATGCGGGATAGCGCTATATCCGGCTGACGCTATATCGAGCTTATACTAATACAAATACGTGTATTACGCGTAAAACAGGGCTTTTTTGTACAGGGCATTACGCAAGTGTTGACCCCCTCGGTCTTCTGACGCACTGTCAAACCAAGCATCTCCTTCACCTTGGGACTTGAGATGAACACGAATCGTGCATAAACAAGACCGACCGCAGCAAATAAGAGAAAAAGACGGGGCCCCGTATAGGGCAGGGAACACGTTCCTTGCACGCACATGTGGACTTCTAACAAGTTTTCTTCTTTGCGATGAAAAACGAAGAAACGGTGTCGCAGTTTGAACCTCTGGTGCCCATTCGTGACCCCCCCCCCCCCCCTCCCGGTCGTCACGACTGACTTAGCCAACTAGGGGCATTTGCGCGATCAGCGGAACAAGACCAGGCCATTCCCACACTTCCAAAGCCATTTTGGTTTGTACTGAAAAAAGTTTTCGTAACTTTACGACATATTTTGCCACGAATACTTCCTATATCTGACGAATAACTTTTACGAGTCAAAATACGAATCCTCCTAAAATTCTTAATAGAAATTGATTCTAAAATTATATCAAAAATAGCCACAAAAAGCCAAGAAGATGCCAAACTTTTCGAGTTATTCGTAACAAAAACGAGTGATTCCCGTACATTTTTCCTAATTCAATTTTCCTAATCCATTTTTCCTAACCTCAATAATTCCTATTGCCTTCTTTTCCTAACCCAAATTTCCTAAATCTAGATTTTCCTAATCCGCATTCAACAAATGTTATTCTACTGAGACTGGGGCAGGATTTGCAGTCAGAACCTTACTCGACTTGAATACTTTAGGGTTTCTCAAAACATGCTGATTGGAAAAGTTTACATCAGCCTATTTGGTTTCCAGAAGTTTTCTTTACACTAATAAACGAGTCTTTCGAATTCTAGTACAAATAGCGCCACGCGTCAGGCCGCTTAGTTGAGCTGCAGTATACTTCTCAGAAAAAAACGATCAAGACAGGACTGTTTTACATTGCTCCTTTTTGACCTTGCAGGTTTAACTACTGAAAGCTTTGAGGTGCATTTATATCTGAATAGGCTGCAAATCATGTTCTGTGCCGTAAGGGCAGAAATCAACTTAACTCCACTACGTTTTTGAAAATAATACCCTGTTTTGCCATGATCTAAAGATTACCTGAAAGCTATTTAAGTCCTGTTCAGTTCTGTAAAAGTACCATTCATTAGGAATGTCAAAAAACGTAAAAATGTAAAAATAAGAAAATAAACAGTAGGAAAAAACGTCGATAGGAAAAATGGGTTAGGAAAAATTGGCGGGAACGAACCTAAATAATTTTTTAAGGTCTTTTCATACAGAACATACACATTCTCATACAACACATACACATTCATACACATACGTCCTGTCTGTAGCGTCGTGTCTACGGCGTCCTGTGTGTAGCGTCCAGTGGTGTACACCCAGAAAAATGATCTCTTGAATCAAGTAAAATATTTTTCTTGATTTAAAATACTTGATTCAAGCTAAACTGGGTGTCAGATCAATACTAATGGGCTTTGCATTCATTAAACTCTAACCATGTCAAGAATACTACTTCACTCAAAGCAGAACTTTACTTATACATATTAATGTAAAAATAACTTGCATCAAGTAAATTTTACTTGATTTAAGAAAACATTTTTCTGGGTGTAGCGTCCTGTCTGTCGCGTCCTGTCTGTCGCGTCCTGTCTGTCGCGTCCTGTCTGTCGCGTCCTGTCTGTCGCGTCCTGTCCGTTGCGTCCTACTGTGCGTGTGGGAGACAGACCATGTACACACTAAATTACTATGTACTTTTTTGTGCGCAAGATTCACACAAAATTGTGCATGCGTTTTGAAATGCACGAATTTGTGCGTAACTAAGCACGAAAGTGTGCGTTGTACCGCATAAAATACGTGCATATTGAAACGCATGCACAACTTTGTGCAAAGGTTATGCACAAAAAAGTACATAGTAATTTAGTGTGTATGTGTTTTCTGCCTGTCCGTTGCGTCTTGTCCGTTGCGTCCTGTCTGTAGCGTCCTGTCCTCACACTAGATTATTTTGTACTTTCTTGTGCATAAGCTTCGCACAAAATTGTGTCTGCGTTTCAATACACATGAATTTTATGCGCAATAACACACTTTCGTGCTTAGTTACGCACAAATTCATGCGTATCGAAACGCATGTACAATTTAGTGCGAAGCTTATGCACAAAAATGTACATAGTAATTAAGCGTGCTTAGCGTCATGACTGGAGCGTTCTGTCTGAAGCATCCGGTCTGCAGCGTCCTGTCCGTTGCGTCTGTCCCCTGTCCCGTTTCGTCTGTCCGGTTGCGTCCATCCGTTTCGTACTGGTGTAAAGTTTCGTACCGATGTACCGGTGATTGTTCGTCAGAGTGTCAGAGTCTTTTTAGAAAAACGATCTGACGTAAAGCTGCTCCTTTCAGCGAGGTTTGATGGTACTTCTGAACCCAAGAAGAAACGATCTTGGGACGTGACTCTTCTGCGTGGACAGCCCACTAGGCGCCCAGCCCCAACACACAGGCTTCGTTACTGAAAACAGACTGGACGTTATCAAGACAGAAGGTAGGGTCAGGCAGGGAAGAACCGGACACCCTGGAAATGGGGAAAACTTGACACCCCGCATTTATCTCAATTTCTAGCAGTAAATAGCATATAAAGTATTTGGTAATTCTGCCTGTAAACCAATTAGTTGGCTAATCAATTTTTTTTAGCTTTTCATTTTATCAGGGGGAGGAAACAACCTAGGGAGCGGGTGAAACCATGCTTCCCGCTTCAGCAAAGGGGTTCAGGAGTACTTCGAGATCATGAAAACTAGGACGATGTTCGAAACATGCTTTGCACAGATCGAAAGAGCATGAAATTTAGGGTGCATTAGGCTTATAAGCCTTCTTGAAACACTGAATTTTACCCAGAATAAATGTAATTAAAAATGCCAAAAACTGCAATAAAGCCTGAAAACCGCTGAAAACCCTGGTGACGCCGTCAATGTGTCTACTTATCCTCTATAGTTGAAGTTAAATTGGGATGTTTCGGGAAGGCTATTAAGTCTAATGCACTCTAAATTTCATCCTCTTTCCATCTGTGCAAAGAAGTGTTTCAAACAACGTCCTATTTTTCATGATCTCGAAGTTCCCCTTAACCTCTGCAGAAGCGGGGAGCATAGCTTCACGCGCTCTCTAGGTCGTTTCCGCTCCCTGATTTTATCAAACTTCCCTCCACGCGCCCCACCACAAAACCTTTACAAATCGCTCCGTTTTTGACTTTCCAACTCAAAAACGAAGATATTCCAACCTGAAATAAGCATAATGACCAGGTAAACAAGCAATTATTTTAATTTTTAGAAGTCCGTTTTTTATGTAAACGATTACAGAGAAGATAAAGTGAGGGGAAGAATCGCACACGCGGCGGGGAGGTAGCGCAGGGCGTGGTTGGTAGGGTGGATCTTAATTTTTTTTAAGGGTACAATAAGGTCCTGAGGACATAAAAAGAACGTTATGGCGTTGCTTTCGTGCTGGAAATTTTCTTGTCATTATCACATAACAGACCGAATTTGGGCATATTGGCTGTAAAATAGTTGTGTTTTGATGATTGCCAAGGAACTACGCAAGGTATTAAAACCGGCGGGGTCCCAAAAATTCAGAATTTTACTCTGCTGAATGACTGGTGAAAAGTGCAAGAAGTGGCAAAGAAAGGTTGGACGGCAAGATGAGAGCTCAGCGCCTCAAAATCTTGCTCCTGTTGGACAAATGCCCACCTCATCCCGAGGACCTTGATTTTCTCACGAACATAAGAGTTGAGTTCTTACCTCCCAACACGACGTCACACAACCACCGCTGAAAACAAAAAAAAAAAACCGTATCCATAAAGACTAAAGCTTGGGCACGGAGACGACTGTAAGTCCTATGGACAAGACTGACGGCAGTGGAAAATGCTGGGTTCATGGTACGGAGAATTGGTACAAGATATAAGCAGATTTCTTCGTGACTTTTTGCCACAGTGCTCAGAAGACCGTTGAGGCGGCCAAAATCCCGGACAAGTTTTGAGCTCTATAGTCTTTAAATGGAACTTGAATTAAACGGGTAAACCCACCAACGTAATTCTTGTTCCGAGAGCAATCCATTGGTGGGGTCTCACCTCCGATTCTAGTCCTTTTTAGCGACCCTGAAGCTCAAAACGCGTTCGGGTTTTCGGCCGCCTCAAAAGTCTTCTGGCCCACTGTGCAGTGATCGGTACATACGTGGCGAGGTGCGTCCCTTGCCCCCTGCCTGCCTGGCCACGGTGTCACGCTGCTAGCGATACCGCCGCCCCGTCGAGGCGAGACAGGTGTGCAGAGCGCGGCAGCGTACACATGCAGCGCAAGGGGTGCCGAGTGCGGCACATGCATGAGTCACACTGCACCTTATTAATGCAGCCCGTGCGTGCGTGCGGCGGGGACTGCATCCACGTTCACTGCCGCGCCCCGCCTTCGCGTGCTGCCGGCTGGCGCCCAGTCCCAGTGTGCGTCAGCGTGGCCAGTGCTGCCGTCGAGTCGAGGGGGCCGCGTCAGGGCTACCGCAGGTGCATCACGGTCAAAATGAGCTTGACAAGGATTTCCGTAGTAAGTGGTGCCTGTAAGACCTAGAGAGATAGGCCATTTTTCACTCTAAATTCCTTTATACAATTCTTGTACGTGGTCTCACACAATTTTGAGCATGCATGCTTTCCGCTTAAAATTGTATGAGATTTTGCACGATTCTGCTTACGAATTTGTACGAAAATGTTCGCATGTTCAAAATAAAGAGACACCACGTACAAAATTGTACAATTACATTTAGTGTCTTCAAATATGTTACAATTTTGCATTTCGAACTCTCATAAACTTGTAGTAACTTATAGTATTTTTTTTTTTTATATATTCGGCTCGATTTTCTTGTATTGGCATGCACAATGCGGAACGGCATCGAGCGTTCCAGATTCGAGAAAAAATGGATTTCCCAGGGCGTGATTCCACCATCTACAAAGCTGGAGTTGAAAGGAAGAGATTCTAGTCGAGGTAGCCCCTACGTGCTTGACACTTTGGTTAGGGGTCCTAATGGATTCCATTTTCGTCATCAGCACCTTCCAAACCATGCGAAACCTTGTTAAAACGTCTCTCAAATAAAAAGTCACCAAAAAGTTGCACTTTTTCTGCGGTTTTTTTAGTGGTTTTTCGTTGGTACTACTGAATGGATTGAGGTAGAAGGCCGAATTTCAGTGTGTGGCGAGCCAAGGACATACCTAGTGACCGTGCTAAATCTCAGCTGGATCGGCCGAGCCGTTCAGGAGGAGGAGTCCGCACAGGCACGCACAAGGACACGCGGACAGACAGACAAAACTTTTCAACACTACTTGAGTAACTGGCTTCGCTACCGCTCAGCCAATAAATACATTACCACATGTCCCATATATCAAACTACACCAGTATGTTGCAATTTTCTTTCGTGCCATTTGACCACTCAGTTTTTTTTATTTTGTTTTTCTCTGAAAAGTTTTTGTGCCTTAATATGTTGTATTTGAGTTTTGTTGCGTTTTTTTGTTAGCGAATTTTGCGATTTTTGCAATTTACTGCGATTGATCGATTAATCGCATGAAACCGCGATATGTGAGAAATCGCAATCGCGATACTAAAATTTGGAAATCGCCCAACCCTAAGGAGGAGGAGTGCTGACACACATACACACACACACAGACCGACGAAACTTTCCAACCCCAGTGGAGTAACTGGCTTCGCTTATCGCCCATCCAAAAAAGGTCTTTCTAAAAAATGTCTAGTTTTCTTAAACAATACTCTCTAGGAAAGTGGTTTTGCCTATACAGAGTAAAAATTCTTTTCCTTCTACAAAGTAAGATATTGTGAAGACGTGACAAAATTACGAGACTGCCACTTGGAGACAAAGATAAAACTGAAGCAGGTATAACAGCACCAGATTTACACTGGCCCCCACCGCCCCCCTCTAAAACAATAATAATAAAAATTGTTAATTTAAACTACTTTTAGGAAAGTTTAAATCATCACCAAGGCCAAAGACTGGGTCAATCAGTGTGCTCGGCGAGCTCTCCCCGGCAGAATCAGCGGTTGTAGACTTCTTAAAGGTAAAGACTGGTTCAATCATTGCAGATGGGTTCTCCTTGGTAGTATTGGCGGTTGCAGCCTTCATCCTGGAAGCAAGGATAAATAGCCCAATCAAAAGACGTTTCCGAACACTGCAAAGCCAGTGGTAAGTTTGCTTGGCACGCCTTTTGGCAAGCCTTTTTGAATGCCAAAATTTTGCAAGCTTTGACCTGAAATCTTCATAAGCTTGCCATATTTTGGCAAGTTTGAGAATATTTCCGGGCCAAGCTTGCCACTTTTTGGCATTCAAAAAGGCTTGCCAAATTTGTGGCAAGCAAACTTACCACTGGCTTTGCCGTGAAAATGGGTAAGAAGACCAGAATAATGTAACCAATGCAATAAATTTGATAATGTACGTTGAGAGAGGATTGTGTGCCAGGACAGGTTTACAGCCAGCAGAGACTGAAGCCCTAGTAGAAGACGAGGACTGTGCGTCCAGAATACAAAAGACGGGAAAGAAGCCTTTGCAGAATCTCCTGAAAAAAAAAAAAAAAAAAGAACTTGTAATAAATGCCTCAGAAGACAACAGACATTTTCATGCAGTGGTTGCATCATAAATTTGTAAGTGAGCAAGAGTCACAAGGACATTGTGTTTTGATTAGTTCAATCTGTAACCCTCTCGCACATTACTGAAACCGCCACTGTTTTTAATAGTGTAGAACCGTCGATCTCTTACCGCTTTGGGATGGCCTGGTCCGCTTCGCTTCTGGCTTTGCCGCTCATCTTCATATGTGGACTTCACGGGGGATCTACCACGGGTTTGGCTGGCCCGATCCCGGCTGCGTCGATCCCGATTTCGTCGATCCCGCATCGTAAAAATTAAGAAGCATTCATGATCAAATTTGTCGTAAAATTACGAAAACTTTTGTCAGTGTTCGAGATCTGCTGCGTCCTCGACCCATGACTACAAGGTAGGTTTACGCCAGACCGTGTCTTGTCGTAACAGGCTTAGCGATGCTGCGCCAGTTTCGACAATCAACGCCTGGCGTTACACCTACCTTGGCCTGCGGCGCTTCCTGCTTGCCTTCGGCAAGCTGTTTAAAGGGTTCATTAAGGCATTGAGAAGTGCACTACGTGATGAATGGTAGAAGTATTCAAGCTAGGGCGCGCCCTTCCGTCGAACCGAGAAGGCACCTCCGCTTCGCAGCGCCGGCAATTCAGCTCGACAGGGGCCGATACCAGCTTGGCCTGCCGGCGGATTCTTCTCGGGCCTTCTTCGGCCCTCGCACCAGAACTGGCTTGGCCCAATCGGGGGCTGTCTCTCGGGCCTTCGGTCCTCGCACCTCATACCCCGTGGAGGTACAGCGCAAACTTATTGATGTAACATCAGGACTGAGGCCCGCTCTTGTGTTCCCACTGTTCCAAAGTTAATGTGCAAAACATGGCCGTTGCACCAATTTTCACAATAAAAGAAGGCGGGCTCACAGACCCCTCTTTTGACCCCTCTTTGAAAAGGTCTTGCCGGGACCTATCGAAATCTTTATCAGTATTATTACTTCATTGGGTCATATCATGTTTACTGAACAACAGGACCATGTCGGGTTAACACCATACAATAGGGTATTTCAGCGAATCATGAAACGGAAGTAAGAAGAACACAAGTAAGTGCACAACTTCCGTCCCCTCGCCTGAGGAGGGGGCTGAAGGGGCAGCCATCTTTATTTCCCTCCACAGGCGAGGGAACGGAAGTTGTGCACTTACTTGTGTTCTTCTTACTTCCGTTTGAAGATTCGCTGAAATACCCTATTTCACTTTACAATGAAGATATAATCACGAACCATAACAACAATGATTTACAAGACTCTTTTTTCCGTTCCCACTACTTTTTCTATTTCATCCCACTTCCAAAATTCACCTTTACTATAAAACTCTTTTTCTATTAACCATTTCTTAAGCTCTTTTTTGAAGGCCTTGGCTTCTTTACATTTTATTCCTTGTGGTAATCTATTATATACTTTTGCCATATTAACAATTGGTGATTTCACATTTCCCTTTATTCTTTTAAGGTCGTTTTTTCTTCTTATACAAAAGGCTTGATCTACAGTATTTTGAAGTTTCTTTGCCATCACTGAAATTTTGTAAATATACAAACTCGTGAGTGTTAATAAACCTAGTTCCTTAAAAACTCCTCTACACGTTTTTCTTTCGTAGCTCTTATATTAAATTAATCTAATGGCAGTTTTTTGTTTCACAAAGATTGTTTCCACATCCCCCTTATTTATTTCTTCATTACCCCATATCTCTATTCCATTAGCCATATAACCGAAAAAGTGCGATAAAAAAACAATAAGAACATACTTTAGATCAAGACATTGATTAACCTGAGAGAGGGCGAAAATTCCTTTGTTCAATTTTTTTTTGCAGGTAGATCAGTATGTTTATGCCATTTTATATTATCGTGTATGGTTATTCCCAGGAAATCTATACTTTCAACCCTTTTCAAGTTCACATTGCCAATGTTAAGCTCTACCCCACCTTTTATGGGTGAACACCATATAGGCTGTTTTCTCCCAATTCAGGAAGAGATTCAGAGAGGCAAAATACTCATTAAGCTTTCTCAGAATTTCCTCCGCTCTTTCTACAATTTCTTCTATGTCATCTCCTTCTATTACTACGTTAGTATCATCCACGTAAACAACAACTTTTGCCCCCATTTTTTCTGCATTAAAATTTTTTAGTCGGTCGATCCCCTTTTATTCAAGATGAAGGGTCGAAGTTGATAATGTTAGTAAATTCGGGCTGAGGTAGCCAATTCGCAGGTAAAACTCTGGTCAGGGGTCGAAATCGATTTCACTTTCGTCATCAGCACCTTCAAAAATATACGAAACCATGTTAAAATGTCTCTAAAATATAAAGTCACTAAAAAGTTGCTCTTTTGCTGCCGTTTTTTTTAGTGTTTTTCTGTTCGTTAATGGAATGAGACAGAAAGCTGAATTTTGGCGTGTGGCGAGCCAAGGATACACCTAATAACCCTGCGAAATCTCAGACAGATCGGCCGAGCCGTTCAGGAGAAGGAGTGCTGACACACAGGCAGACACAAAGACAGACAAAACTTTCCAGCCCCAGTGAAGTAACTGGCTTCGCTAATCACTCAGCCAAGCTGTTTTAGGGGTTCATTGAGGCAATGAGTAGTGCACTACGTGATGAATGGTCGAAGTACAAGCTACGGCGCGCCCTTCCGTCGAACCAAGTAGGCACCTCCGCTTCGCTGCGCCGGCAATTCAGCTCGACCGGGGCCGATACCAGCTTGGCCTGCCGGCGGATTCTTCTCGGGCCTTCTTCGGCCCTCGCACTAGACCTGGCCTTGCCCAATCGGAGGCCATCTCTCGGGCCTTCGGTCCTGGCACCTCATACCATACCCCGTGGAGGTAAAGCGCAAACTTATTGATGTAACATCAGGACTGAGGCCCGCTTTTATGTTCCCACTGTGCCAAAGTTAATGTGCAAAACATGGCTGTTGCACCAATTTTTACAATAAATGAAGGCGGGCTCACAGACCCCCCTTTTGACCCCTCTTTGAAAAGGTCTTGCCGAGACCTTTCGAAATCTGCAATAAAAATTTTTCGTCGGTCGATACCCTTTTTCAAGATCCTGATTCGGCCAACTTTTTTTTTTTTTTTTTGAAAAACATATTTATTGGCTCTTTTAACATTATAAAATATATCAACAGAAACAATAAATGAAACAATAAAGATGATAAAAAGAATTCTCCTGCTTCCCGCTGTTCTCTTCCAGTATTTAACATGATTAAAACGGTTACTTTAAATTCAACCCCAGCCAACTTCAATGGCGATATCCGGTTGCTCGCGGCCTCTCCCCGCTACCCTCACCACCCCGCAGCTGTTTCCGGCGGCCCTCAGTCGGCCTGGGCTCTTGCCACTAGTAAAAAAAATAATAGGTGTTTCTCTCAGCTCGAAATGCACTGAGGTAGATATAAAGTTCATCTATAACTAAAAATTAGGTTTTCTTTTTCTTTTTATGCTTTTTAAATACGTAATATAAGATCCATCCTTAGTTTCTATTAATATTAAAAGTTGGATACTTTTGCTGAGAGTGGTTGGTGCTGGCCAGTGTAAACAAAGTTTCTTTCTGCTTTCGGCATCAGCTGTTGGTCTGCTGTCTGATGTCTATCTTGATTCATTTTCTTCATTTTTATTTATATTATTGACGATTATGAGTGCAATATGGGCGCAAAAAAGAAGCGTTGTTGTGTGCCGGGCTGCACAGTGTTCGCAGTTTCGGGAGATGGGAAAACCGTTTTTCGTCTGCCGTCTAATCCTGAGCGGTAAGGGGTGTGTCGTTTAACCACCTTTTACATTTACTTTGCATTTACTTTTGTTTCTTTCTTAGGCGACGTGAATGGATGCTGCAAATCCGGAAACCGTAAATTGTTGACAGAGAAAATTTCAACAGTTAAAACCACCCGGTTTGTGTGTCCCGGTCACTTTGAAAACAAAATGTTTAGAGACAGACATCATGACCACCTCCATAGTTTTGCGTCAGTATTTTAGTTTCTATTACACTCTGTATTTGACCTTGTTGTATTGAATAGGTATGATATTATTAATAATTATTGATATTTCAGGAAACCAACCATTTTTCCCGATGGTCACCAATTTCTCAATGACACTGAGATGGCTGGGTGGGATGTACAAAATGGTATGTTTCACGGTTTATGGTTTTACTGTCTGTGCAGCAACAGCTCTCCTCCTAATTTCATTTGTTTGGTTTTTCAGGAACACTTTGCTTTAGTACGACAGTGGATCAAAGGAACTCAAATGACGTTTTTAAATTCAAAGCAAAGAAGCTTGTGTCCATTTTAAAACCTAGGTCTCCCAAGTCTCCAGTTGTTAATATGTCTCACACAGTTCCAGTTGTTGTGTCTCCCTTAGTTCCATTTATTCCACCTGCACGTATGTGGTTATTTTTATTTTTTTTGCTTAATCAGGCTTCTCATGTTATGATATTTTTAATTATTATTTTTCAGACAATGGATTTCTTGATTGTGAAGTTGAGTCATTCCCTGAACCAGGGTCTTCAAAAAGTCAGTATACTACATTTAGTTCATTAATATATATTTCCAGGGTGGAGTGGAGCACAAAGTTGGTTTGGAAGGGTGTTGAGAGATAAATCTTAATTTGTTTTAGGAAAGAGGCCTGTTGGAGCTGAAGATGATGAAGAGGTCCATCAGGCAGAAAAATGCCCAAGAAGAGAGTTTCTGTCTCCTACTTCTCTTCCTCGTCGTAAGTTGCAAAACATTTATTTTTGTCAGGCCTCATATTTTTGCATTCATTACACCTGATCTTTTTTCTTTGAAAGGTTCTATGGAATCTACATGAGCTCGTCTGCGTTCACCCAAGAGAGTAAGCATTCAGCAGATTGCTACAATGGCCGGTGTGCCATCCATGTCTGGCCCCAGGGAAATCAAAATTGCCAAGAAGGCCCAAGAATATCGTCAGATGGCTCACACATTTCGCAGAAAACTGGAAGTATGTCGTAGACAAAATTCATCTCTCAAACAACTTGCATCCAGAAGATTTATTGACATGGTAGATGAGCTACAAATATCTCCTGTCACTCGACAGATTGTAAAAGCAGAGATGAAGAATTTTAAGAGGGAAAAAAAAGGAAGAACATGGACACATCAAGACAAACTATTTTCTCTGGCTATTTACAAACGAAGTTCCCGTGCTTATCGGTTCATGAGGCAATACATGCTTGTGCCTTCTGAAAATACTTTGAAATCATTATTAGCAAAGGTACCCCTAGAACCGGGAATTTCAAAAACCCTACTGTCTTTGTTGTCAGAACAGGTTAAAAGAATGTTGCCATGGGACAAGTATTGCATGGTGTCTTTTGACGAAGTATTTCTGAGGGGAAATTTGTATTTTAACCCTTGTAAAAATATCATCGAAGGGTTTGAAGACTATGGCCACAGGGGCCGTACAAATAGAGTAGCTGATCATGCGCTGGTGTTCATGGCTCAGGGGCTGAACACGAAATGGACATTCCCTGTGGCATACTTCTTGGTCAGCAAGACATGCCCGTCAACTATGTTGAAAAATCTGTTGGTTGATGTCGTAAAATCTCTCATATCCATTGATTTAACTGTCTTCGGCTCAATATCTGATCAGGGCCCTACTAATCAAGGAGCGATTTCTGAATTGAAGAAAGAGAGTGGTGATTCTGTTTTTTATTTCGTTCATGGTCACAAGCTTGTACATATCTGGGACATGCCCCATATTTTAAAAAACATCCGTAACAATATGTTGACAAGCAATTTAGAATTTGATGGTGGAGTGGCCAGGTGGAGGCACCTCATTCATTACTTCAAACTTGATGAGTCATTGTATAAGATGTCAAATCTGACTTATAAACATTTGAACCCTCAAGGTCGAGATAAAATGAGAGTTTCCATTGCTGCTGAAACATTAAGTGCTACAACATCAAGAGCCATCAAAACATTTCAGGCCTTGAAGAATTGTCCTGAGCAGCTGGAATCCCTGACTTTTGCAAAACTCTGTGATCAGGTTGATCTTTTTTTTGATCTGTGCAATGGTCCAAGAAGTGGGGAGAAGGTGAAGGAGACTAGAGCAAATGTCACATCACTGTCACTTCACCACGAAAAGTGGTCTGAGGTATCAGCTGCTCTTAAAAACTGGACTTTTATCAGAAAATCAGATGGCTTACGTCATGTGCCCCCATGTGTCACAAGATGGATTCAAAACATCCAAAGTTTTCGTGCCTTATGGAAGAAAGTTGAAAATTGTGGTCTCAACATTTTGAAGTTGCGTCATCTAAACCAGGATCCAGTAGAAAATTTGTTTTCTTTGGTGCGCCAATGTGCTTGAAGTGCTACTGACTTGACAACCAGAACTTTTGCTTCTGCTCTGAAAACTTCATTGGTGACAAGGTTTGCTTGTCCAGTACGTGACAAGAACTGTCTTGATGACGAATCTTATTTTGTGAGTGATCTTTCAAAATTGATACTATCTGCAGAGCAAACAGAGAGCCCTGCTCTCAATGAGGAAGAATGTTTAATACGTGGTGACACTCCTCAAAAGAAAAGTCCTATTGCAAGTGACCCTGTTGAGAGGCAAGGGCCAACCCAATTGTTGAGCTCCATTATTACCAGCATTTCCCAAGAGATAAAGTGCAATGAGTGCTTGTCTTTGCTTTGCACACATGAAAGAGGACGTGACACCATGTTCATTGGTGCATCTTCATCTCTGGACTTGTTTCCTTCGTCTGCTTTGGTAACTTTGTACCTTACTGCAGTCTCCACATTCAATCAAAAGTCCATTCGACTCCTCCACAAAAGGAATGTAAAAACTGAAATTGTTGGAGTTTGCAATTTGTTGGACTGGTCAGGAGTGTTCTGCCCTGCTCATTATCATTCAGACTCTAAAAATTTAATTCTTGAAATAACTGCTGACTTGCTCATTAAATCCAAGATTAAAGAGGTCAACCAAAGTTTCAAAGAGAAAGTTGTTAGACGTTCAAGGCAAGTGATGGCCGGTGACTTGAAGAATAGTGATGGGCTCAGAGCCTCTGAGGTGTCTGCAGAGATCCATTCGTCAGATTTGCAGTTTCTTCTTGGACCAGGTTTTTTAAAATCTCTCAAATCTCCATTATGTGTTATTGGAATGCTGTTTGTCATCTTAGTATCTATTGACAATTGCATAACGTCAACTAAATGTGTAATTTTGTGCATGGAATTTACTTAATAATTTTTTCATTCGTCATTAGTTTTTAGGAGTCATCACACAGTATTTTTTTCCTATTCAATAATTCATGTCACTTGCCATCAACTGTTGTAGGTCACTGATATAAAAAGATTCTCATTGAGCACGCAACTAAGTTTTCAAGTGGGTCCTGGTTTAGATGTTGTTATTTTAATACATGTTCAGATTCTAATCTCCAACTGTCTCCACAAAGCATGGCAATTAAATCACAGTTGTCCATATGAAAGATCGAAAGGAAGCTATTGTGTCACTCTGCATAATAATTTTTTTATTACCTTCTTTTAACGCATGTTTCAGGTTTTATGGGACGAGCCATCATTCTTGTCACCCCATTCTCCCATTTACACCACCGTTCATGAAAAACTTAGATGAGTCTATAAATTGTGTTTCACTTCATGTTCCTTTAAATTTTACTCTCCTTGTGACAGTAAAGCTTTTCTGAAAGTTTGCCTCTTGTTTCAGGCGTTGCTGCTGCTGCTCCTGGATTTTCCGCTGTCCCTGCTGGGTGCTCCACCCCTCAAAGGGGTTCTACAAACAATGTCCAAGTGACGCCCATGAGGACTCGAGTAAGGACTCAAATGCCTCCTCCTGCCCCAATGTTTTTCACCCCAGCGAGGCAGAAAGTACTGGCCAACTGGCAACCTCCTCCTTCGCCTAGCACTCCAATGGTACTATTAACTCGTAACAAAATCATTCCAATGTAAAACTTCCCATTTCGAATCAATTGAAGTTATACTGTATTTTATTGCCTGTTTCAGAAAACCTCTGCATCTGAGCTAAGCCTGACGCAAATCAAAGATTTGGCTGTGGCAAAAAAGGTAAGTCTTCTTACACAAGTAATATATATTCAGCATATCACAATATTTATAATTATTTTCAGCTTGGATCTTTAACTGTGCCACTGCTCAAACAGTTCCTGAAAGAACAAGGCAAGAAGGTTGGAGGCAACAAGAGTGAACTGATCACTAGAATTGAAGAGTTATTTAGTGTGTAAATTTTGTTTGTTATTGTTGTTGTGTAAGTTTTGACATTTTTCAATTGTCATATTGTTCGTTTTGACGCAGAATTATTTTTTTATTATGTTGACATTGTTTTAGTATTGGTTGTCACTTTTGAATTTCTATATGTTTTTTTTGTTAATCTTGACATACTTTATCACCAGTTTTTTTGTTCTTGACTTCCTTTAGTCTTTAAGTAAATGATGGCAGCAATATCTGTTTTCATTTTGAACGCTTTGAATCTCCCTCTTCTTGTACTGCCAACATGACAAACAAAAAAATACTAGACGTGGCTACACCCGGGTGACATTTGGTGCCGTCAGGTTGGCAGAAGCCCAGGCCGACCTCGTCCACAGCCGTCAGCGCTTTAGCACTAGGTTGGTGGGGGTTGTTTAAATTTACAAGGTAGGTTTACGCCAGACCGTGTCTTGTCGTAACAGGCTTCGCGATGCTGCGCCAGTTACGACAATCCACGCCTGGCGTTACACCTACCTTGGCCTGCGGCGCTTCCGTGCTTGCCTTCGGCAAGCTGTCTCAAGGATTTTTGAGGCATTGAGTAATGCACCACGTGAAATCTGCAATAAAATTTTTTAGTCGGTCGATCCCCTTTTTTCAAGATCCTGATTCGGCAAACTGATAAGGTCGGGCTCCAAGACCCCCCTTCTGACCCCTCTTTGAAAAGGTCTTGCCGAGACCTGTCGAAATCTGCAATAAAATTTTTTAGTCGGTCGATCCCCGTTTTTCAAGATCCTGATTCGGCCAACTAATGAAGTCGGGCTCCTACACCCCCCTTCCGACTCCTCTTTGAAAAGGTCTTGCCGAGACCTATCGATATCTGCAATAAAAATTTTTAGTCGGTCGACCCCTTTTTTTCAAGATGAAGGGTCGAAGTTGATTATGTTAGTAAATTCGGGCCGAGATAGCCAATTCGCAGTTAAAAGTTTGGTCAGGGGTCGAAATTGATTTCATTTTCGTCATCAGGAACTTCAAAAACCTAGGAAACCATGTAAAAATGTCTCCAAAATATAAAGTCACTAAAAAGTTGCACTTTTTCTGCAGTTTTTTAGTGTTTTTTCGTTAGTACGACTGAATGGAATGAGATAGAAAGCTGAATTTTTGCGTGTGGCGAGCCAAGGACATATCTAATAACCCTGCAAAATCTCAGACAGATCGGCCGAGCCGTTCAGGAGAAGGAGTGCTGACACACAGACAGACAAACAAACAGACAGACAGACAAAACTTTTCAACCCCACTGGAGTAACTGGCTTCGCTAATCGCTCAGCCAATTAAAGGCTTGTAGGCGCTGGACGTCACATGATGCCTCTCCATTCCAGGACAGCAGCAGCGGTGAGGGGCTTATTACCACCGAAGTGGGTTGGGCCCCCCGTGCCCTACGCCAACCAGAAACAGAGAGACATCATGTGAGTCCCGACAGTCTGAACATTTGAAACACCAGGAGTAAAAACAAATTCAAGTCCGGTTAAAATCCAAATAAAATGAAAATAAAATGATCAGGGTTAAAAGCCAGGTGTCAGAAAAAAGAAAACAGAGTGTACAATCAAGTAAAATGTGCAACGTAACTTTCGCCGAGTGCCGCTACTTCCTGCGGACGTCCCACCTCGTCGATACCCCCGCGCGCAGCTCCGGCGGCGCGCCTTTCCGCAGCTGACGCTACGCAGCGCTACTCCGCGCGGTGCTCGGCGCTCGCAGGAGACGGCGCGCTGCGCCGATACTCCAGGCGCTGCTCAGTGGCCCAGCAGCCGACGCGCCGGCCCGGCGCGTGACGTCAACTCACACGACGCTGCAGATGGTCTTGCAGGGCTTGCGGGCTGACGGCGCCAAGAACTGCACGACCAGGCCCACGAGCAGGATGGCGTCGGCCCCGCGCGGCCCCTCGAGCTGCGGCCGCACGATGGTCTCCTCGGTGACGGCCACGCTCGTGGTGCTGGCGACGTGCTGCGCCGCCCACGCCCACGCTGCTCGGCGCTCGGCCCCGCACCGCGCCAGCCGGTTCACCACGTCCTCGGGCTCGGCGCACTTGGGGCAGTCCGGGGTGGCGCTCTGGTTGGGGGCGTTGAGGCGCAGCGCAGTGGGCAGCACGTCCTGGACTGCCTCGTACCACACCGACCGGACGTCCACGGGGAGGTACTTGTGATGAAGTCTGGCTCCTAGACCCCCCCTTCCGACCCCTCTTTGATAAGTTCTTGCCGAGACCTATTGAAATCTGCAATAAAATTTTTTAGTCGGTCGACCCCCTTTATTCAAGATGAAGGGTCGAAGTTGATTATGTTAGTCAATTCGGGCCGAGGTAGCCAATTCGCAGTTAAAACTTTGGTCAGGGGTCGAAATTGATTTCACTTTCGTCATCAGCACCTTCAAAAACATACGAAACCATGTAAACATATCTTCAAAATATAAAGTCACTGAAAAGTTGCACTTTTTCTGCCGTTTTTTTAGTGTTTTTCGTTAGTAAGACTGAATGGAATGAGATAGAAAGAAGAATAATTAATTTTAGCGTGTGGCGAGCTAAGGACATACCTAATAACCCTGCAAAATCTCAGACAGATCGGCCGAGCCGTTCAGGAGGAGTAGTGCTGACACACAGACAGACATAACTTTCCAGCCCCAGTGAAGTAACTGGCTTCGCTAATCGCTCAGCCAACAACAAGAAAAAAAAATACGATTTCAAGAAATCCTGGTAGTCACGAAGTTCATTTTATATTTATGTTCTGGTTTAACAAAGATAGCTAAGGCTAGGACTGCGTTGTGTATAGTTCTGTTAATGTTTGTCAAACCATTATAAATAATACTAAAACTTACGTAAAGACCAGCTGCGTATCAATTTGTGTCAAAAACAGACATTTAAGACAGTCTCATAATACCTGAAGGTCAAGTTATTCACAGAAACGTGCAGTAAAATAGTCCAGTTCACCCAGCTTTAAGGTTAGAAAACAGCACAGCCCCCTTGTCCAGATCGTTTCGTATTAGATTCAGAAGTACCATCAAACCTCGCTACAAGGTGCAGCTACACGCCCACTGTTTTCGAGAAGGGACTTATAGTCACACTCAAATTACGTTAGGAATAGTTTTTTCACAAATGCATTTGCACAGGCACGCAGTTTAATGTCCTATTTCACTCCGATTCAAAGAGTTTAGAACATTTAGGGTTGGTATTTCTGAAAACAACAGGGCCTGCGCGCAGCGGCGCGGGACACTCTGGCCAACAATCACCGACCGACCGGCCGATCCAAATGGCCACGTTCGAAAACAACGTCTATGCCATTGTTGGAGCTCTTCTAGCTGCAGTAAAAGACAATTTTGATTCGAACGCGCTTTTTCAGGGAAGCGAGCGTTTGTGGTGTAAGCTGTACAGAGGCGAAAAGGAACGCTGCTATTGGTCGGATTCCATTTTCGGTGGCTCGGCTCCCCCCTCTCCCTCTGTTTTTCGCTGACGAGTCGAGTTTTGCCATGGTAACGGCGATTTCAACTCAAAATTTCTCAAAATTGGCCCTACACTTTTCAACCACATTTCACCACTGAAATCAGGGTACAAAGTTCAACCACTCTGCCAAATCTCATCAAAATCGTATAGAAAATTTCGGATTTGCATAAGGGGCCAGACTGACAATAAAAATAAAAAAAAACCAACCCCGGGTGAGGCTATAAGGCTACTTCGTGCCTAAAAAATCTATAAAATGGCGGTTATCGCCAATGGATTGTCAAGATCGCCTATTGCTCGTCGCCGGCGAGCTGCGCTGCACAGTGGGCCAGAAGACCAGCGGCCGAAAGTCCAGACGGGATTTAAGCTCCTGAATCGCTAATTGGGACTCTAAACGAACGTTTGACTCCACCAAATTTTGTTAAAGAAAAATTTTCAGTAAGATAACTTAAGCTCAACCAATGAGAGAATGAACACTGAGAAGTATATCGAGGATGAAATCGACTTCTCATGTTCTGGTAACTGTAGTTGTCGAAAACCAGCCGTAGTTACTCGCTACATCCGTGCCCATGAACGGTATGTCACGCTTCGCGAGATCGCTACTGGCCAATGTGTTCATGTAAGTTTCCTTATGGAATGTCTTTCCCTATTAGTCGGTTTCGGCTCATTTCCTGGGTTTATATTCTGTGAGGCTCGTGTTGATGGTGCTGGAGAGGTGTACTCTTCCTGTAACGCTCGGGACGTCATTTGGAACAATCATGGTTTCTTGTGGGACGTCCATCTACCCACCTTCCAGGGTCATCAATTATCGCCCAGCGATTCGAAATGTAATTTCGTCGGTTCTGATCCTGGTTGGTTTTCATCCTTTAATTTGCACATGTTGGTCATGTTAACTTTGGGTAGTTTGGTCACACTTTTCTGCTTTTCTTTTATCTTGTCTTCTTTGTCTTGCCACCCGCTTCCCTCCACTCGCAGTTGGGGACAACGTAACCGTTTCTATTCCCCGCCTAGATAGAGCAAACACCTACCAGCGGAACATATTGACCGTTGTCCTCGAAGTGCTGGACGACGGCTTGTACCACGTGGGTAACAAGGAGGGAGTTCTTGGGCGTGCTGTGGCGCGGAACCAGATAGCGGAGGTCAAGAAACCCTTCCTGCGTCTCGAGGAAGTTAGTCGCGACAGGACGCTGGCCCTTCGGACCATGGCCACCGCCAACAGCCACTCTGGCGGCCGGGGATACACGAATTGTCGCTGCACCAAGGGATGCACCAATAACAAGTGTCCCTGTGAGGCAAAGAAAGAAAAGTGCAAGTCGCACTGCCACGGCGGCACCCCTTGCGCCAACAAGTAACCGTCACTTTGCCCCCTCAAAATTGATCCATGAAGCGGAAGAAGGGGAGAAGTCATTTTTAATCATTTTACAGTAGAAACAAAACACAGTTTGCAGGACCAATTCAAACTAATTGACATGATATCATGAATGGTGATAATTCAATAAAGCATGGCTCAAAAATGGGACAAAAGTTGGAGGGGTCAGGGGGTCTATATCATTTCTCCTACCTAAATATTCGCCTACCTGTCTGATTCGCCTACCTAAAATTCGCCTACCTTATAAAAATATTGAATAAAAAAATTGAATAAAAATATTGCCATATTTCGCCTCCCTAAAATTCGCCTACCTAATAAAAATATTCAATAAAAAAAATTGAATAAAAATATTGCCATATTCCGCCTACCCGCGCGAAAGGATCAGTAGTTCAACTGTGATTGAAACTGCAGTGGCTCATCTGTAGTTCGCTTCTGCAGTTTGTTTCTTCAGTTTAATTGTATCTAAAGAGTAATCTATTTTGTAGTGTCTACTGCATTCAGGCATGTGCACGGCAATGGGCTCAAAGTGTCCTTGAACTGTATTTTCCCTGCCAGATCCGACTGCAGTCTATCATGACATTCTAAAATGCAGTTTAAACGGCAACTTAAATCCAATTTACTTTCAGATGCAAGGTGTGTTTGCAAGTATACTTTTGAACTGTTCTTTGCTTACACGTGAAGAGTATAGATAAGCACATGGCATGTACAGTCATTAGGTCAATTAGGAATACATCCGTGAATTATATTTTAAGTCATTTAAGAAGGTGTAAAAGGGCATTTCTTATTGCAATCTGGAAGCCTTTTTACGCCAGGGTCTGATGACGATATAAATCCTTTAAATTCCTTCAACCTACTACTTCAAAATAGGCTTAAGCAAACTGTTTACAAGCCACTAGTATGGTCCACAGTCAGTCGCTGGGTTTAGCGTCAGGTTTCACAGACCTGCCGCTAGGTGGTGCTTGGAGCGTCGTGCCCGTTCCCCAATTAGTATTTCCACTTCATGTTTCTAAACAAAACTTTTTTTGTAACTGATTCCATCTCTTGCCTTAGTAAATATCTTCTCAATCCGTTAGCTAAAAGTTTTTAACAAAATATCACACTGAAGTTGAGAAATACGCATTTCCATGTTGCGACTCGATGGCGTCCACGGTCGGCCACGGGGTTAGGTGCACGCATAATCCTCTCTGATCATGTAGGACATGTGGCAAATAACCGATGGCCGGCGTCCTAATTCTGTGTCTTCCTCCATCCTTGTTTTGGTTTGTGACCGCTTTGGTCAACGCGGCGACCCGGGTTCCCGGGTTCGGTTCCAGTTTCTCAGTTAAGATGTTGAAATATGGTAGAAGTGAAGTTGGGTGCTGCTCTCGATGTTCAATCCAAACTAGTGTTGAAGTGAACTTTGTACTATTGCTCAGTATTATTATTGACACTGCACTTGGACTGCACAAGTGAACTGCCAAGAACAGGGGCAAACTGGGACCAAACTGCGAAATGGCCCAAAAAACTACTACTTTTTCGGCACTTTGCATGCAGTTAAAGTGCAGTTTAAGTGCAGTTAACTGCAATCAGACTATAAACCACCTGCAACTGCTCATCTGCTGTTTGACTGCTTTTTGTGTGAACTTAGAACTTCATTTATAGGTGAGGATTCGACAACATTCGAATAGAATTTGTTGTGCAGTTGTGCTTCACTGAAAAGCATTGTGAGACTTCACTTGAGACATGCACTTCTGACTGCTGATCCTTTCGCGCGGGTACCTAAAATTCGCCTACCTAATAAAAATATTGAATAAAAAAATTAATTTAAAAAATGGGCACATTTCGCCCACCTAAACTCCGCCTACCTAATAAAAGTATTGAATAAAAAAATTAATTAAAAAAATGGGCACATTTCGCCTACCTATTTTTCGCCTACCTATGTAAATCGGAAAAAATGTTCGCCTACCTCGTTTTTCGCATACCTAATAAAAATATTTAATTAAAAAATTGAATAAAAATGTGCGCACGTTTCGCCTACCTGCGAAGAATTTCTCATTAACCGTTTTGTCGCTATGGTGGCCCCAGTTGCAGAAACGACCCTCCTCCCCGCCGCGCTGCGCCACGCCTCGCGAGGTGGCCAAGCAAGGCCTTGCGAGAGGAGACGCGTCGTCGGGGACCCGCGACGGCCTTCCTCCTGCCCCGCCGCGCTGCGCCACGCCAGGTGGCCAAGGCCGTGCGAGAGGAGGGGCGTCGTCGGGGACCCCACTGCAGGAACGCGCATCCTAAGGTTGGCGAGGCGGCCAAAGAGGGGCTGTATTTGCTGTAAGCAAGCGACGCCTTGAGCCTACGGGCTGCATCTCGTGTCACTCAGAGGCTATGACCGAATCTGTTCACCGGATGGTGAGAGGAGCGTCATCGGGCACTTCTTGTGACTTTGTAACTACGCGTCGGCCACGCTTTAATTGGAGCCTCCGACGGCCTGCGTTGTCAAGTTAGTGATTAACTGTGCCTCTCCTTGTTGTCCTCCGTAGTGTATTCCTTTAGGGGGTGAATAAGGGAGGTGCAGGTGAGTACGACGCACATAAACAGCAGCGGGTCTAGCGTCTCATCTTTATCGCCGAAATAAACGATACCGCAATGCGATGTCGTTGTTTGTTGTTGTGCTCTCCTTACCCGAGTACTGAGTTCGAGGTCCTCGAGGTAGGCCGGCCTGTCGATCAGACCTCGTCGACGGTTTGCCCGCGATGCGGGGAGCCGCAGGTGAGTGCGGTGCGCACCGATATCCCCCGCATGTAGCTTTCAAGCATGCGGCTTCGCTTCAGACCGCCCAAAACACCCGACCCAGTCGCGTCAAAGCGAAACCGTGATTAACCATTTGCTTGTTCCTCTGCGCCTCATACTATCACCACGTTTACGACTGCAATCGTTAAGATTTGTGGGGCGCATACTGTAAAGCAAAAACGCACTCGTTAGTCCTGCGCGCTGCGTGCAACGACGGGCATGCAGCTAGGGGTCATGGGGGAAGTCCGGCGGAGGGAGTAACAGCTTCTCTCTGAGGACGGCCTTGAAACCGCGGATTGTAAAATGTTGCAGATCCGAGTTCAAATGCCGCTTACCGAAGGTAGGTGGAGAAGCAGTTTTACTTTCCTCCTTCGGACGCCGCCCATGGCGTATATACAGTGCACAGCGTGTTCGTCACTCACTCGTGGCCTATTTCTGAGGTTCTTTTCACAATCTGTCACTGTTTCACGGGTAGCTGTAGATTCAGCTGGTCACCATCAGATTTTCATCGAGTCGTGGCAGCAAGGCAGAAGAGGCGCTCATGTTTGGCCCGAGCAGAGCCCTCCACCCACCCTTCGTTTTGCTGCGCCATCCCGAGGAACGAGTAATCAATTCACCAACAACTCGCAGGATGGGATGCGCGTTCCTGCAGTGGGGTCCCCGACGACGCCCCTCCTCTCGCACGGCCTTGGCCACCTGGCGTGGCGCAGCGCGGCGGGGCAGGAGGAAGGCCGTCGCGGGTCCCCGACGACGCGTCTCCTCTCGCACGGCCTTGCTTGGCCACCTCGCGAGGCGTGGCGCAGCGCGGCGGGGAGGAGGGTCGTTTCTGCAACTGGGGCCACCATAGCGACAAAACGGTTAATGAGAAATTCTTCGCAGGTAGGCGAAACGTGCGCACATTTTTATTCAATTTTTTAATTAAATATTTTTATTAGGTATGCAAAAAACGAGGTAGGCGAACATTTTTTCCGATTTACATAGGTAGGCGAAAAATAGGTAGGCGAAATGTGCCCATTTTTTAAATTAATTTTTTTATTCAATACTTTTATTAGGTAGGCGGAGTTTAGGTGGGCGAAATGTGCCCATTTTTTAAATTAATTTTTTTATTCAATATTTTTATTAGGTAGGCGAATTTTAGGTAGGCGGAATATGGCAATATTTTTATTCAATTTTTTTTATTGAATATTTTTATTAGGTAGGCGAATTTTAGGGAGGCGAAATATGGCAATATTTTTATTCAATTTTTTTATTCAATATTTTTATTAGGTAGGCGAATTTTAGGTAGGCGAATCAGACAGGTAGGCGAATATTTAGGTAGGAGAAATGAACGTCCCCCGGGTCGGGCCGCTCCTTCTAGGGTTTCGGAGACTTGCCACTATACGCATAAGTGGACAAAAGAGTCATGTCGATTTAGTTCCATCAAATAAATGGAATATGGAGTCAAGTCAGGAAAAAAATTGGTAAAAGGGGTTAACTCGACTTGTGTCCAAATGTCAAATTGAATTTGGAGACAAGTTGACGTGGCTCCAAATGTCATGTTGCAACAAGAGTCAAGTCGAATTTTTGTGCAGCGTTTCCAGGACACTTTGAATTTCATGTAATAAATGAGAAAAGAACTCTTCTTGGCGAGGTACGAGTGTCAGTGATCTTGCCCATGCCATCCTGGTTAGTGGATTTAAAAAAAAAACAGTGGAAAAAATATAAACGATTTGCGCGAAACAAACCGAGAAAAATGTACACGTTGACAACAACATATCAGTAAATGTTGTACAATTGATTGTCAACACTGGCTACAATTTGAAAATATTTTCTGCCTGCTGCCTTGGGATTCAACAGCTAGTTCAAAAATTCAGAAAAACGTATGTTTTTATCTTAAGTTTCGATCATGTCACCCTGTTTTATCGCCCTCAAGTCGGTGTGCCAGGCTCAACGACTGTATTCATCTGCTCAAATCAGTCGGCAGCCCTTTTTGCAGCTACAATGGACCAAAATATGGTAACCTAACCTGTGAGTAAGCCACTGCTTATGGCAATGTTGTGATAAGTATTATCGCTCTGGATGTGCTACTGACACTCGTAACTCGCCAGGAAGAGTTCTTTTCTCATTTATTACATGAAATTCCAAGTGTCCTGGAAACGCTGCACAAAAATTCGACTTGACTCTTTTTGCACCACGACATTTGGAGTCAAGTCAAATTTTGTTGAAACGAGACTTCACATTTGGACTTAAGTTGAGATAACTCCTTTTTCCAACCGATGAATAACAACCTAAGTTGACTTCTCTCCTTTTCCAACTTTCAAATGGAGCCATGTGGATTTTCCGTGACTTGTCTCCTTTTTGGGACTACAAGGTGATCGTAAATGGAGCCAAGGGGAGTTATCCCCTTTTTCTGTGTCGATTTGCTCCCTTTCTATGGGGAGTTCAGGCAAAAGTTTTAAACAGTTAGATTCGAATTTTTTTGAAGTATTATAATCCACGAAAAAGTCAATTTTGGAATAAGTCGACTTATCCCCTTCTTCCGCTTCATGGATCAATTGATCAGTAAACCTATCATCACAAACTTTTAACAATGTAGTGTATTGACTTTTGCCGTTGGAGAACAAATAAAAATAAACCTGAGGCTGGCGAGTCTAAGAGTCACCGATCTGAAATCAGCGAAAGTCCGGCATTTTTTTTTTCCGCACATTCGCGAATCTGGACATTCGCCGGCTAATGTCCGACATTCGCCAAGATCGGTCATTCGCTGTAACATTATTTCTATTAGACAGAAGATTGATGAGTTACATTTCTGAAATTGTCAGAAAAAAAAATCAATTGAATTAATTGTAAAACATATTAAGATTTATAATAAATCAAAGGCCACAGGCCAGGCCATATAACTCTATGCAAGAGGGAGGCACACAGACATCCTCTCTGCACAAGATCTTGTAAAAACAAGTCTGAATTAACCTGAAGATGAATTCCCAGGACTGTGCATAATGCACATTACATACTATGAAACTCTTAAAAAGAATATCAGTACCCCAGTCCACTTGTCCAAGTCCAAACCAAATTTTTACTTACACTAACTGCGCACTTCCTTTCCGCGGGTTGAAGGTGTCCTACGAGGTGAGATGTAAGTTCTGGAATTCTGGATCATCAATCAATTTAAGAGGCCTGCCCCTAACAGCCACCAGTCTCACAAGATTCATTTTTACCTCTTTTGGGGTCAGAACAGGGCTGCTTGACTTATGTGCTGCTCTGGCTCTTTTGAGGCTCCGGTGCTAATCTAAGTAAGGGGGGGAGGGCAGCATCACGCGACGGCAAGCCGAGCGAATCTAAGACAGTTTTTCGGCGCTCTGTCTCTCTAGCACTCGTACGGTACACTAATAAAAATTTTGTCGTAATTTAGCGACACAAGTGTCGCTAAGTTTTTTAGCGACATCACTCGTTTAGATACAAAAAGCTTGTAGGAGGCAATGTCGTAGTAGGACAAAAGAGTTGTCACGCAACGAATAACTTATAATTGCCTGCAAACAACCCATCGCGATCATCAGGTCGTTCGTAAAGAATGAAGTTGTATGTAAACGATCAGTGTTGTATGAAAACGAAAGTTTTGCTGACATGATAATGGAGACACAGCAAGCAAAATTTGATGACATCACTGTGCCATGTTTTGGGCATTGGTTTAGAATCATACTATACCACTTTTTTTCACTATCAAATAAGCTGTCAAAGTAATCTTTTAAGAAATTTGGCTTGCCTTGTCTCGATCATCATGTCAACAAAACTTTCGTTTTCATGCAACATTGATCGTTTATATAAGACCTGCCCGTAATTATTTCATGCGACACATGCCTGTTCTGCAACGACACTTGTCATTCCATTCTTGTAACGATATTTGCCGTGTTTTTGTGACGTACGATCCATGTTGTTTGTCTGCGAAGAGATTGGCAGAAGGTTGTTCGTTTCCCTACGACTGATTTTTAACAGTGTATAGATGCGACAGAGACAGAGCGACGAAACGACTCTCTTCCGATCGGCCTCGGCACCGGCAAACTCTCTCTGTCTGAAGGAGCAGTACACAGTGCTCATGTGCGGTGGTCTGCACGGCTGGGCTCTGTTGCTGGAGCTGGATCTTGGGGCTTCCCTGCCCGGCGCCCGGTGTAAGAGGACCAGATTACCCCCCAGGCATACTGTACCGGAGGTGCACCTATCCTAGGACCATAGTACCCTGGGGTACATGGCGCCTGGGACCATGGTACCGGGTGTACATCTGCCCTAGTCAGCCGGCGTCGTGTACCCCCGGTACAATGGTCCTAGGCGTAGTGTACCCCCGGTACATTGGTCCTAGGCTAGGTGTACCGTGAAACGGGGTAATTTCGGGCACCCGGGGTAATTTCGGGCATCTCTGCCCGAAAGCATTGCGATGATGCTGCCGTCTAGCGGCGACCTCGGAGGCTTCTCCCGTTGCGCGCATCGCATTCGCCACACTTAAAACCGTCGGATCATTCCTCTGGAGACCAAAACAGATCCAATCTTTCCGAGATACAGTGATTTTCGTATTTTACACTTTTTACCTTAATTCAGTGTATGCGTGAAAACTTTGACTGGCAAGCCAAACCTGTTCACAAACGGTGCATAAGGTATTTTTATTTCGATTTGGACATGTTTTGAGCATGCTGTGTCAAATTTTCAATCACCTGCGGCAAATTGTATGGTAAATAGGGGCTCAAAACTAAAAAAATGTTACTTTGAGGGGTAATTTCGGGCACTGAAATGGCATGCAAGGTCAAGCAGGGTTGTTCTGAACACTTTGAATTTCGCAGGGCTAGAGTGGTGTAAGCTTCTTCCAGCTCTTCAGAGCTCTTCTGAACGATGGAGATAATCCATTAACAAAGATAATACTCAACTGGCGCAGCAGTCGCTTTGTAGAACTTTGACTATCATAAAAATGGGCCAAGGCTACATCTGTACTTTTTATGTGTAGTATGTACACATCCCATCTAAGTGTTAATGATTGGTTCGTGACTAAAATTTTATCATGTTTTCCGGGACTTTGACTCTGAGAACGGCCGCATGGCTTGCCGGGTTGCTACGAAATGCAGAGTTTTCCAGAAAGCCCCTGTATCTTCCCAATTGTGCATAAGACTTGCCTTCCATGTACGTCAGTTTCAAGAGGAAGATCCACGACTCATCTTCGCGTAATGTAGTGCGGCCCGAGTTGTATCATTATCAAAAACGAAAAAGGATAAAGGTTCAAGGTTAAACGTTCAACAAGAAGCGTCCTTAATAGCTCCACCCAACTCTCCCAAACATCAAACTATTTGTTCCAATCAGACTTCAAATTATGTATAAATGGCCACCCCTACCATCCCTCCACATCTACATCCTTTAGAATTTCACATTTTATTATATAAGCTCAAAAGAAAGAGACAATTATTGATTTTGAGACCATAATCAGAACGAGAAGTCGTTTTTTCCTGGGGTGCCCGAAATTACCCCAAAACACGGGGTTATTTCGGGCACTGCTTTGAGCCCTCCACTGTAAACACGGTGAGGCGTAGATATCTGGAATTGGCGTCCAATTGAAGCTAAAGGTGGGTAGATGATAAGTTTTAACCCTCAGGTCCATGGCAACACCACGACTTTCACAATTTTAAAAATACCTCTCAAAAGTGCCCGAAATTACCCCGTTTCACGGTACCCTCCCTTGCCGAAGAGCGGGTACAACTGGCCTAGGCCTGTTGTACCCCCGGGGGTTCAATAATCCTAGGAAAATTGTACCTCCGTCTGGGCCCGACCAGGGTACACTTGGCCTAGGATCGTAGTACCGGGGGTACACGTTGCCTGGGATTTATGTACTGGGGGTACATCAGTCCTGTTTAGCCGGCGTCGTTTACCCCCGGTACAATGATCCTAGGCTACGTGTACCCCCCCCCCTCTTTTTGTCGCGAAGCAAGGGTACAACAGGCCTAGGATTTTTGTACTCACGGGGTACACTAATCCTAGGCCTGTTGTACCCCCCAAAAATGTGTTTAGCCGTAACGGACTGCAGGAAATTAGTGCCACATGCCAGATGATTTGCAGCCCTCTTCCCCCTATTTTACCACTGTGTGCCCTCTCGCATTGCATGGGAGCCCCTTCGCACTGTGCAGCCCACCGATCCGAGTGGGCTGCCATCGTCGGAGGGGTTCGCATGGGAAGAGAGCTCCAGGTGAGTCATGCCGTGCTTGGTGCACAGTGGCACTACTCTAGCTACTGCAAACTGTCGTCGTGTCGATGCCTCCCGATGGAGGGCGCTTTGCGTTTCTTAGCTTAAGTGTGCTCAAAATACTTCGTTAACAAGCTACTTTTGCTTGTAAGGTCTAAAATAGTTTGTAAGGTTTTCAGAGTGCTAATCGTTCATTTATTTTCGAAATGCAGCCCACACCCTCTTGCAAAAATCTGTGACTTGAAGACACTTGCTTGCGCCTGAGTACCAACTTATCGACGATCTGTCAAGTTTTTTAGTTCCTTATATAATGGTTTTTGTTAAACTGTTCCAGGTAGTTTGTGAGAGCGCGATTCCTTCCAACTTCTCCAACATCCAGAAACCGGGGACGTGTTGCCGAGACTACATGTCGATAGTCCACGGGCGCGCATGATAGGAGCAGTCGCAGTAAAATGTAATCGGAAAGTCACCCCCCCCCCCTTCCCACATTTTTGTTTTTAAATGAAACTTGTTTTTTTGTGCTATTATAACACAGAACTGTCCTCAATTATTTTTTTTAATGAAAATCTGCTTGTTTTGTTGCAGTTTAAAATGACCCAGGTTCTAGTGCAGCGCCCAGGCCCTGACGTCCACGAGGTCCCATCTTTGTCATCATGACAGGGTTCTTGCCTACCGTGGCCCCGCGAAGACGACAGGGGCAAGATAGGCCACCGTCTCAACACCGGTGCGTTGCGGGTCGAAGAGGCGGCCTATGTAACAGGCGCTGGGTGTGGCTACCGGCCCAAAACAGCGGTGCTCAAGAAAAGGGTGACTGGGCCAGAAGGCTGGCGTAGCAGGCGGCCAAAACTCTCGACGCGTTTGGAGCTCCAGAGTCGCCAAATGGGACTCGAACCGAACGTGTGACCGCACCAATGGATTGCACTCCGAACGAGAAATCCATTGGTTGGGTCACACGTGCCGTTTGAGTCCCATTTCGCGGCTCTGGAGCTCTAAACGCTTCTAGAGTTTTGGCCACCTACGACGGTCTTCTGGCCCACTGTGCGATCGAAGGATGGAGCCTGCACAATGGGCCCACGCAGGCGGCCAAAACTCTAGACGCGTTTAGAGCTCCTGAGTTGCTAAACGGGACTCGAACCGAACGTGTGACCCCACCAATGGATTGGCCCTTAAAGAATACAATTCTGAGTAGAGATGTGCGAACATGTTCGCATTCGAACGAACTCGAACGAACAGGCGGACTGTTCGGTTCGTTCGAACCCGAACTTCCGGTGTTCGACCCCGAACTGTTCAAAAAATTAACAGATTATGTTCGTGCACGAACACGCGAGGTGGTTTAGTATTACTTTAATGTGTGTGTTCGGATCGAATCTGAACAAAAACCTTGTTCGTTCGGTTCGTTCGAGAAAATTTTGAAACTGTTCGGTTCGGTTCGTTCGAAGGCTTTGGAAGTTAGAAGTGTTCGTATTCGTTCAAATTCGAACTTCGCTGTTCGCACATCTCTAATTCTGAGCACTCGCCATTGGTGTTCAGGGTAGAGACCATTTGAAAAAATGGCGCGTGGTTCCCTTCCAGAAAAGTGCGGAAGGCGCGGCTCATTATGGATGCAGAGGCGTATATGTGGAGTAGGGCATCAACTGCACAAGTGTTGGTCACCTCAATAGAAAGACCATTTGACTCAACAGCACCTTGCAAACAGCCATTTCTTACTAATGCAGGTCTTTTTCTTTCAGGAGTAATATTGGTGTCCTCTTCTGTTTTCACTGTGTCTGTTGAAGAGTCCAATTCGTCGACAGGTTGCTTTTGATCAGAATCTTCCTCTTTTTTTTCATTTTTGGCCTTTTTGTCATCTTCTGACTTATTTGTCTGTTTGTCCTTAATTTTGCCCTTCTTGATATTTCCATTCAAGTCCTCATTTTTCTGGGATTTCTTCACAGTTTTGGAGTCTTTGTTGTCCTTTACATTCTTATTTCCTTGGTTTCTCGTTAAGTCCTCATTTTTCTGTGATTTCTTCACAGTGTTGGATTTTTTGTTTTCCTTTACCTCATTTTCACTGCTACTATTGGAATCAATTTCCTCGCCTTCAGATTCTGTGCCTCTTGAGATAAATGGAGTAAGATGAGACATGGGATGCTTGGTCTTCAGCTCAAGTCCACATCGGTTGATCAGCGTCACAGTTTTTCTGTCTGATATCTCTTTAATTTCATACGGTCCTGTTCTTGGCAGTTGGTACTTGCCACCCTTCCTGTCAACGCGACGGCGGTTGGAAAGCAGAACCAAGTCTCCCACCTGTAGGTTCTGTCCGCCAGTGTGACGTCGGTTATATCCTCGGCGCTGCTCCTCTTGTGCCTTCTTTATGTTTTCCTTCATTGCTGCGCGCAGTTTTTCCTGCTCCATTGTGCGCCGGATCTCTTCTCTTACTGAGTCACAAACTCCAATGACTTGAGTAAAGTTTCCCAGATCAAAGGGGATGTCATCATCTTTTTCAATTTGAAGACCGTCACCTTCTTCACTTTGCAGATCATCATCTTCACCACTCTCCTTATCAGGATCATCCGATGGTGTTTCGTCCGAGGTAGCAATTGGCATGTCGGTAGGCAGTCTAGGCCTCCTCTGATACAAGGCGAAGAAAGGTGAGAAGCGTGTGCTCTTGTGCACTGAAGTCCTGTAAGCAAATAGCACGCCTGGTATAACTTGGGGCCACTGGGATGGACTTCCCTGGAGCACTTTAAGAAGCGCATTCTTAATTGACCGGTTGATGCGCTCCACCAATCCGTTCGCCTGTGGGTGATATGCACTCGTGACTCTGTGGTGAGCCCCAGTCAGCCGGAACAGCTCTTTGCTGAGAGCATTGCAAAACTCCGGCCCCTGGTCCGAAATTATTACTTCCACACAACTGTGCCGGCATATGACATCCTCAAACAAGAACCGAGCCACAGTGGACGCCTTTCTATTTGGAAGCGCCCTTGCCTCCACCCACTTGGAAAAATAGTCCACGGCAACAGCTATGTACATCATACCATCCACTTCAGGCAGCTTACATAAGTCGATGCCAATTTGCGCCATAACACGCGATGGCATGCCTACAGGGTGCATTGGGTCTGATACCTTCAAAGTGGCAGGGTTCACTTTTTGGCAGACTTCACACGACATGCAGTATGCCCGCACCTCCTTTGACAGACCAGGCCAATAATGACGGGATCTTAAAATTTCATGCAATTTGTCACGACCCCTGTGACCTGAGAGAGCTATGGCCTCCTTGCTACCTCCACTTCCTTCATGCAGCTCCTTGATTAGACTTTTACGTTTGTCAGTGTCTATAATTACTCTGCGAGCTTTAGTTAGATCAAACTCTGATCTAATATCACCTTTCTTTGATCTTTTTTTCTTAGTGTAAAAGAGTTCTCCTTGGTGAAAATCGAAGGGTCTGCATTGCCTGCGGAAATTTGCTTTAGAGTTTTTCGTGTTGATTCTATCTGGGTGTTGGTTTCTGGATTTATAAAGTAACACTTCACTCATTTCAATGCTGTAAGTCACCTTGGAACCTGAAAAATAAATGATAATAATTAGTAGTTGTGTTACATTCTCTGAAACATCATAGTATGAAACACACACTTCAAACAGCACAATGTCATTAAGTCTCAAAAAGAAATTTTGGCATCAAGTTGGAAAGATATTCAGGGTAAAAAGGGTGGCAACATAAAACATTAATGACTTTTTGTTTTTCAAAACTATTTGGCTAAAATGGCAAATTAATCAATAAGTATTTTCCACCGGCAACATTTATTCAGTTCAAAAATTGGAGGGCCAAAACTCTACCCACAAAACACTAATTAATCACAATAGGGAAATAAATGCATGATCACAAACTATACATACCTTCCTCTGAGTTCTCGCTGTCACCACCATCTAGACCTTTGGGCATAGGTTCTGCTGTAGGAGCCTCAAGTGTCTCCGACTGCCAAGGTCGAAATATCTGACAGAAAATAAACATTTGATGGATTACTTGTCAGGTTGAAACATCAAGAAAAGGAGTAAAAATTAAACTGTCTTGTGTTTACTAGTTATTTACAACTGAACTCTGATGTGTGTTCTCATGTGTCTGCAGTACTGCATCATCCAACATCTGTCCTAAATATTTGAAAAGAAACAAAAAAAACTGTTCTATGACAAACGACTCGTTGCAATTTCAAATTGTCACTTGTCCAAGAATTTAGCTAAAAGTTGATGTACTGCCTACCAGAAAATTGCCAGTATATTTTATCTGACAATATGAATAGCACCAACCACTGTTAAAAAGCTAACTTGATGAAAACCCTTTTTAAGCAAGCTAAATAGTGAAAAAAAAGAGCCCAAATTTGTACAGTTAGAACTTTGGCTTTTATGTAAGTGAGTTGAGACTATGGGGGCTTTGTGACTGTGGTAGTTGCCATCCATTTTAACCTTATGAAGAACTTGGAATTTTATGGACAGCATGGGACATCAACTTACACTTAGATTCTCTGATGAGTGAAAATTTGGAACGACAAATCAACTTTTGGCAATTTTAGTTGAAGAACAAATGTTTTTACAGGTGAACTTGAACTATTATAAAATTGGGAGCTAAGAGGAAAACATGAAATTCTCGGTAGTGCTGTTGCTACACATTTTAACACACATTAGATCTAAGGTGTATATACTTTAAAACCTTATGCTTGATAATTTATTTTCTTTACCTTTGCACTTGATGCCAGGGAGGGCTGTAACATTACTCGCTTAGCTCCCAATAGAGCAGAACCCAGCGCAACTGCTTCATCTGGATTAACAGAAGTCCAGCTTACACATGTAGCAGTGCCAACATGGTTCTTAAGTTTAGAGCGTATAAGTGGGATTCGGGTAGAGCCCCCAACCAGAAGAACCTTCTTGATTTGATCAATATTCAACTGAAATTAAAAATAGATATAAATAAAAAATCATTACAGACCTGCAGGACATCAAAGTATTGGTGTACGAAAAACACCAAAAGTAAGAATTACTATACCTTTGCTCTTTCCAATAAGGAAAGCAGTTCGTGAACAATTGTGTTGAAAAGATCTTCACAAATCTTTTCGAAGTCAGTTCGGAGGACTTCAAGGTGCACATCTACTTGGCAACCAGGTAAATATGTTTCCACAGTTGCACTGGGCACACGAGACAGTTTCTCCTTCACTTGAATCCATTTAGAACGAAGGATTTGTAGATCTTGTAAACCCTTCACCTCCACACTATATCTCTCTAAAATGCACTAAAAAAAAAAAGGAAGACGATAGTAGTAAGGGACCCCCCAGGTAACCCAGCGCCATCTTGGCACCCCCAGGTCACCTGTCCTGACCTACCCTTCGGAAAGGTCAAAAAAGGGGTCACTTTTTGAAAAAAAAAAGTCAATTTTTTGTCATTTTTTTCTGGGCGAGGTTACGATGCGAGCTCTAACCTAACTTAACCCAAGGGATGGGTCTCACCTACCCTTCGAGGCCCCCAAGTCACCTGACTGCCTGGAACCAAGGGTAACCCACTGTGCGCTTGTGTGCGCGGAGCGCCTGGTGGATAGGCATCCCGCTGCGCTCTGTCCCCAGGTCACCCGCACGCCTAGTGGCGGGGCGGGCCTGCTTGCTGTCTCCCGTGCGCCTAATCAGACGTAAATCAATGGCATTTTTTTAGGAGTTTTTGTTATTTTATGATTTATTTGTGCATTTTTCAGGTTTTTTTACAGTGTACACTCATTTAGGTGAGTTGAGGTACCTTTGCATCCACAAACCCACACGCTTGGCATTGCGTACTGCGCAATTTTTGGAGCTATGTGACCCTTCAATATCATTTTGACATGGTGCCCACACCTTCGGTAGTTTTCCCAGGCTGGGGCAACCGAATCTCTCGACATCAAACACCCTTTTTGAGGGTAAGAAAAATTCGAGAATTCTCTTTTTTTCATCGCCTTTAACGTAGAGAAAATCATACTCCGCTGACATCTCGCTCAGTGTTTGAGGGAGTCTGTCATAGGGGGAGAACCCTGTGTCCCAGGGCAGGGAATGGAGGCGTTTGACAATATAGTTGTTTTGCCTCTTTTGCTTCTCTGGGATTGCATCTCCAGGGTAAGGAGGGAGGAAGGTGGCCGCCTTGTGGACCTGGGCCGACTCATTTTGTTCATAGAAGGAAATTTCCTTCAGAACATACTCCCCGTTCTTGCCCCGGAGCATCTGAATATCGCAGATAGCGTAAGTCATCGTGCTGAGCTGATGAGGACTGGTCAGCGTCTGAATGAAGAATGATGCCCTGGTGGGCGCGCTCCCTAGATTTATACCCTGCCGCCAGCGCCGCGTGCGCCACCTCACGGTAGAAACACGAAGTTGTCGGTAAAAAGGCGACTTCACCCAGAGGGTATTGAACCCGTGTCTCCGCGCTGAGAAGTGCAAAACAGAACACACACACTAACCCACTTTTTTTAGGCACGAAGTAGCCTTATAGCCTCACCGTGGTTGGTTTTTTTTTTTTTTTTTTATTGTCAGTCTGGCCCCTTATGCAAATCCGAAATTTTCTATACGATTTTGATGAGATTTGGCAGAGTGCACTGTAAAAAAAATCCACGGTGAATGGTACGGAACAAGTCTGGTAGACAATTTGCCCGGAGAGTCTGTACATACACCGTACCAAGTACGCTCTGAGTACAGGCAGGCAGTACTGATATGATTACAGGTAATCCGTGGCAAATCCTGTGCTTGGATTTGATTTGTTCGAGGGCACTACTTTTCGACAAAAATAAGCCATACGGTTGAGGTACAGACAAACCGTCATTGTACCACCACAGGTTGCTCGTTACAAATCCTGTGCTTGGTCCCAATTTGATTGCGGCTCCTTTTTTCGATAGAAATAAACCATACGGTTTACGTACGGACAGACTGTGGTTAAGCCTGTATCTAGTTTCTACGAATTAGGGGTAGCCCTTCTTTTGCAAAAAGAAGGAACCGTAAACTACATACTTAAAAGAATATGTAATCATTAAAACATAATACCTAAATGATTGAATTCCTTGTACATAGCTAACCTCCATCATTTTTATTCACAATTCAAGTGCAAACAAACGTGGTGCAACACTAACACGCAATTACTTAAAATATGCTTTTGCTTCACAGGTACGTCGCAGCATGGCAGATGATTGCTTCTTGCTTCAGTCTTGTCCTCTGGCTGCACCTTCTTCGATTTGTGAGCACCAGTACAAATGCATGCATGCATCGCTTGGCCCCGCCTTAAGTAATGCAACTTTTCAGCGTGCTTCACCTTCTTGCTTCAAGGACTGCAGAGTTGCCTTCTTGCACAAAAGGCTGAAAAAATAAAAAGATTGTTTGTAGTAAAAAGGAAAAAGTAAACTGTAAGAAAATAAGTTAACCTGATAATTACCTCACATACCTTCTAAACTTAAAGCTGATATCTGGTCCCCTTTCAGCATACTATCAAGATAAATTGACCATTTAACTCTCGTAATGCGATTATACTTCAAGAAAGAATCTGTAATTCAAGTGCTTCCTTTAAGGCATCAACTTCCTGTAAAGGAAAGAAAGAAAGAAAGAAAAAAAAAAGATTATAGGAGAATAGGTATACCAACACATTCAGTTCATCCAGACTCCACATGAATACATACCAAAGTTTAATTATAAGCCGGATATGATGAAGAATCAAAAGCACAATGAAGTTTAGAGGGTCCCAGGACCCAATAATAAAGTGTTTCATTTGGAATAGCCTCTGCTGACTGCTAAAAGAGAAAAATAAATAAGTAAACAGTAAACAACAACAAACATAATTCAGCCATACTTACTTACCCTAGTCCACCAACAGACAATAAATCATTTAGAAGGTACGTGGTCACACAAGATCATTCTTTAAGTTGCTTCAGCTTGATTAGCAATAATGCTAGGACCAGGTTAAAAGCATTTCTATTGCTATCAGTCCAGTCACTTAGCCAGAGAAGAAAGAAGAAACATCAAAGCATTAAAAGGGTCCAAAACAAGACAAAGCTAATTCCAATCAAAAGTAGAAGGGAGGAACCAGAATTTGGGGAGGGGGGGGGGGGAAGGACAATAAATACAGATAACTTGCAGTTTTCCAGGTAGAACATTGTGAAGAAAGAGTCCTGAAAAAGAAAAGAGTTTATTACAAAGAACCCTGTAAAATAAAGCAAATGGCAAGCAGAATTCATATAATAATAATCAAAGGACAAGGATCAGAGCATGATTTATTTGGGCTTACATACCATTGAGTGCCTTTGAAGTGAGACTCTCCCAGCAAACACACCACACAGACTGGAAACTGCATTCACGCTCCTCGTCAGCAAGGTGACAATGTTAGTTGACACCTCGTGGACAAATCCTGTACAAAAAATAAACAAAGAGTTAGCAACAAAATAAACAATGTATTTGTCTCAACGTGCAAAGGCTTACCAAAGTTAAAAAAGCTGCTTGAGAACTCCTCATCTTATTAGTGTTTTTGAGTAAAGATTCTCTTCTATTCCAAAAATCTACTAGACAATAAAAAACACTAGTTTGTATGCTATTTCATAAAAAATCTGACCACACCTGGAGAGAAAAATAAAAGAAATAAACTAAAAACTGAACTGAAAGAAACATGATAAATTACTCATAACACAAAACTTTTTTGATTACTTACCGTTAAGCCCCTTTAATGTTACACCCTGAGAACCCAGCAAACACACCGCAAAGACTGGAAAATCCACTACTCGCTCCAAGTCAGCCAGGTGACGATGTAAGTTGACACCTCGTGGACAAATCCTGTACAAAAAATAAACAGAAGGTTAGCAACAGATAAACAAACTATGTATTTGTCTCAATGTGCAAAGACTTACCAAAGTAAAAAAAGCTGCTTGAGCACTCCTTTTCTTACCAGTGATATGGAGTCAAGATTTCTTTCTTCCTCAAGTCTACTAGACATTGGATAACACTGGTTTGGTTATTTTTCAATTAAAATCAGAAAGCACCTGGAGAAAAAGATAAAGGAGTTGGATTAAGAACAGAACTGAAAGGAATATTATACAATTTTTAACACAAAAACATTCTTGTTTACTTACATTGAGCCTGTTTGACGATAGTCTCTGACAACCCAGCAAACACACCGCAAAGACTGGAAAATCCACTACTCGCTCCAAGTCAGCCAGGTGACGATGTAACTTGACACCTCATGGACAAATCCTGTACAAAAAATAAACAGAAGGTTAGCAACAGATAAACAAACTATGTATTTGTCTCAATGTGCAAAGACTTACCAAAGTAAAAAAAGCTGCTTGAGCACTCCTTTTCTTACCAGTGATTTGGAGTCAAGATTTCTTTCTTCCTCAAGTCTGCTAGACATTGGATAACACTGGTTTGGTTATTTTTCAATTAAAATCTGAAAGCACCTGGAGAAAAAGATAAAGGAGTTGGATTAAGAACAGAACTGAAAGGAATATTATACAATTTTTAATACAAAAACATTCTTGTTTACTTACATTGAGCCTGTTTGACGATAGACTCTGACAACCCAGCAAACACACCGCAAAGACTGGAAAATCCACTTCTCGCTCCAAGTCAGCCAGGTGACGATGTAAGTTGACACCTTGGAAGAGAGATCCTGTACAGAAAAGAAACAGAGAGTTAGCAACAGATAAACAAACTATGTATTTGTCTCAATGTGCAAAGACTTACCAAAGTAAAAAGAGCTGCTTGAGCACTCCTTTTCTTACCAGTGATTTGGAGTCAAGATTTCTTTCTTCCTCAAGTCTGCTAGACATTGGATAACACTGGTTTGGTTATTTTTCAATTAAAATCTGAAAGCACCTGAAGAAAAAGATAAAGGAGTTGGATTAAGAACAGAACTGAAAGGAATATTATACAATTTTTAATACAAAAACATTCTTGTTTACTTACATTGAGCCTGTTTGACGATAGACTCTGACAACCCAGCAAACACACCGCAAAGACTGGAAAATCCACTTCTCGCTCCAAGTCAGCCAGGTGACGATGTAAGTTGACACCTTGGAAGAATCCTGTACAGAAAAGAAACAGAGAGTTAGCAACAGATAAACAAACTATGTATTTGTCTCAATGTGCAAAGACTTACCAAAGTAAAAAAAGCTGCTTGAGCACTCCTTTTCTTACCAGTGATTTGGAGTCAAGATTTCTTTCTTCCTCAAGTCTGCTAGACATTGGATAACACTGGTTTGGTTATTTTTCAATTAAAATCTGAAAGCACCTGAAGAAAAAGATAAAGGAGTTGGATTAAGAACAGAACTGAAAGGAATATTATACAATTTTTAATACAAAAACATTCTTGTTTACTTACATTGAGCCTGTTTGACGATAGACTCTGACAACCCAGCAAACACACCGCAAAGACTGGAAAATCCACTTCTCGCTCCAAGTCAGCCAGGTGACGATGTAAGTTGACACCTTGGGAAGAGATCCTGTACAGAAAAGAAACAGAGAGTTAGCAACAGATAAACAAACTATGTATTTGTCTCAATGTGCAAAGACTTACCAAAGTAAAAAAAGCTGCTTGAGCACTCCTTTTCTTACCAGTGATTTGGAGTCAAGATTTCTTTCTTCCTCAAGTCTGCTAGACATTGGATAACACTGGTTTGGTTATTTTTCAATTAAAATCTGAAAGCACCTGAAGAAAAAGATAAAGGAGTTGGATTAAGAACAGAACTGAAAGGAATATTATACAATTTTTAATACAAAAACATTCTTGTTTACTTACATTGAGCCTGTTTGACGATAGACTCTGACAACCCAGCAAACACACCGCAAAGACTGGAAAATCCACTTCTCGCTCCAAGTCAGCCAGGTGACGATGTAAGTTGACACCTTGGGAAGAGATCCTGTACAGAAAAGAAACAGAGAGTTAGCAACAGATAAACAAACTATGTATTTGTCTCAATGTGCAAAGACTTACCAAAGTAAAAAAAGCTGCTTGAGCACTCCTTTTCTTACCAGTGATTTGGAGTCAAGATTTCTTTCTTCCTCAAGTCTGCTAGACATTGGATAACACTGGTTAGGTTATTTTTCAATTAAACTCTGAAAGCACCTGGAGAAAAAAATAAAAGAGTTGGATTAAAAACAGATCTGAAAGGAACATTTTACAATTCTTAGTACACAAAGCATTCTTGTTTACTTACATTTAGCCCCTTTGATGTTAGACTCTGACAACCCAGCAAATACAGCGCAGAGACTGGGGAATCCACTTCTCGCTCCAAGTCAGCCAGCTGACGGTGTTAGTTGACACCTTGAGAAGAGATCCTGTACAGAAAAGAAACAGAGAGTAAGCAACATAATGTGTGGTGATTCTATCAAAATGAGCAAAGACTTACCTTAGCGCTAGAAGCTGCTCAGAAACTGTTCTTGCTAACAATGAATTTTATTTATTTCTCATAAATCTTTTCTTTTCCAAATAAAAAGAAATCATTTTAATTGTGGCTTTGTTTATGTCAAAACTAAGTTTAAAGCATCTAAAAATAAATAAATCTGTTAGCACAAAAAAAAAAAAGACAGCTGATAATAGACAAGATAAAAAAGTAGAAGATTCTTTATAAAATGGAATATTTAACACTTTGGACTTGAGACAGGGACTCACCAGAAAAAACAACCAGGACTGCAGAATCTTTTCTACACAAGCAGCTTGCTAAGAATGATTCTCTACGAATTTGTGAGTATCTGTTGTTCTTTATCACTATTAAATTGAATTGACTTTAATTGCAAATTCACATTAATTTGGTTTCATTCACAGAATAATTGGAAGCACCTAAAAGGAAAAAAAGAGTTGCATATTAGCACATAAGAAAGTACAATAGACATGTGAAATGATAGATTTGTGACCTGACAAGTCTTGCTGGTTTATCTTACCTGCATGTTAATAAAATCACTTAAAGGAGTACTAAATGTCATCACCACAAACTGAGTGTTTCAATGACAAACATTCATTGCCACAGACAGTGTAAGATGGTAAAGGGTAGTAGTCAATGATGCTTTCATAAGGAAGTAGTTTGTACTTCATGATGGAAGATTTCTCAAGCTCATAGAACCCCTTAAAACTGTCATTAGCTTCTTTTACTTCCATTAAAAAAGAAATATTATTTGAGGAGTCAAGCAAAATTAAATCAATAAGGCCAACTGTCAATGATGTTGAATCCATGGTTGATCGGAGTACCAAATAAAGTCCTTTCTTGTACTCAGTCCCTTTAACAATAATTGACGTCAGCGCTTCATGGTCAGATGGATCAAATCTGTTTGGAAATGCTTCTCTTTTAACTGCTGGTAAAGTCATCAAATTGACACAGCATGATGAGGTAGGATCATAAATTATGTCAGCAGGAAATCCATTTCCAGCTTGAATGGAAGCAAATCTAAGCATATATTTCTTTGCCATCATTTTGGTGATGTTAATGTAATTTCTACAATTCCGAACAACAGTTTTGAAAAACTTGTGGGTACTCTCAAATCTGAGAGTAAACAGTCTGATTAATGGCCCAAATATTGAGATCAAATCAGCCATATGAGCCAAAAAGTGTACCTTAGGGATCAAACACTTTGGGAAGAACTTTTCTAATCGTAGCAAGGAATTGATGAATCTTTTTATAAGTTGTTTTAAATATGCCACTTGTGTCATGGAAATTTTAGGAGCACATACATACTCAACAATTTCTTTTAAGTTTAAAACAACTTGCCACACTTCATCTTCAGGATCTTGGATCAATTCTCCTAGGATAAGTGGTAACAGTCTCAAGTGGTTCCAGTTTTGTACAGCGTTCCCTGAAAGTTTATCAAGAGACTTGTAGGGTTGGGGAGCATCCCGCTTATCAGAGCCTTTGCACTTAAAGCCCCTAATTCGCCTATTCAATGTAGGCAGGTCAAACCACTCTTTTTCAATAATGCAATATTGCATGACCACAGGCAAAACACATCTCAGAATACCTTCAAAAATGTCATGGGCAATGCATGGTGGCATGGCTGGTGATGAGACATGGAAACCAGTTACTGTAGAGTTGAAAGGAGATGGTCGATATTTTACTGCTCTAAAATTAACAGCACACATTTTTTTATAAGCCTCTTTCACAATGCCGACTGTCATTAATTTCTTTGAAGCAGGGGCAGACATACGTGCTGTGACTTTTTGAGCTTGCTTTTTGGCTTTCCTTGTGGTTGCTCTTTTGGTCGAGATTAAAAATTCTTTCCTCTTCTGCTCCCACTTTAGTCTTGCTATGGCAACAGCAGCATCATACTCCTCAGGTGTTCTGAGAGCTTTTACTTCACTTGGATTGGAAAGAAATTCTGCCTTTGACATAGTACAGAATCTACAAAAGAAACCACAAGTGAAGTTTCTTACATATCCCCCAACTACATGCTGTCCAAGATTATCCCCAACAAGAAACAATAAGCAAACAGGAATATTTTCTCCATCCACATCAATTCCGTTCTTCTTCAGGTCTTCAAGCTCTTCCAATATTGGTCTTATAGCTTCTTTGAGCACATCTTTGCATTCTAACTCTTCTTGTTGGGTTGGAACTGTATCCTTCTCCAAAACCAGCCCTGCAAGCTGATTCACATCATTTTTTGAACGAAACTCAGGATCTAAATTGCCAACCAGATAATAGAAACCAAGAGTTTTAAAAAAAGAAGCAGATGGTCCAAATGCGTTAAATTCAAATGCATCTTGAAACATCAACAAATGAATGCATTTCCCATCATGATGTTCACATCTGTGTTTGATATAAGCTTCACCGTCACAAAAATCTTTGAGAATTGAGGTCTCATTGATTTGTTTCTCAAAAGACTTCAACAGCATGGTCTTCACCTTTGGATCCTTCAATAAGATTTTGAGAGTCTCTCTGATTGATACAAAATGGGCTATCCTCTTCTTTCCAGCTGCATTTGTGCCAAAGTAATGGGGTGTAGGATCTACATACGGAAATCGTTTTTGCCAGTACTGTCTTCTAAAATAGTCTGTGCAGAGCTGCTCAACATCTTCATTTTTGTGGTGAATATTAAAGATGGGGTCACACTTAAATGTTGTTTTCACTATAAATGAGATAATCGATTCATCAAGATTGGCGGCTTGGAGCTGCTGCCTAAGACCAATTTTTAAACGATGGTGAGATAGTTCTGAGATTAATTTGATTTCGTCAGAAATTATTTGAACAGTTGAAGAAGGCACAACAAGTTCACCCTCTAATCTAAGATAGAATCTGGCCAACTCATCTTTGATGACATGTTCTGGATATGGGTCCTCATCATCAGTACCTGTAGCACCTGAATTACAATCATAGAAAACATCTTCAATGTCAGCACCTCCTTCATTTTCACTATCATCTGATTGACCATCTGGTGGAAAACAAGCTTCAGATATTGACAACGCTGCTGGCTGAACAAAACCACAACTTCCTGCTTTTGCATGGCATCGTGACAGATGCTTCTGAAATTTCCTGAAATCAGTGTACTTTAACCCACAACTGTTAAGAACGCATTGTATTTCTGTCCCACCTTTGATGTGGCTGATCATATGATCAGAGTAGTCTTGTCTAGTTTTCAGTTCCACTTTACAAACACAACAATGAACTGACTCGATTTGTACAACTTGAGGCCTGGATCTAACACTACGATGGAATCTTGTTATGTGACTCTCAAATGAACCTAACTTCATTTCACGATCACAAAAGCAGCAGGGAATTCTCAGCTTCTTGATCATCTTGTGGACTTTCATGTGGTTGCAGTAACTTGACACGGAGCTAAAGGTAAGCCTGCAATATTTGCATGGTAGGAGTGGGCCAGGATTTACCTCTACCCCTGCTATGACAAGCAGTAGAAGCAGTGTTGCAAACGGAACAAGTTTCAAAGACAGGGAGAAACCACGGCTTTGACAAGGGTTGGCAGAAGAAGAAGCTTTTCTTTCAGGGTGGGTAAAAAGGCCAATGCGGCAGCGGTATTCATCCAATGTTATCCCCATGATCTAAATTAAAAAAAAAAATCTGTTAAAAATTATAGAATAAAACATGACATAATTTACCAATTTACAATGAAACCAAGATACTGACAAATGATCAAGTGCTATTGCAATAATACTTACTGATTCTTCCCACAGACTCAATCAATAAACACGAGAAAATGGAATTATTAGACTTCTTACTGTGACAATCAGTCAACATATGTGGGTTATTTTGATAGTCTTTTATCCAGATTTCTTTCTTTAATATCTATAAAAAACATAGAATTTTTAATTGTGAACCAGGAAAAACATAAAATCAGTAAATATCAATGACACAGTACTATGAACTTACCTATATTAAAAAGAGGAAAGAAAGACGCAAAGTAAACAACTGCAGTTGATTTATCTTCGAAGTGACTGCTCGCACCATAAGATCCCGCCACAGGACTCAAGGAGAACTCCACTGGCTACAGACTGCATGCAAAGGTAGTGATGCTAAGTGACCCTGCTAACAAAACAAAAAAAAATTACGTCTATCGCTGACTGGACAGAAAGAAGCCTGCTGTAGAGTTCGAAACGCCATCACAACTTAGGACTCAAAATTTCACTCAACCGGAGAATACCAAGAAACGTCAGTTAGGTTAGTGGATGACTTCCAACATTAAGTTGACATACCAAGTTCAATTATTAATTTCTTTTTTTTAGAATAAGAATGAAAAAGAATGAAAAAATCTTACTTTCAGATAATTGCTTTAAGTTTGTGACAAGCAAATGGCACTCCACGCACCCACCACAGAAGTAAACAACACAGAGGTGTTCAAAGCCTAAGTACGCGTCGCTCCACACACAATCCTAGCAAGACAATTCAAGAAATGCTAACAACAAGATCTGAAAGGACTAGCGCGTCCCAAAAACGCTTCATCAGTAAACAAGTTTATCACTTTTCACATCACAATGACGCTACGCGAATCAAATGAAACAAACCACGGCGCACCTGTTGGCGGCACACCGGAAAGGAGGAGGAGTGGAAAGGGGAAAGGGGGAGGGGGAAACAGCCACCAACTTCTACACCTTTTAACAGATACCGGAAAAATGTATTTCTGCCTATGTTACACTTATTGCTTACTATTTTGGCACTTTATTAAAACATATTCACTGAAAGAATCCATATCAGTTTGTGCGAGAAAAAAGTTGGGTCAGACTGACGACATGACTATTATGTTGAAGTGTTGGTACACTTTTTCAACAGCCGAATAGCGCAACGATTCACCTTTTGAAAAAAAAACCGCGGCGAGCAGCTGTTTAAATTTATCTAAATCAAAGGATTGAACGAGAAGATGTCGAACAAGCGATCAAGAGTCCCGGTAAGTGGAAGAGAGACGAATACGAGATGGTGGGCGCCGTTAAATACTAATTGTTTCTTTTCTGGGGCAGTTTGAAGAGGAAGTGACTGGGATTGTGAGAATGGTTCTCAGCAACATGGAACCCCATGTCATTACCAGAATTGTTGAGCATCTATTGTCAGATGAAGTGGGGGCGACTTGCATGGAAGACTTGGAGTTCCTCACGCCCTCGATGCTGCCACCTTCTCTCGGACTTAAACCCATCAAAGCGGCCCAACTGCTGAAGTATTTCACAAGTCCTGGTGCGAGTGCCAGTGGCTCAGCAGGAGGTGGCTCAGCTGGTGGTAGCTCAGCGGCTAACAGCTTTAGTGGATTCCAAGGTAAGTAAGGAGTGGTTAACCTGTAACAAAAAGTAATTTTGTGGGTTTTCAATTCAATTCTTCAATCGCCTTATCAGGGAATGAATGATTTTTTTGAGATGCAGTCTACTGAAACTATTCACGGAAGACTTGCAGGAAAGGGGGGGGGGGGGACAGAGCAGACGTCTAATCGAAAAATACTAAAGAGGAAGGCGTTTGCCCAATATTCAAGGTTTTATGCATACACAACTGCAGTAGCTGTTCAACTGTCAGATGTTTCTTTCACAACACATTTTCTTATTTAGGTGTTATAAACATTAGTATTCTTTTGATTATAATCATTTCAACTTTTCTTCTCGTGTTTTTTTACAGTGTCACAGCAGCCCTTAACACCCAGGAACATCGAAAACAACATAAATTACTATTTCCCTGTACCCTGGAAGTCACTTCCCAAAGAAACCCTAGACAAATTACAAAGCAATGAGCAAAGTAAAGTGAGGGCAAATCAAGATGACATAGACGCGTTAAAGCTGGCAATTGTGAAGAAGCTCGTGAGTTCCTATACAGACTATAAAGATAGTCATCCGGGAATGAAAAAGCACCCAGGGTCAAAAGTTTATGAATCAGTGACCAATCAGGTATGACTTGAGGGTGATATTTTGACCTACAAGAAGTTAGATATATCAGACTGTTCAGTATCAATTTCTTTTTTTTTGTTTTAGGTTTTTGAAAAATTCCCCTACACCTTAGCCGATGTGGTTAATGGTAAACAGGTTGGGGATGGAAAGGCAAGTTTCCAACGGGCTGTATTGGTTTGCACAGAGAACCAAATGCGTCAAAAGAATGCTCCCAAGGCTATTCCAAATGCCATCCGAGCAACAGGAATAATTGGCGTCTTGGAAGCAGAGTACCTGCCCAACCTTGATGGCAAAGCCAGAGAAGAGCAAGAAGCAATTCGGGCAGAGCTCCAAGTTCTCTACCATGAAGACAGTGACACATGGTGCTGGGATGAAATCAGAGAAAAAATGTTAAACTCCTATGAGCTGCAGAGAGATGACATTGCCTCAGCCAAAGTTACAATTGAACAAGCAGCAAGTAAAGAGACTATTGAAAAAGCAGCAAATAAAGAGAATGAACAGAACCCAGATGAACCTTCTCCAAAAGCTCTTGGGGAGCTAATGAACTTGTGGCCTTTCCTGTTCTACACATCATGCCTATCATGGCACCACAACAGGTTAACAGGACGAGACCTTGAAGTCCATCTTGAAGACTTTTTGGAGAACCACCTCGAGTACGCTCTACATTTTCTTACTTCTTGTTCAAAGGCCAACAAGAAAAATATGGCTTTAAGCCTCAAATTAGACAAAAAAATTGTTAACTGGAGTGTGCCACAGAAATTGTTGAAGGCTGTTTATATGATTGCCAATCATTTTGGTGAGGAAAAATATAATTTTGTCCACAGTGTAGAGGTATAATTCAAACATAATATTATTTACGCATTGTCATACTTGACGTTTTGACTGTATTGATTGCATGATGCTTTTGTTATTTCAGAGGACAACTCCTGCCGGAGATATAGATACAAAAGGACTTGCTGACATCTGCATTATTGCCAGAGGTAATATAATAAAACTCGAATGTGAACTTAAAAACCCTTAAGTTGTTTCCAGCTTCAATTTACTTTACTTTATTTGGCAGATAATGAACCATTTGCAGCACAGGAGTTTTATGTATGCGCAGATGAAATGGTATTGCTGGAAGTCAGTTGCGCTCAGGAAGCAATAACGGGCTTGATACAGCTGGCATTTGTGTTGGACCTTGATTATCCCAAAATGCCTTTGACGTTTGAGTTTCTAGAGAGGTAAGAGGTTCAAAATTAAAGAAAGAGAAAGTGTCTATGTTGAAGTGAGATAAGACACTGTTTATTTTTTTGTAGGTTTGTCTATGGAATGGGCTTATCAAATACACGAGTGAAGAACAAGAAGGGGAAGGCCCTTCTTGTGCTCACACCAGTGGTTCGCACCACAATCAATGATCTGAAGAATTTTGAATTGGAACTAGAATAAGAATAGACCATGAACTTAAAGTTTTGACTAATGAAAAGTTAGAGCACAAGTCTAAAGGTTATACATTGCTGAATTATTATTTAATAATTATTTAAATAATTATACAATTAACTAATGCATAAAAAAATAAATAAATTATGCAAATTATTATAAAATTGTTAGCTGTGTATATTAATAGCTACTTGATTCAAGGGCAAAAATTATTCACTTCATTTTACCTGCGATTCCCTTGCAAGGTGGTACTGCTGCGATGAAGAGATCTCTCGGATCTTTGCTGCATTGCGTTGTCCAATCTTGTTCCTATTAACAGAAAGTAGAAAATACTAAGTGCTAATAGTAGAGACAAAAGGGAAAGCACAGATAAAACATAATATAGTGGTTTACTTACAGTGACAACACAGCCTGAAGGACTGTAGCCTGAAAGCTGGAATTCTTAACTCAAGCAACAGTGGAAGCCAAGGTGATATGCAAGCCTTGACGCAGAGCAGCACGGGATAACAGGCAAATTTCATCCAGAATTCACGAAACCTAGTGAAAGAAAAGAGAGAGTTTAACACAAGCCACGACTGTCCAAAAGGTGTTTTAAGTTGCGGAAATCAGCAAAGCTAAACATTGCACCGTAATTGCAATATTAAGAGGTTAGAGTTAGTTATGGACGAGAAAGCACGACAAAGTCGACCCTTAATAACATTTAACAGAAGAGCGGGCTCAGATAAAGTGGCATACAATTGGATTCTATTAAAAAAACACTATGTGTACCCATCGTAAACGTTTAGTAAAGCACTGCAAAGCGCACATGACGAACTTCAATAATGTAAACAAACACACACACACATACGCCCACAGCCCGGGGAGCTCTCTGGGGAGAAACTCAGCTTCGGCATGCTTCGGGTGACTTCGGGTCCGTCCACCTGATACTTATTCAGATTCGCAGATATTGTTCGCAGCTGTACTCCGCTTATTTACAGGACAAATAAAGTGAGTAGTATAAGTACCGTAATGGCTTCCACAGGCGAGTCCGGCGTTCATCAGCAACGATGTTCAAGTCATTTTATCGATGATTTCGAACTTGTCTCGAGTAGCACGCCGCGTTTTTCGATTCTAGTGCTGCTTCTCTTCATGCTAGCATTCAGTCGACGCTTGACTGACAGTGAGACAAGTCGTAACCTGGTCAACAGGCAGTGTGTGCTTCAACTGCTTCAAGTCAGATCAAGTCTGTTTGAAGATGATACAGATTTTCATTTAAGCATGGTGTCGGACTGTATTGTGATGGAGCAGTTCGGATATTACAACATACACTTTCAGTGAGGAGACGCTTTTGAGGTGAGGCAGAAGTTATGGATTTGGTTTTAGAGAACAGCTGGTTGGTCACTGTCAATAACTGTGTTTAGCACAACTTAGCCACATAACTGGTATCTTTTCATCACAAGTGATGTTTCATCAGAGACACAATACTCAGAATTTAAAAAAAAAAAATATCTTTAACATTTTTCTCTCACAATTCAGCGAAGTGATTACGAAGCTGAAGCATATCTAGTGGAGTTCCCATTTGGTTATTATTGGACTCATTTTACTACGGAAATTGGTACGGAACTAAACCGTAGACATTACCTGATTATCTGTTCCGTGGCAAACAAGTACGGTATATTTGTGGCACGTTCCTGTACTACAGTGTTACGTGTCAGATTTACTGTGTCTCAACCCGTTGTTTGGTACGGTATTTATTACAGTGTGGTAGAACTTGGTATCCTGATTTCAGTGGTGAAATGTGGTTGAAAAGTGTAGGGCCAATTTTGAGAAATTTTGAGTTGAAATCGCCGTTACCATGGCAAAACTCGACTCGTCAGCGAAAAACAGAGGGAGAGGGGGGAGCCGAGCCACCGGAAATGGAATCCGACCAATAGCAGCGCTCCTTTTCACCTCTGAACAGCTTACACCAAAAACGCTCGCTCCCTTGAAAAAGCGCGTTCGAATCAAAATTGTCTTTTACTGCAGCTAGAAGAGCTCCAACAATGGTATAGACGTTGTTTTCGAACGTGGCCATTTGGATCGGCCGGTCGGTCGGTGATTGTTGGCCAGAGTGTCCCGCGCCGCTGCGCGCAGGCCCTGTTGTTTTCAAAAATACCAACCCTAAATGTTCCAAACTCTTTGAATCGGAGTGAAATAGGACATAAAACTGCGTGCCTGTGCAAATGCATTTGTGAAAAAACTATCCCTAACGTAGTTTGAGTGTGACTATAAGTCCCTTTTCGTAAACAGTGGGCGTGTAGCTGCACCTTGTAGCGAGGTTTAATGGTACTTCTGAATCTCAGACGAAACGATCTGGACATGGGGGCTGTGCTTTTTTCTAACCTTAAAGCTGGGTGAACTGGGTGAACTGGACTATTTTACTGCACGTTTCTGTGAATAACATGTCCTTCAGGTATTATGAGACTGTCTTAAATGTCTGTTTTTGACACAAATTGATACGCAGCTGGTCTTTACGTAAGTTTTAGTATTATTTATAATGACCTGACAAACATAAACAGAACTACACACAACGCAGTCCTAGCCTTAGTTATCTTTGTTAAACCAGAACATAAATGAAAATTAACTTCGTGACTACCAGGATTTCGTCAAATCGAATTTTTTTCTTTTAAACACTTTTAGTGTCTATTTGAGCAGGTTAACAACAATGGGTAACAGGTAACAAAAACAACTATGCCCAAACAACAATAAGCAAGTAAGAATTATTTAAGAAGATAAAATCCAAGGGCAAAATAGTTCACATATTCTGAATAGAAGTTAAGTACAATTTTAGCACATGTACAGAGCACAATAGAAGCAGAGTTTTATTTCGTAGCCAGGTTAAAATTATTACAGAGTGTTTAACATAAGAGCACATCCTGGAGGCAACATGACGAAAAACAATAAAACAATAAAAGATTATACTTTGTAGCGCCGCTGCGGACGCTACTCCGTGCATTCGTCGCTACTCCTCTGTTGCAGTGACCGCGCCGGGTGGGCTGCGAACTGTCGCTACCCCGCGCGTTGCGGGCTCATGCGGTGAGGCACCGCGCCGGGCTGGTGGCGATACCCCGGGTGCTGGCGGCGATACCCCGGGTGCTGGCGGCCGCCGAGGAGTCCCGGTGACGTCACGCCGAGCCGTCCTCTGTCGCTGTCGCACTCGCGCCACCAGCTGCTGCTCGTCGTGGACGCGGTGCGCCACCACGTTCTCGGCGACCGTCCCCAGCAGCAGCATGACGTCCTCGGTGGCGGACCCGGGCGGCGCCGCGATGTCCGGGATGACCAGGGTCTTTGGCGGGATGGCGGAGGCGCTGACCCCCGTGACCTTGGCCAGCTCCGCCGCCGTCCACGCCCAGATGGACTTCGAGGCCGGCTGGCAGTCCAGGAGGCGGTGCAGCACGGTGTCCTCTGTGCCGCACGCACGGCACGCCGCGTCGTCGGCTTGGTGCGTGGCCTTGAGCCGGGCGTTCGTCGGAAGCACATCGTGGGCCGCGCGGGGGCCAGTCCACGGTGCTGCTGACGTACCAGCGGTCGAGCCTGGAAGAGCACACCGCGGAGTGGAAGGTGAAGCCTACCTCGCGAGGACGCAGCGCTTTCCAGGCGTCGGTCAGCCGCAATGACGTCACCAGGTTCCGAAGCACGGCGCACGGCGTGGCCACGCCCGTCGTGTCCTGCTTGTCCAGGATGGCGTTCCAGTCGCCGCCGAGGATGAGCTTCTCGCTGGCGCCCGTCATGACCATCGGCAGCTCCTCGATGAGAAACCGCGGCCGCTCCCTCCTGCCCTGCGTGCCTGCTGGGGCATAAACATTGATGAGCGTGACGTCACCAAGGCGCGCGCTCACTGCTCGGCCGCTGGGGAGCTTCATGATGTCGATGAGCTCGATGTCCTCCCGCCACAGGATCGCCGTGCCGCGCCCCGCAGCCCCGACGTTGACCGCCTCCGCGTAGCCGAAGAAGCTGAACGATGGGCAAGCAACTTCCTGAAAGAACACAACATCTGGTGAATGCGTTCGGATGAGCAATTCCAATGCAGCCAACTTGTGCGGGGCGGACACCGCGCAGACGTTCAGGGTCACAAGTTTCATTTTGAGGACGCCGCGGGTTGGTTCCCGGTGGTCCTCGCGCTTGTCCTCTTCGTCCTCGTCGCGGGCTCGTCTTGGCCTGGGCTAACTCGGTTCCTCTTCTTGGTCAACGCGGTGGCCACGTGCTTGACGTTGCCGGTGCGCATGCTCTTTGCCACCTGATGCTTCAGAGTCGGCTTGGTACGGAGATTGAGTTTAAGGTTTCCCGCGGCGGCTTTCTTCGGCTTCCCCACTGGGTCGCCTGAACTCAGGGGCGTGTCGGGGAGAGGGGTGCTGAACGCCGAGGCCCACGACTGCATTTCACTGGACGACGGTCCGGATTCAGTATCCCAGAATCCCACATTGGAGTTCAGATTCAGGCTGAGTGTCCTTGCAAGGCGGCATTCAGTGGGGCTTGCATCCTCAGAAGCAAAAAGGGGAGGAAAGTCCCGTTCCGACGGAGACTTCAATGCAGTAATTTCCGTCGGCTCAAAGAGGCTGCTCAGTGATTCCCTCAACTGCTGGAGACGTAAACTTGTCCCACCCGCCGGGATTTTAAACCCGGTCCTCCTGCTTGTCGGTCCGCGACTCTACCACTGAGCCACCGCGCTCCATGGGAGTGGGCGAGCTGCTGCCGCGCCTAGCCGTGCCGGTCGGCTCCCGGTCCTCCCCACTAAAAGTACTTTCCTCTGTGCGCCGCTTGTCACCCAGTGGGCTGGGGCACAGAGGGTTGCGGCTTACACTGCCTGGGTCACTTAAGTATTCCCTGAACACTGGCGAGAGGTAAGTAGAGGCCCTGGACGGCTGGCTGTCCAGACTCGGATGCGGCGAGCCGGGCTGGCTGCCGTGCGCACTACCAACAACAACAACATCCTTGCTTAGCAGACGAAGCCGCGTCCGCGAAAGTTTTCCGCCCCACTTTGGCGGCCCCTTTGGGGTCAGCACCGCACTGTTTGACCAGGTGCTCGCTGGAGCCGCATCTAGCACACGTTTTGGGCTGGCCCGGATAGAAAACGACCGCGGTGAGCCCCGCCACGGTGACGTACGACGGAATGTGGGCCGCCAGGTTCATCCGTATAATTCTGGTGCCGTTACAAATCGACGTCTTCTGGCCGCCTCGGACCCAGAAGTCGTACTCCATCCTACCCACACACTCGCCGTACTGGCTCAGGTGCTTCACAACAAGTTCATGGGGCATGCCGAACGGCAGATCACACACTCGCACTGGCAGGTTGTTGAGCCCGGCCAGGTACAGGCTCACGGGCGTGGACTCACCGTTGGCGTAAACGAAGGACAGCTCACCGTCGTCTAGATTGCAGGTGTTCAGGCATTTCTCCTCAGAGGTCAGGGTCAGGGTCACGACGCGTCACCGAACTTCTTGTTGCACGCTCTTCAGGTCCGTCAGCGGGTCCAGCTTCAGTTTCTTCTCTATGAAGTCGAACAATTCGTTGTTGGTCATCTTCGGCGCGTCGCGCCGAAACCGCACCTCGACGGAATTCTCCTTCCAGCGCATGGTGACAGAGCGTGGCGGAGCCGGGCCGCGTGTTGCTATCAAAACAACAGCACGGGCCGGGCCGCGTGGCTGCCGGGCGAGCCGGCCGGCGGGCGGAGCACGGCGTGGCACGAAAACTCAATCTGGCACAGAGCACAACAGCACAGCACAATCAGGGCACAAGCACAGCACCGTAATATGAGCACAACGCACAGAGTTCAAAGTGTTGCCGGTCAAAAGCACGGCTCCGTCAGGCGGGGCTTATTGGCCGAAGCCTTACACCTGGCCCGTAACGGACGTCCGACCCCAACCGGAGCCAGAGCCGAACTACTGAGTAGACGTGTGCGCCGATTACATTTTTGTCGGCGGCGGCGTCAGGGCCAAATCTGGCCGGCGGCGGCGGCGCCGCCGGCGTCGACGCCGGGTCAAACATCGGCGGCGCAGCGGCGGCGTGACCGGCGGCTTGTGCGGGAAAGGGCCTTTTTAAGTCAAATAATTAAAGGAAATCAGTCTAATATCGGCGTGATGGTGTGGCAAACGGATGACAAAGTGCGCTTGCGCTGCTGGCGGCCGGGTCGCGGGGGATGGCAAGGAAGGGCGGAGTGCGTTGAGTTGCCTACATATTCGGCGCGCAGTCAAGAGCCAAAATATGCGCGCATTTTGTGCCGCGCCGCCGCGCCGCCGCCGATTATTTTATCGGCGGCGGCGCGGCGGCGCGCCGGGGAATTTTAGTCGGCGGCGGCGGCGTGGTGAAATGAGTCGGCGGCGGCGCACCGGCGGCGCGGCGCACACGCACTCTCAGTCTGCTATGGATTTTATTTTCCATTTTATAGAAATTTTGTTCTACGGCTTAGTGATTTTTAAGCGTTACTGTAATATAGTAAACTTTTACGGTAACTTACAAAAAATAATCCCAATGGAAAACAGACAATGTTAAGATAGAAAATACGTAGTTACAGACTAAATATACTATAATACTTGTATACATTTACTGTTTGAGCATAGAAATCAAGATATTTTTTTAGTGATTATATAATATTTTGACTGTACGTAAAGTAATTTTAGTCATCAACCGCAGAGAAACTTGGGAGGTTTCCGTTACAATTTTGATTTGTCGAATGAGTTTTCTGTAGTCATCTAGACTATATTTTCAATATTAAAGAAAATATATTTTACAACTTAGAGACATTTGGGAATGTTTTCTTACCAGTACATAATATCTAACAGAGTGAATGGATTTTATGGTATTTTTAGAAAAGATAAACTACTGTTACAGTGAAAAAATGTTTCCTTCTGCAGTGAAAGCTCTGACTTTTCTCTGTAGTCTGCAGAAAACTAATACCAGAGTAAAAAGATTGAATGGTGTTTGTGAAGATTTGATCCCTGGACCTTCGATTCGCGATCCCACCATCTTATCCACTTACCTACCGAACCAACTCAATACATGGGATAAAGAAACAGCTACTGATTTCAAGAGGCGGTCCGCCACTTTCTAAATTATCTACAACACAGTAATTTTTCACTTCATTTTATAGTGTTGCTTTTCAATAAGGTAAAGAAAAATTATACTGTAACAACACAATATTTGCACTGTAAGATAACAGTGATTTTTCTCTACATGTGTTTACTGTGACCCACTGATAACATTTTCTATTTCTTCTTTTATGTAAGTTTGTTGGGGTTTTTTTTCTGTAGAGACTAATTATGTTTTCTGTGGTAATAGTAAATGTTCGTTTACTGCATACCTATTGACAAAAAAGTCAGTATAGAGACTGAGAGTGCGTCTACTACTGAGCTACTGAGCCGAGCTTACGCAGCGAGTGTATGGTCCGAGTTTTGATCTGTGAGAGCCGCGCGCCGAGCGCGGAGCCAAGCACAGAGCCGTACGCATTACGGTCGGTTTAAATTCTCCCGCCGCCGCGCAAGTTCCGACTGGACCGGAACCCTTCCCCGCAACGCCAGGCCACGCCGCCGGTGCCGAGCGGAGCCAAGCCCGAGCCGAGCCGAGCGCAGCGCCCCTCCCCTCCTCCCCCGCGCCCAGTGTGCCGGACGCCATGACCGGCCTTAACACACGTTTTCCCTTTTATTTTCCGCATACTGGCGAGTGTCTGATAACATTTCTACGGCTGAAATAATTTTCTGGAATTATTGGCAATACTCCCCCGTCAAGTCTTCTGTGTGGAAAAACTGTCTGAGTGGAAATGTTTTGGTCGAGATCCCCTATCCCCCAAAAACTCCCCTCCCGCCCTCCTCCCGCCCCTCTCACTTCAAGCCGTGCCGTATCCGAAATGAGCGAAACACCTGTTGTCATCACATCAAGACGATGTCAAGTGACAAGAAATAATATTTGAGAGATTTTGACATCCTACATTCATTTACAATCGTCGTGAAATCAGAAACAATTTGAATTTGGCCTGCCGTTAGAACGACCGCTGCGCCCTCCGCCGGCCGCAAGCGGTATTACCCACCTTTGCTTCTTTCCGGCCTGTCCGAGCGTGCCAGTGTTTTCTGTTCTGCGTGCGGTGCTCTGCTCTCGAGAAACCCTGTCCCACGATGGAAGAAGAACTTAACTACGAATTGAGCTCTGAGGATGAGGAAGTGGCTGGCATTTTCAATGAAGATGAAGAAGAAATGAGCATTGATGCGTCATATTCTATCTTCATAGAGGTAAGTGAGAATCTATGACCATGGTAACGTGTCGGTGCTTTGGCCCACTCTGCCGCGTGGCATGCCCTGTCCTTGCCTGTGTTTTGCTAGAAATTAGTATTAAATCCTCACATGGTTTGAGTCACTGGTGTGATTTTAGCGTGTGGATTCATGTGTGTGTTTGTTATCGTGGCCGCATGTCGTGTTTTTTGCTGATGCAAGCACGTCTCGGTGGCCGGCGTCGGTTTGTCTGTGTCTTGTGTGTGTGCGTGTGTGTGTCCTTTTGGCAGTCAATTTCACTGACAATGACAGGTTTCTTGTGAATCCTTGCTGGCGTTATTGTCAGCTTGTGTATGTGTGTGCTGTGCTTATTTCAAGTGTGGCTGACAACGGCGGTCGCCTCCCGGTGTGTCGTCTTACTTGTCATAACTTGTCCCCGCGTGGTGATAGTGTGTTTTCGTGGGAACTGTGGTCTGCCAACACTTTTTTGCTGTGTCACTGTTGGACTGATCACTTTATTAGTTACATTCTCAATATCCATGCATCCTATTGAGTTTGGTGTCCATTGCGAGTCGCTTCAAAGAGCCGTGCCGCCGCCGCGAACGCAGGCAGGGCGAGGGGGGGGGGGAGAGAGGGGGGAGCGCGGGGGTATCGACGCTGTCTATTCCTCCGCATGTTTTCTCATTGCTTTGGTTCTATATTTTCAGACATCAACTCCATGGCCCGGTGCGCCAGAGCCCCACGGGCCACGGGGAATTTCCCCCATATTGACCCCTCAGGACGAGTTGGCCCAATTGGCCGGACAAATCATTGTGCCAGAGGTAGTTGATGAGCCAGCCCCACTCAATGACCCAACCGTAAGGGGAGGCGTACACAACCAGCGCCGGCTCGTGTCGTCTACCCTGTAAGTCTTTGTCTCAATCTTTCCAAAAAAAATAGAACTTAGTGTCATTTTATTTCCTAAAAATCAATATGACCTTGTTTGTCTCAGGCTCAAGAGCGACGAATATTAGGGGAAATCAACCAAAATCCGCAAGCAAGATCCTTCGCGTCACAACTGGAGAGAGACCTAAACGAGATTGCACACAACACAAGGATAGTCCCTTCCACCAGCCCCACGGGAGAGTCCTCACTTGAGGACGGTGAGGTGGAGGAGGAGGTGCCTGCGGAACCTCCAAAAATGAAGAAAAAAGTAAGTTTTTGAAGTCTTGTTGTTTGTTCTGTTTTTTTCACTTGTAAGTAAGTAACGTTTTTAATCTCATTTTTTGTCTTTTTCAGTCTGTATTTGATCGTCTGGGGTCAAAGGTGCCTCTGGTGGTTGATCCTCCGATGAGCAACCCAGAAAATAGAAAGAAGCGACCAGCATCTGTGCCGTTTCGAAGCACCTATGTAGTAAGTACGAAATCTCCCGCGAAAATGGGTTTAATATTATTGTATTAATCCATGTAAGGCCCATATTTAAACTTAATTAACTCTTTATTTAGTACTTATTAAGAGGGCTGACCTTATTTATTTTATATGGGTCTTCTTAATATGTTATTCCAGGACTTATTTGAGTCAAATTAATTTTTTCCCTTAATAAAAACGCACCTTATAAGTGAATTTCTGGCGCCAGGCACCTTATTTAATTTTAATTTGGTATTAATTAAGCCTTGCACACTTTGCGTTCTGATGCTGCTAGGGGACCACAATTTGCGTTCTGATGCTGCTAGGTGACACACGCGTCAACGTCCAAGCGACAGCCGGCTCGTTGGCAGCCCGGCGGGGTAGGCAGCCCGCTTAGCTCTGCGGCAGTCGGGCCGCCTACATCGCAGGCGCTCCGTGAGCCGCGCGGCTTCCCCTCCTCTCCGTCCCGCTCGCACCTGATCAGGACGGAGGGGAGGGGATCGCAGCTGATGTTCACCAACTCAACCAAACTCAACCAAAATTCAGCTCAGTCGTCATTTCGCTACTGGCAGCTTGACATGGACAGCGACAGCAGTGACTTTATGGTGGGGCACCATGAGGAATGGAATGAATTGCCCGGACAAGAGAGCCAGCAGGCGGAATCCCAAGAAAGCCAAGTGAGTAGAAGCAAATAACCTCAGTCCAGTAATACTGAGAGAAGAGGTAAACATGAACTAGAACATTGTTGCTTATTTCTAGATTGATTCTTTGCGCACTGAACTGAAGCAAACCAAAGAGCTTCTGGAGCACATGGAATGGCATTGCCATGCTTACAGAATGGCTCTACAGAATGTACCAGGGGGATTGAAAGCTTTGCACGAGGCACATCAACTGATGGAAAGTGCAACGTCTCCTCCATGCAACGCTTGCGAGAGAGATTCAATGCTGCAACGGATTAAAGATCTTGAGGGCAGTCAGGGTGGCTCTCCAGTTTTTCGCTCCACCTGTGTCAGGAAGGTACAAAATATTGACTGTACTCTGTGTTGAGAAAGTGTCAAGTTTATCTTAATGACGAACTATGATGTGGGGCATGACCCATGTCTGTTTGCATCAATTTTCAGAAAAGAGAGGGGACTACAGAAAAACAACAGTGAAGAAAACTAGAAGAGTACAAATATCTTATTTCATTTATTTATTTATTTTATAAATGTTGTCATTTAAGCACAATATTGCATGTCAAAAGTAAATATTACAATAGTAATGAAATGTAAAGGAAGCGGCAGAATAAAGTTTTTAACAGTATTAAAATGTGCCAGTAATTATCACAGATACTGCTCGTAGCGATTAGGGCTAAGAGAAATTGTGTCATGAACTCTAATAACCTTGGTTACGATGTCATTTACTTTCACCAACACAATATCCTCTGTTACTTCATAAGGAAGAATGTGCTTCACAGCTAGTCTCAAATTATTAATATAGAACATCCTTGAATGATCAATTCTAAACTTTTTAACAACTGCAAAGATAACATCACTTTGAGAAATAAAATATCTTATTGCTCCATAAGCCCATGATGTTTCAGAAGTTTTAAATTTGATTACATAGTTACATCGCTTTCTTTGCCTCGTATATGATTCAGAAGTGAAATAATCTCTGCCCCTTCTCACCCTGGAATATACATCATTAGCAGTTACATTGGTCAAACCATGATCAAGAAAAACATGTTCATCTTCCTGAAAGTAAACACTTGTGCAATTGTTCACTGCAATAAAATCTTTAGAAACATCATCTTCAGTGCTATGAGAATGGACCTTACTTCTAAGAATCTCCACTCCATGGACTAGGCGAACATTTCCCATTAATTCTTTACCGGGATTTTTAGTGCCATGGGAGAGATTGACCAAATCACCGTTACAACCTTCCAAAGAAAATGCTGCAGTACACCACAAAGGTCCCCACCATTCTACATACAAATCCAAGTGGAGCAGTTGATGTACATTATAAGTATAGTCTCTCTGCCTGTACAATCTACCAACATCTTTAACAAAAGCTGTTAACAATAACCGAGCATTTCTCAAATCTTGTCTCGTTATCTCTTCCTGCAAAAGTATGTGTACTGCTGACACTAACAGAGACCAATGCTCCACATACTGATTTGGAAGTTTTTCTGAAATGCAAGGCAAAGAATAGAAAAGCAGCCAATGTCTAAACTCACTGGCTTTCCAATACTTCCATTCACTTACATTGCGAGGTAATCTAGTAATATAATGTGGAGGAGCTACACCTTTCATAAAACTATTCATATCCTTTTCAAACTGAGAAATATTCCAAGGACCTGGAACAGTCAGCCACAATTTCAGAAAGCGTTTGGTAACACCTAAGCAAACTCCATGCATGTACTCGCTAAAAACACATCGTGCCACATTAAGGCCAGGAAGAGATGACACTACAGTAGGGCCTTTCACACCATGACAAGCTTTTTGAGTATTGAAAGCAATCCTGGCTTGCCGCTTCATCCTCTCATCAGTGCGCAACCTGGCAGGTATTTCTTTGAAAGTGTAACCTCTTTCACGAGTTACTTTGTCACCCTTAAGTTTCTGCTGCCATTGTTGTCGAGTAAGAGGTATTTTATCCATAGTTTGTTCACAAGTGTTACAGCCGTTATTTCCATTATGACTTATGATATTTTGTATCTTGGCCCTTGCAGGGGCATCGGCACAGATAACAGGTGCCCTTACACTAGATCTATGCTCCTCTCCTGTGTCAGGATGCTTCCACAGTACACCACCTTCAGAATCTATTTCATTAACAAGTTCAACAAACGGCTGCAAAAAGGTGTTCATTGGAGGATCACGTGTGTCACACCATACACCACAAATTATAATAAATCTATGTCTTATGTGAGGAGGAACTTCACATATTACAACCATGAGGGGCCACAACTTGGTTTCAGAACTTTTCCTAATTGATACTCCATCAGTAAAAATCATTAATGTTATGCTAAATTCACCATCCACTTTAACTTTCAAGTACTGAGATCCATCAGTGATATCCCGTATTACTCCATCTGATGCAACTCTCTGCTTTAAATAAGATGCCAGATTACCATGTTCAAAATAAAATCTAATCTGCTCCTTCAATGAAAACATATAAAAGTTTGAAAACTTTCTAGATTCACAACAAGCAATAGGGCAACTATTGTCAGAACCTAAGAGCAACAAGCACTCTTCACAATATGGAATTGGTTTCTCAAAATAGTCAGGCACTAATTGTAATACATGGTTTCTTAGTTGTGAATAAGTCTTTGGCATATTATTACGCTTAGGCAAGTATTTTAAGAGAGTTTGAAAATGGCACTTCAAACTAGCTTGAGTTTCACAGTTCTTTATGCTGTCAGTCATGATGTCAAAAACAGCTTCATCAACACTAAACTCACAACCAGTATAAAGTTCAAAGAAATCTTCTGAGTCCGAGTCTGAGTCTGAAGCAGAACACGAATCTGTACTGGCATCAAGGCTACATTCTTCTTCTTTCGTATTATCACATTCAGAATCAAAACTAGAATGACAGAGTCCACTTTCACTGGATGACGCCTCAGACACAATTGAAGACGTACTGCTGTCAAACTCCGAAACACTGTTTTCACTGATGTCTTGGTCAACATTGAATTGTTCGTAGAGCACCGAATGATTCGCAGAAGTTGATTCAATAGGCACCTCCACCATCATTTCAACACCAATGGCTTCCCATCTCGTGGCTGTTGGTCTTGTTGGCTGGAAAGATAAGGAACATAAGTGATTGTGTTGAAACAAAACAACAACAAAAATGCAACTTCACCAATACTTACAGAATTATCAGCATCAAACACTCGCCACTTTCTGCGTTTGATGGGAGGGCTCCTTGGCGGACTGGGAGAAGAAGCGGGTGATAATTCTACCCTCAAAGGAGATGAAGGTGGAGAAATATTTAAGTTGTCCATTGTCCATAGCAGTTGCCAAGCCACTGGTTTAACCTACAACACAAGGCCAAATAGAAAGGAGTCAGCTATAGTTTCCTGTCAGAATGTCGTAGCAGCATCCTGAAACTTAACTAAATCTTGAATTGTATTCACCTTTAAACTGTGTGAACAGCATGTCAAAATTAAAATTAGGGGCGGCGAAGCTCGTCTCCCTCGAGCGGGGCAACCTCAGCATGGCAAAACTAAGAATTTTTGAGTAATGTTGATAGGAGACAGAGAGGGCGCCTCAGAACTACTTTCGGTCTGGCCAACGTGTTGCGTGAAATAAAAGTCTGTCGTCGGTCTTGGATTCCCAGAAAGATGATTTGAAAGCAGTTTAAAGAGTCAATATAAAATGATAATTTATTTCAGAGTTATTTTGAACGATATTTTGAACAAGACACGCATCTGTTAACTTTCCTTTTATTTTATTTTTGTTAGCTGTTGGCTGTACCGATCGAGTCTCTCGAATGACGAACTCGAAGTCCGAGTCGATGGCAAAGATGGCGGAGACGTTACGCAAGGTACATAAGATGCAATTTGACCGGTTCGAATCTAGTTTGCCTCCGACAAAGCAGGGGGTGGCAACGGCGAAGGAAGCGCGTGAAGCTATGCTCGAGCGAGGTGCAGCGGTTACGCACTTGTTCGAGATTATGAAAACTAGGTCGGTGTTTGCAAAACGCTTTACACCGATCAAAAGAGCATGAAATTTAGGGTGCATTAGGCCTAGTGGCCTGCCCGAGTCCCCTCAATTTAGCCCACACAAGGGAGGCAATTTTTACATTGGGATGGCGCGGCCAAGATTTTTCCTAAATTTTCGAGTTTTTGTGTTTTGCGGTGAAAACCCTTCAATTTTTTATGGGTAAAAACAGGAAGTATCGAGGCAGGCAACTAGCCTAATGCACCCTTCATTTCATGCTTTTTCCATCTGTGCAAAGCGTTTTGAAAACAAAGGCCTGGTTTTCATAATCTCGAAAAAGTGCGTAACCCCTGCACCGAAGGCGCGAGCATCGCTTCACGATCTCCTTGGCCATTTCCACGCCCTGGACAAAGTGTTCCAAGTGGACCTGCCTTTCGCGCCTACTATTCTCAGTTTGTTCCCTGCCACCATGGCCTCCGGCGAGTCGGGCTGCGGGGATCTGTACGTCGTTATTGAAACACCGAAGGACTACTGTGTCGTGGATGAGACCTCTGTCATCTTCTCCGAACCGCTCAACATCGGAGATAAAGTCAAGTTTGACTGGTCCAGATCGCAGCGGCTGGAGGGCGTCGTGCGGTTTATTAGTGGTGAGTACCGATATGTTTCATTTCAGGGGGCGCATAACCTAACCCGTGCTCCCTTTCCACGTGCAGCAAAGTCTCTTAACCTCAAATCCTGTAGTCATCCTTCTGCTTTCTGTTCTTCAAAGTCTTACGACTCTCGTTGTAGACATTCTCGTCGTTAGGATTTTCATGAATGTGGCCATCATGTGTGTTAACCTGGTCTATGTTTGCGCCGCGGTTTCTTGATCCAATCTCAAATCATTCGTTATCTGCTCCCACCCCCTCCCACAGTGGGCAAGACCCTGCGCAGGCAGACAAAATTCTAGACGCGTTTTGAGCTCCAGAGTCACTACATGGGACTCATACCGAGCGCGTGACCCCACCGATCGATCCTTCTTTCGGAGAGCAATAGATTGTTGGGGTTTGAGTCCCATTCAGCAACTCTGAACTCAAAACCCGTCCCTGATTTTAACCGCCTCTACCGGTCTTCTGGCCCACTGTGCCTCCGTCCTCTCTCTTTCTCTCTTTTTCTCCTGATCTCTAGTTTTTGGATTCTACGGTAATGCTGTGCTTTTTCATTGCAGTTGATGTGGATTTGTGTCATGAGGAAGCCCGTCGCCTGCATAGGCTATCTAGGAAGGATCGTGCCTCTGAATCATTCCATGCAGACCAGCCAAGGAAATGTCGTAAGAGAAAGGATGCGTCTGATGCTCAACCTCGTCCCAAGAAACGCGCTAAGGTGAGGAATCTCTGACCTTCCTCTGAGGGTTACATTTTGGTTAAATTGGTTGCTGGAATAATTATTTGTATGATCAGGATCCAAAGCCTACTCGGTTTGTAGACGGAGCCCTGCTGAAAAGCGCTACCTATCAGCTTCATGGTCGCAACATGATCAACTCAGACAATTCTGATGCAGAATGTGATGTAAGTGAATTAACAATCTTTCCGTTTCCTCTATGTACATGTATTTATTTCCATAATTTAAACACTTTCTACTATACAGGATGATGATTTGGATGTCACAATCCCAGTCGAGGTGGACTCTGTCTCATCAAAGGAGAGCAGTGAGAGTAACCAAGCGTTGCTGTCTAAGGTTAGTATAACTTATCTTTACTAGTTCTTTCTAGTATTACTCGTGCACTTTCATTCATTGCTGTTTGATCTGTTGCAGTTAATGATGAGATTTGATTCCGAAATGCTGAGGAAACTAGCTGATGGAAGGATCTCTAGTTTAGAGGATTTGGCAGGCAGCAAGAATTTAAGCTCTCTTTCTTCCAAAGCCTCGTCTCAGCCCCTCGGCAGCTACAACAGCTTTGTGACTTCCAACTCTGTTGCGAGACCATCAAGTAACTCAACACCACTCAACTCATCACATGTGAAGAGGAAACTTGTTACTTTCCACAGAGTGACCGGAAAGGTGGAACCATTCGTTGGACAACAGTATTTGTTCCCAGAGGCACCACTCGATCCCAATGAGGTATGCCATCAATTTTCAGTTGCTTCACCTCACTTTTAGAGCCAGCTCCGTTTCAGTCAGTATGAACCAATCGCAATGCCGATACCATGGCAAAGGTTTATTTATTTTCTAGCAGTAGTTTGATTGCAATATTTTTGTTTAGAGACTCACATTGACTGAGGCAGAGCTTGCTTTTTTCTGATCATGTTTATGTTCGATACACTAATGGTGTTTCTTTTTTCATTTTACAGGCTGTTCAGTTGTATGAGAACTCTGGAGTGTTCTGCTGTGCTCTTCAATTCGCCAGGGCTGAATCCGGCTCCTCTGCCACTATGGTTGCGCGCAGACTGATTGAAGGGGTTTTTACTCGGGAAGCTCTCCTGTCCTCTTCAGTTTCTGGTTTGCCTCCAAGGGGCAAAGGAAAGGCTGCCTATGCAGGGCAAGGGGGAGTAGTGGTGAAACCTTTCCTTGACCCGAAGGGTATCAGTGCTATTGTGTGTAAGTAGACGGCTATTATAGTTAATCATTGAAATATTACTATGAAGTGTTAACGTTTTCTCTCTGTGCAGGTCAGTCATTAATCTTCCAGAAGAAGAAACACTTTGTGAAGAAGAAGGATGAAACTCAAATCCGTCAGAGCATTTCAGTGCGGTTAAATGAGTTGCAAAGATTACTTAACTCTGAAAATACTACTCTCTAAAATAATTCCACTATTGTAAATATGTAAATATGTCACTTGAGATCGTTATGTTTGAAAATATGTGCTGGCATTAAATGAATTTATGGCATTCTCTTTCTTGTATTGTACCCATTCAGATTCCACCAGTGAGACTAATGAAAATTTCAACAAATATTGTCTACAGTTCATATTAAACACACATAAAAAGTAATAAGAATTTGTTCCTTAATATAATAAATAAGACTGAATAAAATGGACCCAAATAAAAGTAGATCTAATCAAATAAGACTCTATTCAATATTATTAATTCTTTATTAAGAAATGGCAACCAAATATCCCTAAGACCACCCCTTCGCCTCAAGATGATGCACTTTTATGAAGTTATATCGAAATTAATTAAAACAGCCTTATTAAACTTTAATACAAACTGTATAAAAAGTTAATTAAACTCTTAATTTGGTTCATATTAAATTTGAGTTCGCGGGCTATTATTCTGTTCATAATGGTTATTGATATCATAAAAAGTAACACTTCTCTACATTTTTCAGACGACTGAGGCCTTGTCAGAGGCGTTACAAGAAATTAAAGAAAAGAAGAAACAAAAAGCGGACGAGAAAAGAAGGGAAACTAGAATGAAGAAAAAAGCTGAAGCGGACCGCATCACTGAAGCAGTAAAACGGCTTAAACAGGACCAGGACAAAAAGAAGAAGGAAGAAGAAGAAGAAGAGAAGAAAGGAGAAGAAGAGAAGAAAGGAGAAGAAGAGAAGAAAGGAGAAGAAGAGAAGAAAGGAGAAGAAGAGAAGAAAGGAGAAGAAGAGAAGAAAGGAGAAGAAGAGAAGAAAGGAGAAGAAGAGAAGAAAGGAGAAGAAGAGAAGAAAGGAGAAGAAGAGAAGAAAGGAGAAGAAGAGAAGAAAGGAGAAGAAGAGAAGAAAGGAAGAAGAGAAGAAAGGAGAAGAAGAGAAGAAAGGAGAAGAAGAGAAGAAAGGAGAAGAAGAGAAGAAAGGAGAAGAAGAGAAGAAAGGAGAAGAAGAGAAGAAAGGAGAAGAAGAGAAGAAAGGAGAAGAAGAGAAGAAAGGAGAAGAAGAGAAGAAAGGAGAAGAAGAGAAGAAAGGAGAAGAAGATGAAAAGAAAAAGAAACAATAAGTGTGGTTTTTTCCTGATTATTAATATTATTTTCTAATATTATTATTAATATTATTATTTATTTCTTGATAAGTGACAATGAATACACTTTCCATTTCTCATCGAAAAATGAAGAAGAAGGATCATTAAGTTTGATAGTTTGTTTTTCATGATTGTTATCAATATTATTTTATAATATCATAATTATTGGGAAACGTCTGGAGGGTCCCCCGTCTGGAGGGTCCCCCCCGAGTTTTTAATTATTTTTTCAAATATTTTTTATAAAAATGTTTTTTTATTGTATTTTTTTGCAAAAATAGTAAAAATACTAAAAATAATGTTAATAATAAGAAAATATAATTTAACTCGCTCGAGTGGCCCGTGATAATTTTCATACCGCTGTCGACGCTGCGTTCGGGCGTTTCTTCGTTGATACGAATGTGAATGTGGAATATTTGAACTACGGACAAGAAGCAGAAGGCATCCGTGCAGCTGTTTACGCGCGTTAATGCATAAAATATCATCGTCTTTTACTGTCGTGCTGCGTCTCCCGTATCCTCATCGAAATGGTTATTACATTCTGAGTTTAGTCACTTTTGCACTTGCCATAGTATTCCCATGCCATGTCTGGTCGATCGAATCAGGTTGTACTAACCCAACCTCATCTCCTTTGTTTACTTTGTTTCAGAAGCCTGCTCCTGCTGGGAGCAATGCAGCCTATGAGAGCCCTCTCGACAGCATACAATATAAGTACAATTGGAACATTTTCAAATTCAATAAAATAAAGTCACTCAGATTTATCTCTGATTTTTGCAAAATCCTTCACTAGGGTGTTTCACTTTTGCAAAAATTTTCGAAATTTCCAGAAGGCCAAAAAGAAATTGATTCTTTATCGTAAAAAAAGAAACTCGTGTCTCGGGGTTTTCCATATTTCACAAAATAAGAGGGTGCTCAACGTCCTTGAAGTTTTCAGGCTGTTTCCTAAAATCGCCAATTATTGTCCGATTTTGACCGTTTTGGGCTCATTTGAAAGGTATTGAGTAGTACTTTTAGGGTATGCTGTTGGAAGACCGATTGGCGTTGTTTGATGGGCTGCAGGGCCCCGTTTATGTTTTTTGAGGCTCAATTTGCAAGTTTGGGCGACCGTATCTTCGGCCGTTACAAACCGATTTCGCTCCGCGACATCTCAAAGTGAGCGTCAGAGCCATACCTTTCTAAAGCTGTGCTCGGATTTTAATTTGGACCGTTTGATTAGTTTTTATGGGGCTTAAAGTGCAGATTTGCTTTAAATTTTCATGTTTACCGTACACCGTTACGTCAAAAAGTAGACTGATTCGACCCGATCTTCGCTTTCACCTCATTTTCAGTTGCGCATGATGTTTTTACAACAACGTAGCTGATTGGTGGTGCTGTTTTGGCTCCAGGGAGATATTAATGATATTCTATGGTGAAATCACATTATTAGACTAGTGCTTCTTTGGCAGATTTGGCTGAATTTCACCCCGCGTCACCTCAAAACAGACTCCAATTTCAAACGGGTGCCCACTTAAACAATGTTTGTTCGCCTGGAGGAGGCAATCCCACGATCTTGCGTCGGAAACGCCTGTAAGTAGACAAAGAGCGCGACAAAATCGTACAGCACTTGTGTAAATGATAAAGAAATGTCAGACACAACTTCTGAAATGCTGATGGATGTCCTGTAAGCTTGATAAATTGTTACATGGTCTGATAGATTTTCTGGCAATTCATATCTTTTGAAAGCCTGACATTATGGTTTGAAATTCTGACTGTAACAGCTGAAAGTGTGATAGCCACGTCTGATAGACAGATGTCTAACAGTTCGAATATTTTCTCTCTTGTAACAGATCCTGACAACAACTTGAAAACCACATTTGATCTGAAGGATATTTCTTTCAGGTCTCAGCTAACAGAACTCCAGTGACAAGGTTGGCATAGGCCACACCTATCAGCCAATCAGTCTCCTTCAAAACAAATTAAATTTGACCCGCTGAATCAAGAAATGACGGAAAAGCTGCAAGTGCAGCGGGTTGCCTTACTTCCTGAGTGCGTCTCACGGCAGACGTCGCGAGGCCCGTTCGCATGAGTTGTTAAACTGCATTGACTGCCTGAGAACGCGTGATTGGAAAATTCTGAATTTTGCAGGGTCTGGTAATGCGGCAATGGCGCATCCGATGCCGTGGCCGGCATAGCCGTGGCGCGTCTCATTCAACCGCTGCAGGGGCGTGAACGCAAAGGTTGCCTTTTCGAAAAAACTAAGTTTTTAGGCAGAAAATTGCGCTGAGGGTCAAAATCCAAAGGCAGGCCAGCATTGCCCCGACGGCCCTTGCTGTGTTGCATGCCCGCCCAGCGCCGCGAATGTTTTAAACCCCTCCGCTTGGGGGTTTGCACCCCTGTTACCGTTATTCTCTTGATGAGGACGGCCAAAAGGACGACGCCAGCCAAATCTCGGGTTCGTACTCCAAAAATTGTGGATCTCGAAGGGTGATGGAGGTTGCAGGGTATCGATTCGTCCCAGAGGGTTCCCGGGGGTCGCATTTTGTAGAGGACGTAAAGGACAACCGCCTGGTGTCGTTTTTCGAATATTTGGCTGAGCGATAGCGAAGCCCGTTACTCGGGTGGGGTTGAAAAACTTTTCCTGTCTGTCTGTCTGTCTGTGTGTCTGTCTGTCCGCACTACTCCTCCTGAACGGCTCGGCCGATCTAGCTGAGATTTTGAGGGGTCATTAGATGTATCCTTGGCTCACCACACCAAAATTCAGCATTCTATCTCCACTCATTTAGTCATACCAACCAAAAAACACTAAAAAAACGGCAGAAAAATTACAACTTTTCAGGGACTAAAATTTTTAAACCAAGTTTTACATCGTTTCCTATGTTTTCGACGGTGCTGATGACGAAAGTAGAATCCATTTTGACCCCCAAGACGGGGTTGAATCTCGGCATGACATGGGTGGCATGCACATCGAACCGCGAACCTTTTGACACCACACTTAAAAGGGGGATCTGGAGGGCGGAGCCCCCCAGCACAGGACAAAAAACCGAAATTTGTTTTGACTCGCAATCTCGTCAATTCGTACTCCAATACCCGACAAAGAAGCCTGCCGAAGGCAGGCTAGCGCCGCAGGCCAAGGTAGGTGTGAACGCCAGGCGTGGATTGTCGGAACTGGCGCAGCATCGCGAAGCCTGTTACGACAAGACACGGTCTGGCGTACACCTACCTTGTTATTTTTTTGCCCCTAGGGACCAGGCTGCTTCAGAAGTTACGATTTTTGACACGTCCCCTTTCAAGGGGGTAAATCAAACCCTTCTGATCGATCTTCGTCAGTGTATTTTGCAAACCTGTAAAGGACGCTTGGGGGCAACTTCTGACGTTTCAAAATTTTAGCTTTAAAACACGAATTTGGTGGTCATTTTTAAAACGTGTCCCCTTATTCTTTCCTGCCAGTGTACACTGTAAGAAAAAACTACAGAAAATCCTGTAACGATTATTGCAGCTGTCACTGTAGTTCAGAGTACAGGATTTACTGTACTTTTTTTACAGGATCTACTGTACTTTTTTTACAGGATGTACTGTACTTCTTTTACAGGATCTACTGTACTTTGTAAGGGATTTACTTTGCAACAGGAGTGGAAAGTGGAAAACACTCTACAAGGTACAGTAGATCATGTAGGCATGTACAGTAAATCCTGTATTCTGAACTACAATAAATCATGGCAAAAAAAATGGCCAGCATTCACTGTGGTTTTTCCGCAGTGTAGATAGCTTATACACCATTCATCACCCCCATTCGGGTGACAAAAATCCTGAACCAAATTTGGGTGATTGAAGTATTCCTCGCTAGAAATAGGATATTGAGCAAGACTCTTTCATTCTCAGCGCACAGGTGCTCCGTAGTTTTTCTAACAAAATAATAACGGGGAAAATCCTTTCGGAAAGAAGCGAAATTGGCAAGGGGTCCCTCACTCAAATTTTTGCTGTACACAGGATTGTTTGTTAGTGACGGATACTTTGAGATTCTGTATGATTTTGTCGCGCTTTTTGACTCCTTACAGGCGTTTCCGACGCAAGATCGTGGGATTGCCTCCTCCAGGCGAACAAACATTGTTTAAGTGGGCACCCGTTTGAAATTGGAGTCTGTTTTGAGGTGACGCGGGGTGAAATTCAGCCAAATCTGCCAAAGAAGCACTAGTCTAATAATGTGATTTCACCATAGAATATCATTAATATCTCCCTGGAGCCAAAACAGCACCACCAATCAGCTACGTTGTTCTAAAAACATCATGCGCAAATGAAAATGAGGTGAGAGCGAAGATCGGGTCGAATCAGTCTACTTTTTGACGTAACGGTGTACGGTAAACATGAAAATTTAAAGCAAATCTACACTTTAAGCCCCATAAAAACTAATCAAACGGTCCAAATTAAAATCCGAGCACAGCTTTAGAAAGGTATGGCTCTGACGCTCACTTTGAGATGTCGCGGAGCAAAATCAGTTTGTAACGGCCGAAGATACGGTCGCCCAAACTTGCAAATTGAGCCTCAAAAAACATAAACATAAACATCAAACAACGCCAATCGGTCTTCCAACAGCATACCCTAAAAGTACTACTCAATACCTTTCAAATGAGCCCAAAACGGTCAAAATCGGTCAATAATTGGCGATTTTAGGATTCCCGACTGAAGTCAAAACAGCCTGAAAAATTCAAGGACGTTGAGCATCCTCTAATTTTTGTGAAATATGGAAAACCCCGAGACACGGGTTTCTTTTTTTACGATAAAGAATCAATTTCTTTTTGGCCTTCTGGAAATTTCGAAAATTTTTGCAAAAGTGAAACACCCTACCTTCACCCTCCAGAAATAACAGCCATTGCGCTTTTCAGAGGAAACGCCAACTGAAACTCCTGCCCGCCTACTATGTATGACTTGGTGGTAAACGATGTTACAGTAGTAAATAGGAGCAATTTAGGACCAAATACAAGAAATTAAAAATGAGCATATAGAGGGTTGTTAACAATCGTTTGGTGATTCAGTGTCTGTCACACCAGAGCATAAGGATCATAATGTGGAAAGAAAAAGAATTGAATTGGAAAATTGGGTTAGAATGGCAGGTGTCTTTTAGTGTGGTGTAGTGGCAGAAGTTGTTCTGTTTTGCAGGATGGACAGATGGTATAGGCGCGCCAACCCAACGCGTCCCCTTCACCATACCCTCACCCTACCGCATACCGCACCCATTCCACCGCTGCGCCTCACCCCCGCACGCAGGGAAAGCTAATGTAGTAACCATTTCGATGAGGATACGGGAGACGCAGCACGACAGTAAAAGACGATGATATTTTATGTATTAACGCGCGTAAACAGCTGCACGGATGCCTTCTGCTTCTTGTGCTGTGCAAGTCCAGGCACCGCCCTCAGGCTATTTAGAGTACAGTGCTTGGGCTTGCGGGGTTAGCCCAGTTCTGGGCTGGAGGACCTTTAGGGATTGAAGGTAAAGTGGAGTAAGGAAGCCTGGATCACCTGATGTAACGTGAGTCCCAGACCTCCCTCGGACTGCTCTGCGCCCCTCAGCTGGCACTTACCGACTGACGAGCTCCGCTCGGTCAGGCGGGCTCGCGGCGCGGTTCCTCGGTGCATTCTTGCTTACAGAGACAATATTGAGTTTGGCGGGTTCGGGCAGTGCCCCGTTGCGGCGGAACGCAACAGTGCGTAGTTGAAATATTCCACATTCACATTCGTTCGATGAAGAAACGCCGGAACGCAGCGTCGACAGCGGTATAAAAATTATCACGGGCCACTCGAGCGAGTTAAATTATATTTTCTTATAATTAATATTATTTTTAGTATTTTTACTATTTTTGCAATAAAATACAATAAAAAAACGTTTTTATAAAAAATATTCGAAAAAATAATTAAAAACTCGGGGGGGACCCTCCAGACGGGGGACCCTCCAGGCCCTACCCTAATTATTTATGTTTTTAAAAAAGTGAAACAGCTAGTCAATACACTTTCTATTTTCATTGAAATTGTGTTTTGTTTGTCTATTTTTTCCTCATCCGTTGGTCATGTTGTCACATGAAGTTCTTGTTAATCTGACATTTTGGTCGACTTTGACTTTAAAGTGATATTTGAACGTTGAAAATCTTTTTTATTGGAGTTTTCTTACAAGTGAAGCTTCTCTGAGAGTCATTTTGAACGATATTCAAGAATTTTCCATTTTATCATGTCTGAAAGGAACTCAATGCTCACTTGACTAATCCATCGCAGTTCACTTTTTAATGTTATGGAACATCTTTGGGTTGAGAGTGTTAGTCTCATAGCAAGAATATGAAGGGAATGTGCCTATCATTATGTTTTAGAGGAGAGACACTCCTAAAATACTTATTTATGGAGTATGTTATGTATGGGCAGTTTAACCTCCAAATGGCTGTATCGGTGTGACCAACTAGGTGTGCTGAGTTAGCTTGGCCAGTAGCGCCGCGCTCGAATATGGGATTGATGAAGCTGGCATTGATTTTCAATAGAGTTAAGGTATTAGTGAAGCTTGTCTGATGGTCATTTTGATGGATTTTTAAAAATATTGGGTTTTATTATGGTGTTAGAGATTGTTACTTTCTCGGCTCCAAATCCAACGGGGAAAGTGACAGAAATGTTTGTACTCTTTGTTTGGACCATGTCTCTTTCTTTTTTTAGGTATCCGGGATGAAGCCCGTTTAGTATTCAGAGGCCAGACTATCTTTTTGATTTAGGGAGTGGTGAATTTAGGGGAAAAAGTTCAGTTTTTAGGAGTACATGGAGTCAGATATTTTCTCAAGAATATTTTTAGCTAAGTACTTCTGTTTTAATGTGAGAATGCACTGCAAATCCAAGTGTGAGACAGTCTCACACTTTCAAGTGCATACCAACATGTCTCACGCTTGCAAGTGTGAGCCACGTTTGTCTCACGCTTGCAAGTGTGAGACACGGTTTGCCTCACGCTTGCAAGTGTGAGACACGGTTTGTCTCACACATGCAAGCTTGGGTTCCGTGGCATTAAAGCACACGGAACCATATGCAGCAAGTGGGAGACAAACCGTGTCTCACACTTGCAAGCGTGAAACAAACCTGTCTCACACTTGCAAACGTGAGACAAATGTGGCTCACACTTGTAAGCGTGAGACATGTTGGTATGCACTTGTAAGTGTGAGACTGTCTCACACTTGGATTAGCAGTGTGTGAGAATCACTGTCACATTCCTATCTTTTTAAAAAAGAAAAGAGCATTGTTGGAGGCCAGCGATGAGGACAGGGGCGACCCCAGGGTCGTTCCCTTCCTCGAAGCTGGCTTTGAGGCCTACTGCAGCGAGCAGGACGGCTCCGACAGCCAGGCCGAGGCGACCCGCGACATGGCCTTGGCCATGGTCGGCGGGCACCGCGACGACGCCGCCGCTGCGGCCTCGCGCCCCGCCACTCCCCCGCCACGCTCCGCCCCGGCCCGCCCCTGGAGGCCGTGGACGCCCTCGCCGCCGCGCCCCGCCACTCCCCCGCGCCGCGCCGCCACGCCGCCAGCCCGCACGCCACCTGCGCAGGAGGGGTTGCCTACCCCGCCGGCGGCCGCCCCGGGGAAACGCGCGCGCAGCCCTTCTCCCGCGCCGGAACCCGCCCCAGAGCATCCCTAGGAGCCCACGCTGGAGGTGTTGCAAAGCAGGGAGAGGCACCTGAAGCGTTTTAATGCAGTGTTTCGGGAGGAAGTGGTGCAGATCTCGGGTCTGGGGGACGCCCTGCCTTCCGAGGAGCTGATGGTGTCTCTCTTTGACACCATGCTCGATAGGCAGAGAGAGGAAGTTCAGGCCCGAGACCACGACCGAGTCATTCTGGAGGTTCAAAACTCTGCCAATGACACGAACCCTCTATGGTTCTCTATGAGAAGGGCTGACCAAATTAATGGCCAGATCATTTTAGATAAGCTTACAAGAGTGCTTAATTCAAACCAATCCTTCATACTGGACGGTTGGCTCAGTGTATCTTACATTCACATTGCCTCACCTGAAACAGGTGGGCGTCGCACTGATCGTCAAGGCAATGAGAGTCTTGAAGCATGGGTCCAGAGAAAACTTGCCTCTAAGTCCTTATACTCTCCAGAGAATAGTGATTATATGTGTCTTGCGCGGTGTGTGGCTGTCGCCAAGGCACGCGGGGGAATGTCTAAACAAGCTTTTTATAAAATGAAGCAGCCAAATTCTGTGCCTCAGAGGAAGGCAGCTGAGGCACTGTGTACCGCCGCTCAAATTGACAAAACAAGACCGTGTGGACTTGACGAAGTCAGAAAACTACAGGATAGTTTACCTGACTTCAGAATATGCATTTTTACCGACAAGGAGGGAAATGAATGCATTTTCAAAGGTCCTCAATCACTGGGAAGAAAAAATTTGTATCTCTTCCTATTCAATGAGCATTTCTACACCATTCTGTTCCCATGCCAAGTCTTTGATAAGAAATATCATTGTGAAAAATGCCTCAAGTTTTACAGTCACGCAGGAGAACATCAATGTGAAGGGACCAACTGTTGGCGATGTTTTGGTCCCTTGCTCCATGATCAAGATTTGATGGAATGTGACAAATGTCATCATCAGTTTGCGGGACAAGAATGCTTTGAGCGTCATAAATCTGTGAATCTGCCAAACTCAAAAGTGACCAAGTGTGTGGCGTATCGCTTCTGCAAGGGTTGCGAAAAGAGTTATTCCACTCTGAGAGGGCGTTCCCATGTCTGCGGCTTTGTATACTGCAAATACTGTAAAGAGAATGTAATGGAAAATCATCTCTGTTTTATGCAGAGTTGGAACGAGAAGGCATTAAACCCAAAACATAAATTTGTGAGCGTGTACTATGATTTTGAAACAGTACAGGAAAAAGAGGTGGAGGGCAAGCCAGGAACCTATGAGCATGTCCCCAATTTATTGGTGACTCAGGCTGAATGCTCAGCGTGCAGTGACGTCATCCAAAATGACTATTTTTGTGAAGTGTGCAAAACACGTCAGCACGTGTTTCACAACCTAGACGATCAGAAAATCAATGTTGTGAGTCAGTTCTTTGACTACTTGTCTTCCTTTGATAACAAGACTGAATTAACTTTGATTGCCCACAACGCGAAAAGTTTCGATGCCATTTTTATTTTGCAAGAAGTCATAAGGAGAAAAATGAAGCCAGAGTTGACACTGAACGGTGCAAAAATCATATGTATGAAGTTAGGACAATGGAAGTTTATTGATTCCCTCTCCTTTTTACCCATGCCTCTCTCGGCCATGCCAAAGCCATTTGGCCTGAAAGAGCTCAAAAAAGGGTTCTGGCCGTTTTTAGCAAACAAGCCGCAGTATTATTCTTACGAAGGGAAACTTTTGCCCAAAGAATATTACTGTGTAAGTGGCATGAAGGAAAATGTTGCTCGCGACTTTCATACATGGTACGACAAACAAGTCAAAGATAATTACGTCTTTAACTTTAGACGAGAACTTATTGAATATTGCATCAGTGATGTGACCATATTACGACAGTCATGTCATGCTTTCAGAAAGTTATTTTCAGAGACTGCAGGGTTTGACCCTATGCAACATTGCTTCACTCTCAGCAGTGCATGCATGGGAGCTTTCCGACGAAACTTCCTGCAGCCGAACACGATTGGTATCGTCCCTCCAGGAGGTTACCATGGAAGAGAAAAACAAAGTCACTTGGCACTTCAATGGCTCGACTTTGAGTCATTTAAAATAGGACAGAAAATACAAACTATATACACACATCGTGAAGTGTCTGTTTTGGGAAGAAGGGTTGATGGTTACGTTGAGCTAGACCTGCCTGACGGTGGTTTAGAAAAGCGAATTTATCAATTTCATGGAGATTATTTCCACCATAGCCCAGTCCACTGCCCTCCTAACGCAGAGTCTGGTGAAAACAGATACGAGCGAACCAAAAGAATGACTGCTCTTTTCACACGTGCAGGTTATACAGTGATCGAAAAATGGGAATGTTCATTTCTAGATGACTAAAATGACCCTGCGACTCGAGAATACTTCTCCAACCACCCCACTAAAAGAAGTCCTCCCCTTGTTCTACGCGATGCCTTGAAGGGAGGGCGCACTAGTGCTCTCAAATGGTATCATAAGGCAGACTTAGAAAAGGGAGAGAAAATTAAGTTTGCTGACGTCATTTCTGAGTACCCGGGGGTGTATTTATGGGGGAATCTGCCGATTAAACACGCTGAAATATTTCTCGAGGGAATCCCTATGATGCCACCTCCAGACCAATGGAATGGTATAATAAAATGCTGTATTTTACCACCTCGTGATCTATTTCTGCCCGTTCTTCCATTCAGGTCGAATGGAAAACTTATGTTCCCACTGTGCAGAAGTTGTGTGGAGTCAGTCAGCCAAGACCTCTGTATGCATAGTGACGAAGAACGCCAACTGACAGACACATGGTGTGCTCCTGAAATTCAATTGGCACTAGAGAAAGGATACACTATTAAGGCCGTTCATGAAATTTATCAATACCCAGAATGTATCAAATACAACAGTGAAACAGGCCAAGACGGACTCTTGTCTGGATATGTGAGATGCTATATGGCGCTCAAGATCCAAGCGAGCGGTTGGCCCAGTGACTGTGACACTGAAGAAAAGAAACAACATTTTGTAGCTGACATTCTGAAGTCTGATGGCATTTCCATCGACCCCCAGAAAATGAACAAAAACCCTGCCCTAAGGACGCTTTCAAAATTGATCCTTAATAGTTTTTGGGGGAAATTCGGGGAGAAAACCTTACGTTCTAAGACTGAGATTGTTTACAATTATGAACAGTTGATGCCATTCATCACTGACCCAACGAAAGAAGTGCAAAGTATAATGCCACTAAGTGAGGACTGTCTGCAATTAACATGGAAACCAACAGCAGATAGCGAGGAAAGTCTCCCTACATCCTCATTAGTACATGCAAGTTTCATTACCTGCTATGGTAGATTGCAATTATACAAGTATTTGTCCATTGTGGGACAGCGCAGTTTATATTTTGACACCGACTCAGTGGCATACATCAGTCGTCCCGGTGAGCCTGATTTACCACTCGGCACACATTTAGGACAATTAACAGATCAATTGGCTGAAGACTGGGGGCCTGGGTCATTTATCACCGACTTTGTTGCAGGGGGGCCTAAAAACTATGCCTATAAAGTGGCGGTCTGTGGAGATACTAGTAATATCAAAGTTTGCATCAAAGTCCGTGGAATTTCAATTAATTCCTCTTGCAGTGACGTTGTGACCTTTGAAAATCTCAAAGCCATGGTGATGGGGGAACAGAGCAAAATCACTGTCGCTATACCGCGACAGATTGCTCGCCTTCCCACTTGGAAAGTCGTTACACGACCTTCTTCAAAGAAATGGCAGGCGAAAAACACCAAGCGCCGCAGAGTAGACGTGGAACGCACCGTTCCGCACGGCTACAACGCCTATGGTGATGTAGAAGACGAGGACCAAGAAGTCATGGAGGCTCTGGACCTCCTAATGGAGTAGGAGAAAAAAACAGAAAAAAAGAGCGCACGGGAGAAGCAGGCTGGCTCGTTAATTGTTCTGCACAGAAAAAGGAACGCCTGTGAGGTAGGCCGCCATCCAACCCGCAGAGCATGCGCGTACGCCGGGTTGCCTACCACCATGGCGCCCCGCCCCGGCTCAGTAAGAGAGTGTGTGTGTGTGCCCCTGGTGGCGGCGGCAGTCCTGGAATGTCGTCAAGCCCGGCGCGCTCCACGCACTCTTGTCCCGCCGGGGAGAGAGATTAGCGCAAGGGAGAAGCAGGCAGGCCCAACCGGAGCAGGGGAGCTGGTCAGGCCCCAGTGCATTACCATCCAGTACTTTTTGTGACGTAGCCCGGCGGCGCTCTCGTCGCGCCGTGACGAAACGCGCCGACAAAACGCGCCCGGAACGGCCCGCCGCCCCCGCGCTGCCCCGCGCCGCCCCCGCGCCGCCGCCCCGCGCCCAGTCGGTATTAATGCACGCAGGCAAAGTTCGAGAGCTCAGTTTTCGTTCAGCTCTCAGCCATGAAGTACGCGACGTGTGACCTGCAGCTCATGCACGGGAAGGGGAAAAAAGAAACTTATGTGGTGAAAGAGTTCTCCATTTTCAAAGCTCACCAGACGGGAGAGTTCCTCGCCACGACCACGTTTGGCCCACCCTACAGTGCAAAAAAACTGAAAAAATGGGCCAGATATGCTAATGAGTGGAGCACAGTCGACGAACACGGCCTGGAATGGGCGGAGGGAGAGCGGCCCTACTCGACCCTAGGCAGTACTCTGGAGTGCATGACCGCCGGGTTCAAAGTGCTTTATGTCAAAGGGGATGTGAAAACCAAACTCCTGCAGTCCCTCCTCCCCGAGAAAACGGTCAAAAATTTGTGCGTGTTAGATGTGCCTCCCCTGGACAAGCTGCCCGTCCTCTCGGCGCGCTGCCCCAATGTGATTCACTCCACAACGCCGTACTACGCGTGCGCTGCCAAAAACGCACGCCGGCTCGGCCTATGGCTCGAGTTTCACCTTGCAGCAGCGCAGCCAGACACGCCCCCGCTAGAAAATGATATAAAAGGCGATGCGTAGTGCCTGCTTGCTCATTTACTGCAACAATGGACTTGTCCTTTCAGCACCCCTGCACGGCGCTCGTCGTGGGCGGAACAGGAGCGGGAAAAACCTTTTTCATGAAACGAATAATTGAACATAGAGAGGTTATGTTTAGCACCGCTTTCGACCAAATCATTTTTTATTACTCTGAATGGCATCCTCTGTACGAGGATCTCAAAGCTATCGTTGATTTTCGGCAGGAACTGCCCCAGTTAGACGATCACCCTCCCGGCCAAGGGCCTAAGTTATTGATTATCGATTATTTTATGGACGAAATTAAAAATCACAACAAAGAACTCCTTAAATTTTACATCAAGGGCTCAAGCCATCGAAATTTGTCCATTTTCTTTCTGAGTCAATGCTTGTTTCCGGACGGCATGCGACAAATCAGTCTGAAAGCCCACTACATTGTCTTGTTCAAGACATCGCGAGATTTAGCACAAATTCGGACATTTTGCCTACAAGTGGACCCAACCAACTGGCGCGCCTTGCTCGAGGCCTATGAGGACGCGACCAAGGTGGGACACAGCTACATTCTGTTCGATTTCAAACCAAAACAAAGGAATCACCTCAGGATTCGAACCAAGATTTTCCCGGACGAGTCCTGTGTCATTTACATTCCAAAAAATAAGTATAAAAGAGACATGGAAGGCCCTTATTAAACCATTTTTCAATGATGGCTCCTCGTGCACACACGCATAAGGCCCTCCTTGAAGTGCTCAAGTCAGCGAAGCCAAAGTTAAGCAAGGCTATTCTGCAACACGCGGATAAAGCACTTATTTTTTCACTTTGTGAAATAGCTGATAATTTATTATCGGGGAACATCGCTCTCTCAGCAACCCAAAAATCTCAACTTAAAAAGTACAGAAACCATTTCAGGCGCCTAGCGCAACGCGGAGAAGGTTGGCACGCTAAGAGAAAGTACCTCACTCAAAAAGGGGGGTCATTTCTACCCCTTCTTTTGTCAGCCGTAGCCTCAGTCCTGCCAATGCTTTTTCGGTCATGAATCACGTTAAGAAAATGATTCTGGTCCCTCAGGAGACGGTGGCGCGACTCCACGACACGCCCACCATGACCCCACAGTCTCAGATGAGTAGTCTGGACACAGAAATGCACGGCATATTAAATAAAAAGTATGCTGATGATGCTCAAAAGTGGAAACATTACAGTGAGGCGCTCTCTCGATACTTGCATTTTGACTTAGGTTGGGTTAGGCTCGCTGACGTCACTCACCCAGGGGGACATTTGCGGGCCATGATGATAGACGGGGACATTTCAGGTCCCATACTACTCGCGACTCTCAAAGCTGTGCCAGTCAGTTGATTGTGAGGTTGCATCTTTTTCATTATTGGCTGAGCGATTAGCGAAGCCAGTTACTTCACTGGGGCTGGAAAGTTTTGTCTGCCTGTGTGTGTGTCTGTGTGTCAGCACTACTCCTCCTGAACGGCTCGGCCGATCTGTCTGAGATTTTGCAGAGTTATTAGGTATGTCCTTGGCTCGCCACACGCAAAAATTCAGCTATCTATCTCATTCCATTCAGTCGTACTAACGAAAAAACACTAAAAAAACGGCAGAAAAAGTGCAATTTTTTAGTGACTTTATATTTTAGAGACATTTTTACATGGTTCCTGATGTTTTTGAAGTTCCTGATGACGAAGATGAAATCAATTTCAACCCCTGACCAAACTTTTAACTGCGAATTGGCTACCTCGGCCCGAATTTACTAACATAATCAACTTTGACCCTTCATCTTGAAAAAAGGGGGTCGACCGACTAAAAACTTTTATTGCAGATTTCGATAGGTCTCGGCAAGAAGTTTTCAAAGAGGGGTCGGAAGGGGGGTCTAAGAGCCCGACTTCATTAGTTGGCCGAATCAGGATCTTGAAAAAAGGGGATCGACCGACTAAAAAATTTTATTGCAGATTTCGATAGGTTTTGGCAAGACCTTTTCAAAGAGGGGTCGGAAGGGGGGTCTAGGAGCCCGACTTCATCAGTTTGCCGAATCAGGATCTTGAAAAAAGGGGATCGACCGACTAAAAAATTTTATTGCAGATTTCGATAGTCCCGGCAAGACCTCTTCAAAGAGGGGTCGGAAGGGGGGTCTAAGAGCCCGACTTCATTAGTTGGCCGAATCAGGATCTTGAAAAAAGGGGATCGACCGACTAAAAAATTTTATTGCGGATTTCGAAAGGTCTCGGCAAGACCTTTTCAAAGAGGGGTCGGAAGGGGGGTCTAGGAGCCCGACTTCATCAGTTTGCCGAATCAGGATCTTGAAAAAAGGGGATCGACCGACTAAAAAATTTTATTGCAGATTTCACGTGGTGCATTACTCAATGCCTCAAAAATCCTTGAGACAGCTTGCCGAAGGCAAGCAGGGAAGCGCCGCAGGCCAAGGTAGGTGTAACGCCAGGCGTGGATTGTCGTAACTGGCGCAGCATCGCGAAGCCTGTTACGACAAGACACGGTCTGGCGTAAACCTACCTTGTTTATTATTATGTAAAATGGTTTCTGCTTACCAGTACTTAACTTTTAACTTCCTTACGACAAGATAATGGAACAGCAAAGGGCCGATTGGGAGATTGCACTACTGCACTGCACACTCACGCACACATACTCGTGCCGAGTCGCGCGGATATTTACCAGTCTCACCAACTTTCTTTTCGGAGACAGTTCAAATTTGTCAAAAGAATGCAATTATTAAGAATGCATTTCTTTTAAAATTAATTATTAATTATTTCAAACAGTTCCATGATATTCTTTTTTAAAAAAAGCAACTTGTTAACGTCTTGTGTTATAAATTGTATGCAAGTTACCACGAAGTTGGTACTCCCATATTTTTCCGCTCTCCCTCTCAGTGACTTGTGACTTCCTAACACCATGAGGTTGCTCGACACGCTTTGACTGTGGCCATTCACAATGATTGAGTTGAACAAAAACTTTTGGATTCAAGTGCTGCTGAAGTAAGACCAACCAGGGATCGAAACTGGAGAGTGTCTAAGACTTGCGCATTTTCTTAAAAGTGTCGGTATTTATCAATTTCCTCTTTGTTTCAGTCTATGCCTCCTGACCGTCAAAGTAGGGTGTCACAGTCGTTTGAACGTGGGTCAACATTCAAACGAATGTGACGTCATATTCAAACAAACGTGACAAAGTTCACATTTGAACGAATATGACGTCACATTCGTTGAATAACAGTGCAAGAAAAAAAGACTAGAAAATTTTTATTTAAAATATAAAACAAATTACCAGCCATATGGAAATGATCCGGTCAATTTTAAGAGAACAAGGTTTAAAACGTAGTCAAAACTTGCGAATGAATGCAGTAAATACAAAATAAAACAACACTTATTTACACACAAATCAGATACTGCAAGGGCGCGAAACGGCATCTTTTTAAAACGTATAATTCTGAAACATCGATAAATGCCGAAAAAGTGGCGTATTTGGATCGCTTTGTAGAGTGGACCGCCATTTTTCATGCGACTTATGCTCGGATTATGCGAAAATGCATAATGCTGCGATTTTTGAAAGTTATGCGATATTATGCTCTTTGAACTTAGAACCTACAGAGTTAGGACCCCAAAGAGTAGTTTCTCCCCCGATTTACGAAAGTTTTAAGAAATTATGCGATTATGCGAAAGCACAAAGTGCACATCCTTATAGTCCCACAAATATAATTATGCAATAAGACGCTGCCACGCAGTGTCATGCTGTCACGCATTATCCGACTGTCACGCTGTCACGCACTCGCGCAGTGTCAGGCTGTCACACAGTCTTACCCTGTCACGCAGTGTCACGCTGTCACACATTATTAGACTGTCACGCAGAAACACGCTGTCATGCAGTATCATGGTGTGACGCAGTGTCACGCTGTCGTGCTATCCTTACAAGGTCACGAAGTGAAGCAGTAAGACGCTGTCATGCTGTGACTCAATATCACGATGTCAAGAAGTGTCACGCCAAGACACACGGTCATACAGTCATGCAGGCTAACACTGCAACCGTCACGCTGTCACGGGTTGCAAGGATGTCATACTATCACTTATAGTCAGTCTGTCACGTATTATCACGCAGAATCAACCTACAACGCAGTGTCCCGTGTCAGCCTGTCATGCCGTCATGCAGCCTGGCACTACCAGACCCCAGGTATCACGCTGACACACAACTTTACATCTATGTAAATTTATTACTATGTCTAAGTGACAAGGTAGGTTTACGCCAGACCGTGTCTTGTCGTAACAGGCTTCGCGATGCTGCGCCAGTTACGACAATCCACGCCTGGCGTTACACCTACCTTGGCCTGCGGCGCTTCCCTGCTTGCCTTCGGCAAGCTGTCTCAAGGATTTTTGAGGCATTGAGAAATGCACCACGTGAAATCTGCAATAAAATTTTTTAGTCGGTCGATCCCCGTTTTTCAAGATCCTGATTCGGCCAACTAATAAAGTCGGGCTCCTAGACCCCCCTTCCGACCCCTCTTTGAAAAGGTCTTGCCGAGACCTATCGAAATCTGCAATAAAAATTTTTAGTCGGTCGACCCCCTTTTTTCAAGATCAAGGGTCGAAGTTGATTATTTTAGAATATTCGGGCCGAGATAGCCAATTCGCGGTTAAAAGTTTGGTCAGGGGTCGAAATTGATTTCATTTTCGTCATCAGGAACTTCAAAAACATAAGAAACCATGTTGAAATGTCTCTAAACTATAAACTCACTAAAAAGCTGCACTTTTTCTGCCGTTTTTTTAGTGTTTTTTCGTTAATACGACTGAATGGAATGAGATAGAAAGCTGAATTTTTGCGTGTGGCGAGCCAAGGTCATACCTAATAACCCTGCAAAATCTCAGACAGATCGGCCAAGCCGTTCAGGAGGAGTAGTGCTGACACACAGACACACACACGCACGCACGCACGCACGGACAGACAAAACTTTCCAGCCCCAGTGGAGTAACTGGCTTCGCTAATCGCTCAGCCAACAAGTACAATAACAATACGTCCACTTTTTAAACTCTTTACTTCTTAGGAAAATTACATTCATTGCAGTTTGGACAACCAGACTAAACCTAATTCTTGGTAAATAGAATTTTGAGTTCTTTGCACAGTTTAGACGATCAAGAGTTCAGAACTTCAACAACACCAAGTTTTTAAAATCTCCTACTTTTGCTATAGCAACATAGAAAATACCACTTGAAAATTCCTTTTTACACACATGTAATCTGGTATAGGTCAAAGTTAAACTTAGACATTTGTGTATGGTACAAGACCAAGAAAGGATCATTGGAAATTGGAATCTAGAACATTTTTGACATTATTTTTAACCCAAGTAGCCAATCAAATACCAGGCATAACAGTATGAGACATTCCACCTTACTACAACATTAAGCCTGGATAAAACTATAGCGAAAAGAAATTTAAAAAAATAAGGTTCACTTATATTGACAAGGTAGGTTTACGCCAGACCGTGTCTTGTCTTAACAGGCTTCGCGATGCTGCGCCAGTTTCGACAATCCACGCCTGGCGTTACACCTACCTTGGCCTGCGGCGCTTCCTGCTTGCCTTCGGCAAGTTGTTTTAAGGGCTCATTGGGGCAATGAGTAGTGCACTACGTGATGAATGGTCGAAGTACACAAGCTAGGGCGCGCCCTTCCGTCGAACCGAGTAGGCAGCTCCGCTTCGCTGCGCCGGCAATTCAGTTCGACAGGGGCCGATACCAGCTTGGCCTGCCGGCGGATTCTTCTCAGGCCTTCTTCGGCCCTCGCACCAGACCTGGCTTGGCCCAATCGGAGGCCGTCTCTCGGGCCTTCGGTCCTCGCACCTCATATCCCGTGGAGGTAAAGCGCAAACTTATTGATGTAACATCAAGACTGAGGCCCGCTCTTGTCTTCCCACTGTGCCAAGGTTAATGTGCGACACATGGCCGTTGCACCAATTTTCACAATACATGAAGGCGGGCTCGCAGACCCTCCGACCCCTCTTTGAAAACGTCTTGCCGAGACCTATCGAAATCTGCAATAAAAATTTTTAGTCGGTCGACCCCCTTTTTTCAAGATGAAGGGTTGACGTTGATTATGTTAGTAAATTCGGGCCAAGGTAGCCAATTTGCAGTTAAAACTAAGGTTAGGGTTAGAAATTGATTTCATTTTAGTCATTAGCACCTTCAAAAACATACTTTTTCTTCCGTTTTTTTAGTGTTTTTTCGTTGGTACGACTGAATTATTTGTGATAGAGAGCTGAATTTTGGCGTGTGGCGAGCCAAGGATATACCTAATATCCCTGCAAAAGCCGAGCCGTTTGGGAGGAGTAGTGCGGACACACAGACAGACAGACAGACAAAACTTTTCAACCCCACTGGAGTAACTGGCTTCGCTAATCGCTCAGCCAATAATTTCATTATATATCTTGTCTATTTAAATGTAAACAGGTTTCTAGATCCACTGAGCAATGATTCAGTCCATGATTAGGGTGTCCAATTTTGAGGGTCTAGGACACAAATCTTTACCGAACGCCATTTAATTGAAAGTTTAGGTTGAGCAGAGTCCAACGCACCCACTGAGAAGGGTCTGCGATGTCGGGAACCATACGCAAGTCGCGAAAATAGATTTTTGTCACTTTCGCGCCATTTTGCTACCATAACCTTTTACGCCTTAATGCGCCGCAACTACGCGGCCGGGGCCGCGCCGTCCACAGACGCCCTAGGGTTGGTACTTTCCGTTCGACATATGCTCGGGACCGCGCACCGTAACGGTACGCGTAGGCGTTACGCTAAAGTTGAAAAAAGTGGATAACCGATTTTTGGCCCGTCCCGTATTATTTATGGAAATAAATATCGGAGGACGGGCATATAGTATGATGCGTGCTGAGCGTTCGTCCGTCCATCCGTCCGAGGTCTTCCCTTGGTCCAATCTTCACCAACTTTGGTATGCAGCCTCCCAGGGTGAACCTTAGAACCGCCCGGTGACGGCTTTTTCGATCCGAGCCCCAGGGGCGCTGCTGCAGGTGCATCATGGTTTACATGGTGTACAGGAGGATCTCTGCAACGGAGGCCGCTAGAAGGGCATGTAGGGGTATTTTTGGAATCGGGGCGACGAAATAAGGACAACGGTGTTAATTTCGAGCCGATCGGAAAAGTTTGGGCCCAGGTTCGAAATCCGGTGGGGTAAAAATACGATCAAAATTTTCGACTCGAGTTGGACATTGTTTCATATGTTTTCGAGGGTGCTGACAACGAAAATGAGATCCATTTTGACCCCAGACTCAGGTTCGTATCCGGGTGGGGTAAAATACGACCAAAATTTTCGACTCGAGTTTGACATTGTTTCATATGTTTTCGGGGGTGCCCATAACGAAAATGAGATCCATTTTGACCCCAGACCCAGGTTCGAAACAGGTGTGGTGAAATACGACCAAAATTTTCAACTCGAGCTTGACATTGTTTCGTTTGTTTTTGAGGGTGCTGATGACGAAAATGGCATCCATTTTGACCCAGACCCACTTACGAATCCCGGTAGGGTCAAATGCGACCAAAATTTTTCCTTTTTGACCCCGAACTGGACCCAGGCGGTCGAGTGCCGTTTCCGTCACATACGACCCTAATCTTTATTTCGAGGTAGACATGGTTTCATACGTTAAGGGTGCTGATGACGAAAGTAACATCTATTTAGTTTCCGACAGAGATTCGCATCACTATGGGCTTAAATACAACAATTGCGAATGTTTAAAATGTACGGGACGGGCCAAAGTTGCCGATTTGTATCGCCACTTTCCCTGTTATTTGCTTTAAAATCTATCCTATTGATCGCTCGGCAACCGCGTTTGTGCGAGAACGTAGCTGATAGTGAGTGTTATCGATGTGCCGACGCGATTGAATAACGTTCGAAGAGAACATATGAAAAAGTCGAGTTGAAGGGAACGGGCGCGCGCCGCCGCATTCAAACGGAGCGCGGCAAACAATGGCGCCGGCCGCCTGGCCCGGCCCGGGAATGGGTATAGTTCGCTCCCGCCGCCAGGGCCTCGGAACGTAACGTACCTGCGTTACGTTACTAAATGGAATTGTGTCACATCGTGCGTTTCACTATGTGTTCCGTTACCTTTAACGGAACGCAATGGTGTCCGAAAAAGTTTCGTTACAATATTTGGTAACGGGATCAGTATTTACAGAGCTAGTGGTACAAATATTAACGATCCTTTTTTTTTCAATCAAAGTAGCTCTTAGCCTAGATAACCTCCTCTGGCTCCAGTATTGGGAAATATCTCGGGTCTAGGAGAATGGCTGCCTCAAATCCTGGGTATTCAAAAAGTGCAGGCACTTTCTCATTACCTGCATTTACATGACTTCGAGCGTAGACTTGCCTCCTTTCCCTTCTGGTCATGTTGTCAGCAATTGCTTTGGCAAGAGATGTACTAACTTACCTGAGCCTTATTTTACATTCTAGCCAAACGCCATACATATCTCCAAGGGAGAGTTGTTCAGCTTGGAGAAGTTTAGTTGCAATCATGGCTGGCTCCAATGACTCCACCATCTCATCAATTTGCTCCCACTCAGTGGCAGATAGAGTCCAATCATCCTCGTCTTCATCATCCTGCAGTACAGTTCTCACCTTCAGGATAGATTTGGGCATATTGTAGGAGGTATTCCAGCGGGTGGAGTTGTCCAGAAAGGGCAAAGGAAGATTGGCTTTTCTGATCATTTTTTGGTAAGCATCAGTTCTCAAGGTTTTTACCACTTCTCTGCATTTTCTTAAAATTTTCATGTCTCTTGCTGATTTCTTGATGCTATCATCTGTCACAGCGAGCTGCAATGTGTGGGCAGTGCACTTGACACTGGTGAGACGGAAACCATCTCCCTCTATGTATTACTGAATTACTTCACATTTCACTTTGGGGTGCTAAAAGCACTGAAAACGGAATCTCGTGATTTCACACTAGGGGGCTGCTAAAAGCACTGACACGGCTGAAAAAAAAACCCAATATTTTATTATTTTACAATGAAGACGAAACCCCCCTAAGAAGAACAGGAGTGTCAACTTACTTGCAAAGGCATATTTGGCGGTCGGGCTTTTCAGCCGGAACGCTAGCTAGGCGCCTTGCAACCTTTTCTGCGAGATCCGCGCTTTCAGCCGCCGATGTTTCATCCTGCCCGTCGCTGATCTGGACCTCACCCCAAGCTGCTCCAGGAAGGAAGTGCGGGCACTTCACAAAATTCCTTGCCATATCATGTTTAAACTCTGGAATAGTTGCGAGGCCGTGGTTCATTGCGGCTCGGGAAATCACGAGCTGGAAATAATTTTAAGCAATTGTTTCACACCGGATGAGACATACGGAACAACTTGTGATCGTGTAAACTTACATAGCCACGGCTAGAGAGCGCCAATGCTGCGACACAGAGCGCTAACGTTTTGCGGCTGGACCAGTGAATGTCTCGACGTCTCAGGTGGTCCTCCAATGCTGAAGGCGAGCCAAAATCATGGCCGCACAAGCAGCATCGGTAGGTTCCCACGTCGGTGTATATGTCGTTGACGACCACAGCACAGTTTGTAATGATGAGAAGGAATCGGGCCCCCTGCGGGCTGGTCTCGGGGTGCAGCGGCCGGAGGCGCCCTGGGTATCACACATAGTGTTATAATGGATAGAAGCAAATATTTTGTCCCATCCGACTCATTTCAACCAAGAATAATTGTATCATAAAAAAAAATACGTACTCTGCATCACCCTCTTGGCTGCGCAGTCCGGGACAGCTTTGCCCAGGACCCATTGTTTGTTTTTTCCCGCTGGTGTCGCCCGGCGGTGTCTCGGGCAAATGAGGGGCGCGCACTCTCCCGAGCCGCGGAACACGGCACCCGCCGGCAGAGGAAATGCACGGACCAGCGCGATGAAGTCCGTCACCGCCTTTTTGTTGGTGAGGTCCTCATCGGCTGGTCCGGCAGCGACGGGACTTGGGTTTGGGTGAGCTGGTGGCGTAGGGTCTCGTGCTAGAGGCCGATCTGAAAGTTCAAATTTCGGTAAGTAATAAAGTGATTTAACTACATCTAATTGCAGGGTCAATGGATGGTGAACTATACCTCGGCTTGGACCCGGCTGTGGGCTGTGGTCATGTCGTGGAGGCCGATCGCCCCTGGTGGCGTAGGTGTCCGCTGTAGCCTGGAGGCCCCTGGAGGCCCTTCGGTGCCTTGGCTGGCTGCAAGTTCAAATTTCGGTAAGTAATAGAGTGATTTATGTTCTGTTCACTGATGATGAGGGATAATAATGACAACACGAGATGCTAGTCAAGAATGCACGTTTATTGGATCCTGTCATCTACTTATAGACTCCAGCATTACGAGAGGGGTAAGAGTAGGGAAGGTGGGGAAGGCAGGGTCGCTACGTGGAGGGGGCCGTGGTGTCAATATCAACCTGCTTATTCGCAGTCTGGTCACCGCCTTATGTGTACGCAGTGCCTACCAGAACATCCCCCCTTCCAGCCCCTTTGGACAACATGGCCGACAAGCTTGGATGTTTATTTTGAAACTGCTCGATTTACGGTGTTTTGTGTCAGGGAAATCAGCTCGACCACGGGTTTTACAGCTTGTAAGATTTACTTTATTCATCTTTTACAGAGATTACTAAACCACTTTACACCATCCCCTTGTTATAATCTGATCTTTCACTATTCCCGATATCTTGAGGGGAGTCTAGTTGCTCGCCCTGATCTTGTGATCCACCCTGGATTCACTGGAGGGGCTCGATATGTTGCATATCTCTGCGCCCTTGCCTGATGTCTTCTTTGGATCGGACCCTGTCTAGGCCCCGCCCCAGGCTGGTGAATCCGGGCCTCCTCCTGGGCTTCCAGGTCCTGCGGATGGTCCTGGTCCGCCGGATTCTGGTCCGGAATCTGTTCAACAGAAACACATGGGATTTCAATATCATATTGCTCAACATACTTATCATGTCTGTCAGGCCTAGACTTTGATCTTCTCAGATGGTATTTGTTCCTACGCAATATTCGCCCATTCATTTGTCTGATCAAGTATGACCTAGGTGCTGCATGCTTCTCGACTACGAAGCCTTTGTGCCACTTTCGCTTCCTCCAGAAGACAATGCTTTCCCCTGGCTCAAACTTGATCTCTTTTCTCCTAGCACGCCTATCATGCTGTTGTTTTACTTTGTGTTGCAGGAAGCTCTGCTCAATCTGGACCTTGACAACTTGAGGCTCTAAATTCTTGGGCCGTGTGGGGACCAGAGTACGACACATGCGACTCATTAGAATTTGAGCTGGAGACACATTTAGCCCTGAAAGTGGGGTATTGTTATATTCCCTCAGAGCATCCAGGTAGTGTGACCCCTCGTCAGCACACTTACTCAGAATTTGTTTGGCTATATGAACTCCTTTCTCAGCCAGCCCGTTACTTCTTGGGTATTCTGGTGAGCTTGTCTTGATCTCTGAATTAATGCTTTGAGCATACTCCCTGCACTCGTATGAGTTGAGCGGGTTGTTGTCACCATAGATAGTTTCCGGAATGCCATGAGTTGAAAAGATGCTCCTCAGCTCAGTGATCACAGCTGCACTGCTTTTGCTCGAGAGTTTCTTAATCTCTAGCCATTTTGATAAGGCATCCACTACAACTAAATATGACTGACCCCTATGTTCAAGAATGTCTGCACATACTTTTTGAAATCTCTGTTCGGGAATCTCATGTGGTATCAGCGGCTCCTTTTGATTGCCAGCTCTGTATCTCTCACACAACCTACATTCCTCTACCAAGGTCTTTATGTCATTCGTTATGCCTGGCCAAAACACACATTGCCTAGCACGACTTTTTGTTTTTCCCTCTCCTTGATGGGCGACATGTAGTGTTTTGAGAACCACTGTTCTGAGTGATTTAGGAACGACAATTTTGTCTTCCAGAATCACCAGCCCATTCTCCACAAACAGATCATTCCTATCCTTCCAGTACTGTCTGGCCTCGCTCACTAGCTTTTTCTTGCTTTTGGGCCACCCGTTCTGATAATACTCTTTGACTGCCTGTAAGCCTACATCCTTGTCTGTCTCTGTCCGCAGGTCAGCCTTGACTTCCTCTGGTAGCGGCAGGTGTCTCACGATTTCATGAACCACCTCCAGCATCTCAGGGTCGTCTTCAACTGGGCCTTCGAGATATTCTCGTGACAGCAGATCAGCTAGATACATGTATTTCCCGGGTAGGTACTCTACTTTTGGTTGAAACTTGAGCATTTTGAGCCTTAGTTTCTTTAACCTGTTATTAGTGATCTTATTTATTGGCTTCTTAAAGATTGACACTAATGGCAGATTATCAGTCTGAAAAACGACATTTGGCATAGCATAGATAAAATGCTCAAAACTATAGGCTGCCACACATTGCGCCAGCATCTCTTTTTCGATTTGTGCATAGTCCTTTTCACTATCGGTCAACTTTCGAGATGCGCTGGACACTAGTTTGTTGTTTTGGAGTAATACCGCCCCTATTCCAGACTGACTTGCATCAGCTTGTACTACCAGTGGTTTTGTGCTATCAAATGGAGTCAGGGAGGGTGCTTTACACACGCACTCATTTAGCCTCTCAAATGCCTGAGCATGGACAGGCAACCACTGGAAAGCTACCTTTGTAGAGAGCATTTCATACAGGGGTGCTGATATGGTACCCATTTGCGGTACATAATCCTCAAGTGATTAAATACAGCACAGATTCGTTGAAGTTGTTTTCTAGTCCTGGGTTCCTTTAGTGATCTGATTGCCACCACTCTATGAGGATCTATTTTGATTTCGTTACAGGACCACAAGGTGCCTAGAAACTTCACTTCCGTTTGCCTGTATTGGACTTTGGAACTATTAAATCTGACGTTTCCTGCCCTCGCCGCTTCAATCACTTTCAACATGATTTGATCATGTTCAGCCAGACTCTCGCCTGCCACCAACACATCATCAAAATACATGATGGCCCCAGTTTCACCAAATATTTCATCCCCTTGTAAAAATGAAAGTCCGGGTTTTGTACGGATCCAGACCGGGAACAGTGCGGATTTAGTCAGCGCGTGTCTGACCCAGGTCGGGAGTAGTCCGGAAGGTGCCGTACGAGGCACGGCTTTGGTCCGGGAGATACCCGACCAGGTCCGGCTTTGGTCTGGAGGTGCCTGACCAGGTACGGCTCTGGTCAGGGAGATGTCCGACCCAGTACGGCAGTAGTCCGCGAGTTGCCCGTCGAGGTACGGAAATGGCCCGGGGGTACCTGATCGCGTCTGGAAATCGTCTGGCGGTCTGCATCCGCCTGGCTTGAGTCTGGAATCCTCCGTACTAAAGTTGGACTTAGTTATTTTCTTACGTCTCTCCTTCTTATAAGAGTGCACCAACGACCAACAGGAGTCTTTGTCGCACTGTGTGTATCACTATCTAAACCAACCAAACCATCAATAAACTACCAATCTGAAGACGAAGGGTTAGGCGCCCTTGAGTCAGACAAGTACTATTGCGTACGTAATACCAATTTGCGCAGTAAAGCAGCAGAGTACGCCCGATACTGTTTTATGAATAATTACACGGCTTATTCAAAAGGGAACAGATTAGATGAGAAAATGTCGGTCGAAGCATTGGATCTAAGCAGTACTCACGATTACTGAAACATTGTCGAAAACGGCATCCACGCACGACCATTTGTTCGGCTGCTACAGGGTTTGAACGGTGGATCTCGGCCGCTTCCAACCGCTTCAGTCAAGAGGCTTGCCTGACCGCCTCCCTCTCATGTGGCAGTGTGGCGCAGTGGTTTAAGCGACTAACGACAAAGCTTGAGGGTCCGGAGAGTCGGTGTTCGAATCCAGCGTCAACCGCACTTCCCTTCGGACGCTCCGCACTTTTTCCCGACTTTTGCCTGTCCTTTTTGGCCCGTATCCCGTACTGATTCCATACTGCCGTCTGGATTTCTTGCCGGACTCCAAGTCTGGAAAAAGTGCGGCGTATGGTCGTTTTCCGCACCTTTTCCAGGCACGAGTCGGGAGTCTGGCAGGTCGGGCAACAGTCTGGAATCGATCCGGATTGTCCGACTAAGCCCAGTCCGGCACCAGACTTTCATTTTTACTAGGGGCGCACCATGAACTGAAATATCTCAGGTGCGCAACTGAGTCCAGAGAGCATCAAAAGAGACATCACAAGATGAAAAGAATTAACGGAGAGACAGATAACATGACAGGGTGAGACATCAAAAGAATGATGTTCAGAGGTAATGGAAGCATCAAGAGAAATGACAAGAAGAAGAAGCATGTGACAAGACATCAATAGAATTAACAGAGAGACAGGGTCAGACACACAGTGGGACAGATGGAATGACACACAGTGGGACAGATAGATGGTCACACAGTGGGACAGTGAGACAAGATAATATTGATCGTAGAGTGTAACAGACAGCAAGGGAATCATGGGGCAGATAGTGACATCATAAAATAGGAACATCGCAAGACAGAAAAATCAAAGAATCATCGAAAGATTTATCGGAGAGACAGACAGTGTGTAGATGTGAAAAAATGTATTAGTTTAGCAACAGTGAGACAAGAATGAGACATGAAAAGCATCATTAATGAACAGGGTGGGACATGAAAATATTTATCGAAGATACATCAAAAGAATTCATAAAGCAGAGGGTCATCAAATCATTTTTCAGAAAAAAAAGGCAGACACTGAAAGAATTGTTGAAAGAGGGACATCAGACAGTATGTGTACCGTAGTCAATAATGACTCATTAAATGATTAAAAAAAGGCTGTCTGGGTGGGTGGGTGGGTGGCAGGGTGGCTGCACTTGGAGGCAGCAGACTTGGGGGCTGGGCTCTCTGTCTCTCTCTCTCTCTCTCACTGAACGAAAATTCGGCTGGCTGAACGGTAACTCGGCTGGATGAACGATACATATTTCCGGGCGTGGGCGTGGACGGTGCTGCGGGGGCGCTGGAGTGTGCTGCGGGGGCCGTGGAGTGTGCTGCGGACGCGTGGAGTGTGCTGCGGGGGCCGTGGGGTTGACCCTTTAAGGCGCCGCGTTGGCGCCTTCGGCGCTAAGTCCCGTCTTTTAGGCTCTCCTAGGCGAACTGAGGAGGATTGAGGCTCATGTGTGTGTGTGTGTTTCTGTCTCTCTCTCTCTCTCTCGGTCCCTCTCTCTGTTTCCCTCTCTCTCTGTTGGTCGTTTGGAGTGTGGATCGGACATTGTGGCCAGGCAAATTCAAGGAGGCAGTCAGACTCATTTTTCTGATTTTTAACTCCTTTTTTATTAAACAAACGTACTATTTCTATGTTAAACCACATTCACACTCACTCTCTCTCTCTCTTTCTCTCTCTCTGTCTCTGTTTACAGCGCCATTCAATCTTTATATTTACAACGACACATACTTTTTTATTTACAGCAGCATACACTCTTTCCTTTCAAAGCCACATCCATTCTTTCCATTCGAAACCACATTCACTCTCTTTATTTACAACTCTCTCTTTCTGCAACATTCACTCACTCTCTCTCCCTCTCTCTCTGTCACTGTTTACAAGGCCATTCTCTCTTCTTGCATACAACGGTTTACACTCTTCCCATTGAAAGCCACATTCTTTCCAATGAAAACCACATTCACTCTTTCTCCGTCTCTTTCTTTCTAGTTTGGAGCACGAGGGCAGAGCGAGGGCAGGCGGCCGCTGCAAAAGCTCCTGTCGCCTCCGCGGAGAGTGTGGCGGCCTCGTTCACGAGCATCATCTGTCAAGGTGGATAGAGCCGGGGGGTAAGTCCATGAGCGCGTTCATTCAAGGATATTCAGTGCCTCCGCGATGCGCGTTTGACGAGGAATGAGACGCGGCGCGAAGTTTTTTGATGATTGGACTCTGAGTCCAGGGTGCACCCTGGCGTCAGTGACGGTCTCGACGGCGCGCCATGGTCCGAGGTGCGGCAGTAAGTCGCTGAGGACGGTGGGCGGGTGCAGCGATGCCAGGTCTCGCAGCGTCCTCAGCCCATGTTGTTTCCTCAGCCTCCTCGCCCTGGACGGTGTGATGTGGCGCAGCGCCAGCAGCGGCAGGGCCTCCATCTCTTCCTCTCTGGCCTCCAGCAGCCTGCGCACCGCGTCCGCGGCCACGGGGGGGAACCACGCCAGCAGGTCCGCTTCCTAGAAAAAACAAAATCTTTTACTTCCAAATCATCCGGTCATGAGATGATGAGAGAGGGGAGCGTCGCACTGTGGGCCAGATCCCGGGTGGAAGGAACTACAGTTTCAACTGAGTTTAAACTATAATCATCAAGTGCAGTACAGAATATGCAGTTTCGAGCATAGTTACAATGTAGAAAAACTGAAGATTTTGTCAGTAGATCTGAACGTAGATTAGATGGTACTTTCGACTGCAGTTTGCTTCTAGTAGAAACACAATTTCATGTGCAGTTGTGAAACCGAGCTTGGAGTGCAGTCCGTTCTGAAGTTGTTCTGTACTTGTGTTCGCAGGTCAAAAGTGCATAATTGAACTGTATTACAATTTTAGTTTCATTATAGCGTCAAGGAACTTAGACTTCAGTTTTGAGGCAAATTATGATTGGCGTTGAAACCGAGCTCTCGCTTGCATGAAAAATATACTCTAAATACATAAGTGCATTGCCATTAACGGCACCAAGATTGAGAAACTGCCCGGAAAAAAAGGAAGCGAAAACTCATGTGACGTCCAACTGATGTAAAAATTGAACTTAACATGAAACCCGTTAAATTCGTCAAAACCGGTTCGAACTTATTTCGCGCCGTTTTATCACTAACAGTTTTGAATTATTTCGATCTTTCATGAGGCCCAAAATCATTTTGATATCGTCAATTGTGAAACGCAAACTGTGGACAGTTTACTTCACACATGGGACATGGTGTGGTCTGCTGTTAGCCGCCGCCTGGGGCCAGGTTTCACGGACCTGCCGCTAGGTGGCGCTTGGAGCGCTGCGTCCGTTTACCAATTAGTATTTCCAATTTGCGTGACTACAGTAATTTTTTTTTTTTTCAAAATATAACATATGTTGGCTTAACAAATATCAGCTCGACCCGTATGCTAAAATTTCGAGACAAAATATTACACTGAAGTCAAGAAAAACGCATTTCCATGTTGCGACCCGCTGGCGTCTACGGCCAGCCATTAGGTTTGGTGCACGCCAGATTCCCTCTACGATTACGGGTCATCGCCTCGTCGGGTGCATGGCTCTCGTCTTGGAATGGTTCCGACCATCTCTGATGGTTATGACAGCTCCTATTAGAGCTGCTTTCCTTACCTATTTTTAGAATCGCCATTGTTCGGCATGTCCTCCTGAGGATGGTCCACTGAGCTATACTTAGATCAAGCTTATCGTGTCACGTATGGGATGTATTGCTTTTGTACTTTACATTCGAAAGTAAGTCAGGACAGCTGCTATATGCCATATTTCAAATATAAGAGAGACCGCAGTTACATCTACATTTTACAAGGTAGGTTTACGCCAGACCGTGTCTTGTCGTAACAGGCTTCGCGATGCTGCGCCAGTTACGACAATCCACGCCTGGCGTTACACCTACCTTGGCCTGCGGCGCTTCCCTGCTTGCCTTCGGCAAGCTGTCTCAAGGATTTTTGAGGCATTGAGTAATGCACCGCGTGAAATCTGCAATAAAATTTTTTAGTCGGTCGATCCCCTTTTTTCAAGATCCTGATTCGGCAAACTGATGAAATCGGGCTCCTAGACCCCCTTTCCGACCTCTTTTTGAAAAGGTCTTGCCGAGACCTGTCGAAATCCGCAATAAAATATTTTATTCGGTCGATCCCCGTTTTTCAAGATCCTGATTCGGCCAAGTAATGAAGTCGGGCTCCTAGACCCCCCTTCCGACCCCTCTTTGAAAAGGTCTTGCCGAGACCTATCGAAATCTGCAATAAAAATTTTTAGTCGGTCGATCTTCTTTTTTCAAGATCCTGATTCGGCCAACTAATGAAGTCGGGCTCCTAGACCCCCCTTCCGACCCCTCTTTGAAAAGGTCTTGCCGAGACCTATCGAAATCTGCAATGAAATTTTTAAGTCGGTCGACCCCTTTTTTTCAAGATGAAGGGTCGAAGTTGATTATGTTAGTAAATTCGGGCCGAGAAAGCCAATTCGCAGTAAAAAGTTTGGTCAGGGGTCGAAATTGATTTCATTTTCGTCATCAGGAACTTCAAAAACATAGGAAACCATGTTAAAATGTCTCTAAAATATTAAGTCACTAAAAAGTTGCACTTTTTCTGCCGTTTTTTTAGTGTTTTTTCGTTAGTACGACTGAATGGAATGAGATAGAAAGCTGAATTTTTGTGTGTGGCGAGCCAAGGACATACCTAATAACCCTGCAAAATCTCAGCCAGATCGGCCGAGCCGTTTGGGAGGAGTAGTGCGGACACACAGACAAACAAACAAACAAACAAACAGACAAACAAACAGACAGACAAAACTTTTCAACCCCAGTGAAGTAACTGGCTTCGCTAATCGCTCAGCCAAAAACTTAAGTCTGAAGTGCCATCAAAACTGCATGTGACGAAAAAACTACCAGTTTATGTATATGAAAACTGCTGTTTAACTGCTGTTTAACTAGAAAAACTGCACTCCGACTGCACTTTCATCACTTAAACTGCAGTTGAAGTACAAACAAACTACAAATGAACTGCACCGCACAGACTGCAATCAAAGTACATTTGCTCCACACTTACATGTGGCTTGTGAAGTGCAGATTGACTATGCCTTATCTCTAAAAATACAACACATGCATTACATTCTCAAATATGTTCCAAGTGTAATTTCCGAGCGCACTCTCGAGTACAGTTCCTTCCACCCGGGATAAGGAAGAAGAAGAAGAAGAAAAAGAAAACCGGTGCGGAAGCGGCTGGCTAAAACCGTAGCCGCGTTTTGAGTTCTATAGAGCCGCTAATAGGACTCCTCGTCGAACCGAACGTGTGACCCCACCAATGGATATTCCTCGTTCAACGAGCATAAGCTGCCATCACCGGTGGTGATAGGCTCGGTTCGAGTAGTCCGATTAAGCGACTCGAAACGTAGCTCAAAACGCGTCGGTTCTTTTTTTTTTTTTTTTTTTGTTTGCGTGCGCGCTCTTCTTGTTGTGACTGTCCGGCAGGGGGATCATGTGGTTGGAGATGGACGAAAGGGGGGTTCGGGGTGTGTGTGGGCGTTCGTACCTGGCAGAAGGTGCGGAGGTTGCCACACCTGGCCGCCCACGTCGACGCCATGTCCAAGGCCGCCGTCCTGGTGGTGGCGAATCGTCGGCAAAGGCCGATGACGTCCTCTGTTGTGGCGCCCATCATGGCCTTAAGGAGGCTCCAGCAGCAGTAGCTCCTCTTCCTGCTTCTTTGCCGCTCTTTCTTCTTCTCGCTTCTTTTGCTCCATCCAGTCTGCCACTTACATGACAATCTTTCTCTCTGGTCTCTGTCTAACTGCTTCTGTCTGGCGGCTACCTTGGGCTGCAACCATCACAACCTTTGGCCCTGGCTTTGGCTTTGGGTTTGGGTTTAGCACCACTTGGTCCCACCCATCAATCACGTACTGCGATGGTCCAGTACTTGGCCCAGCCTGATTTGGATCAGCTGGGGTAATTTGTTTCTCAAGTATGGCATTTGCGATTGCTCTCACTATATCAACTTTCTTAACTCGGTCGTGATGATGGCCTCTCTGTTGCTGTGGACTGTTTTTCCCATTCTTGTGGCGGTTGTCACATACCCTGGCATAGTGATTTAGGCCACCGCACTTGAGGCACGTCACACCGAACGCTGGGCAGTTTCTGGCCTCATGCTCCCTGTTCCATTTTTTACACAGGTACACTGCTTTCCGTCCCTCGGGTTTTCTGAAGCCTCCCTTGAAGGTCTGTTGCTTGTTCCACTTTCCTGGCTTTTCAACATGTCCCCCATTCTTTGGCTTGAACTTCTTTCTTGGAAGTTTTTCTACAGTTCTGACCATGTCCACATTGGCCTGCCTATTTTCTTGAGCTGTGAGCTCTGCAGCCTTGCAGATCTCTATTGCTTCATCAAGTGTGGCTTTTGGTTTTGCCTGCAGGGTTTCCCTGGTTCTTTTGTCAAAAACTCCCCATGTCAGTCTATCTTTTATCATACTGTCCTCCAGTTTGTCAAACTCACATGCTTTGCTTAAGTTTTTCACATCCATAAGAAATGTGGCAAATGGCTCTCCTTCTTTTTGACGACGTGCATTAAATAACTCTCTGCAAGCTGTCACACTTCTGTTTTGAAGTGTGTACTCGTCAAATCGAGCAATCACTGCTTCATAGTTTTTCCTCAGGTCACCTACCTCTAGTAGTTTGCCTTGCTCATTCACTACTTGGACTGCTTTCAAAGATTCGCTGAAGGAGTTGTAAAGCTCCAGTGCGTCAGGGCCAGCATCCCCCATTAGGATTGCCCATTTGACCGTTGTATCCTCATTCTGCTTTTTCTCAGCAGTGAGATAGATGTCAAATCTTTGTTTGTAATTTTCCCACTTGGCATTGATATTGCCAGATTTGAGGTCCACTGGACCCGGGCCAGAGTTTTTACTCATCTTTCTTGCTTTAGCAAGAACGTTCGAGCACCCGATGGATCTTTTAGTCCAGTCTTTCTTTTATCACAAGAGCACACGATCACTTTCCTTCACTGGGTAGATCAGCAGCACAGACAGAGCCCCCACTTTTCACCAACCTTTTCCTCCACACAACACAATCTGTCGTGCACGTGGTCGTAATCACTTCACGCGGTAGGGCACCTGAAAGAAATCAGGAGCCGGGTGACGTCATGGATTTCGGCCGTTTTTTGTTTGTTACCGCGACGGCGCGGCGCGGCGGGGCCCGGTGGAATACCGGAGCAGTAGTCTACCCGGTTTTGGCGGCTTCTCGGAGGTTTGTGTAGCCCGAGTGTTGGAATATTGCTTTTTTTAAAGCTGTTTAAGCGTTAATTTCATTCGGGGATGAACTTCATGTGAATGTGGGACCCTTTAGTGTGTGTCAAAACATAAATCTCGGTTTGAAGCGTCGTCGAAAGTCTTAAAATGAGTGATGAAGTAGGGCAGTGAGCCGGAATTTTGTTGCCCCTCTTGAGGCCGTATTTGATCTTGTTTTTGTGGTTAAAATTAAGTCTCTCCTCGGTATTTCCATCGAACTGTGTGCCTTAGTGCCTCTGCAACTTGTCTCAATATTTATTTCGATCGGACCTTTGATAGTTTACGTTGGAAATTGTTGCGAAATGCAGGTTAAGAACGCCCGAAAACCCTGGGTCCGGAAGGTCCTCGTCTGAATTGTATTTTTAGGGGATGCATTTGATGTTTTGGGCCACATACTTTGGATCTGGCCTCACTTAGACCCTTTGGGATCTTCTTTTGGAGTCAAATTATGCTGCCGCATGAGGGATTGTGCAACCTTTTTTTTTGTTTTTAGGTAAGGCTCATTGAAGGTTATTGAACTGCCATCATTCATGTTATGAGACAAAATGAACCTAGGAACCATGTGCGATTTGCTGCCACCGCTGCGCTTCTTAATTCAATGGAGTTCACCCAAGCCAACTTTGTTAAAGAGGTTTGTACTAGAATGTGAATGTCTCATTATGCAGATGCAGAGTACACTTACCCCTTACCATGACCATTTTTAATTATTTTTTTTATGTCTGCTTTTATTTTTCTGTTCTTTTTTTTTTTTTTTTTTTTTTTTTTGATACAGAGACTGATGGTGTTCTCTTTTTCCCTGTAAAAGGTGAAGGGGAACTACATTATGGAAGTTGTGTGTGAGGCCACCTGTTGTGGAGACATTTATGTGAGAGTGGCTGCTCTACAGTGTTTGGTGAAGATGATATCTCTGTACCAGCAGTATATGGAACCGTACATGGGCCGAGCTCTGTTTCCTGTAAGTTATCTTGCTATTTTATAAAGTTTTACACCCTTTGTAATTATTTTAATTAATGTTATAATGCTGTTGTTTTTTTTTTATTATTATTGTTCATGTAGATTGCTCTTGAAGCTATGAAATGTGACCATGATGAGGTGGCATCGCAAGATATTAAATTCTGGTCAAATAAAAGTGCCGAGGAAGTTGATTTAGCCATTGAAGGTAGTGAGGCTGTTCAAGCTGGAAGACCACCATCTCGTTGCACCAAATTGTATGCCAAAGGAGCTCTTCAGTATATGTGTCCTGTGCTCATGCAAAAGCTAACAAAACATGTGAGTTTTTAGCTGCAAATATTGAAATTGATTATTTTATGTTTTGCACTTATCAATATTTGTATATTTTTCTCAGGAGAAGTTTGATAATACAGATGATGGGAACCCCAGTAAAGCAGCTGGTGTCTGTCTCATGCTTCTTGCTACTTGCTGTAAAGACGATATCTTCCACATGTGCTGCCACTTCTTTGTGAAAATATCTCTAGTCAAGATGGTCTCTGAAGGGAAAAGGATCCTACACTTGTAAGTAGTTTTGTTTTCTATGACATCTTGTGTTTTGGGTTTGGAGGCTGTATGAGTATTTCATGTTTCATACTTGTAGAGTTAATGTTATGCTGGACTTCAACCTCATGCTGAACGACTCTCCAAAACCTTTTTTTCCAAGAATCTAACCTAATCTGCTTCTGGACTCATTTCAGCTTCAGTCATCCTTACAATTTTGAGCTTGACTGTTTCACTCCACCTCATGATCAGCTTAAGGTATTAGAACCTCCTCCTGTTAAATCCGTGGATGGAGTCCCTCTCGCAATGATTGAAAGGCATGAACAAATTCCACCTCTTATGGGGAATGTCTTCAAGTGTTTAAGATATACTGTTGATTTAAAAGTAAGCTCTGTTAAAATGCAATTTTTAAAAATGTTTGAGTACAGAAAAGTATGCTGTGACCTCTAACAAACTAACTTTGATCTCCTTTTAAAATTTTTACAGCATTATTCCCATGGAAAATTTCCTGGATTCACTTGTCTCATGCAAATACCAACAAAAGAAAAAGATTACCTTGTTGACACACTCTCCTTGTGTTCAGATAAGCATGTATTATTTGTTGCAACACCTAAATTTTGAAGGTGGGCATATGCGTTCTCATGATTTTATCAATGATAATATATTATTTATTTAAAGTAATTCAGTAGTAATTTTCAACTCTCTCATCTTCCAGGTATTTCGTGGAGATGACAGACATCCAATGGCTACAAGGATACTTTTCTATATATTGTTAATATGTTTGATATTATCAAGAAGGCTAAAGCTTTAAATTTTGCTGGATTATCTCTTGATATCCTCATGAATTATTATTTTGATATTTAGGGTCAACCCACTCAGAGTGGCTTTTTCATTGTTAAACTGAATTTGTAGTTTTGCTCATAAATGTGTCAGTCCTTGAAAATTGGTACTGTTAGCTAAGTTAGTTTATTAATTCTAACTTCCCTTTGTTTTTCTTGTACTTTCATAGGATAGGAGTTTAGTTGCTGTGTAACAATGTGACAATGTAAGTTAATTTTATATTAGTAACTCTTCTACTTCTGTCCATTTGTAAAATATGATTTCAAGTCTAGTTTTATTCTCTCTTCTTCTTCTTTCCTTATTTTAAAATAAGTCTAGTCATTATGTCTGATACTGATGATTCTGAATATAAGTGTAAGTTTTGTGGTAGAAGTTGTGTTACGGAGGAAGCATCTTTATATCATCAAAAATCTTGTGATAAGTTCATTGTCATACCTCGTGGCTCCTCTGCATCCAGTACAGCATCTGCAACAACATCTGCTACTTCATCTGCTTCAGCATCTGCAACAACATCTGCTACTTCATCTGCTTCTGCATCTGCTCCTTCATCTTCTTTATTGGATACAAACAAAATCACCTGTAAATTTTGTTCAAAACCTTTTACCCTGAGGAAAAATTGTACCAGACATGAGCATACTTGTGTAAAGAATGGATCGGTTTCTTCATTATTCACTTGTGAGCTATGTGGCTCTACTTCAAAGAGAGAAGATAATTTTAAAATCCATATTCAGAAGTGTAAAGAGAGGCACAACAAACAAAAGGAAGAACAAGCTGGACAAAGTAAGGCAAATGATTCAAGCAAACAAAGTCAAGAGAAAACCTATTCAAGATCCAAAACTCCTTGTCTCTTTCAAGATTGTCACCAAGAATTTTTTCATAAGACCTCGCTTATTGAACATCTCAAATATTCTCACAGTGATGTTGTGATTCAAGACCCTATCTGCAAACAGTTTAATTCTGTTTCTGAATTTCACACATGGAAGGATGATGAACAAGAGAAAACATTCTCTTACTTTAGCCAAAAAAGTGGTCAGCTTGCAAGTAAAGTAAAATACTTTTACTGTCAACATGATGGTGTATCTCATTCTTCTAGGAAAACATCCCGTCTGAATTCAAAAGGAAGAGTAAAGGTGGGTCATCATTGCATTGCGAAGATGAAAGTCACAAAGGACGAAGAAGGTAAAATTAATGTCGTCTACTTTCCCACTCACAGTCACTTGTGTTCGTCTGCTGATTTTGTACACCACCCCCTCTCAGAAAAGATTAATTTGTATATTAACGAAAGAATTTCGTGGGGTGTCTCACCCACAAAAATCCTAAGAGACGTACAGAAAAGGGAGATTCCGAGGTCATCATCAGTTCAACAAATTCAGAGCTGCAAAGCTTCAATTATTTCCAAGAAAAGAATCCGTGAAAGGTCAAGAAAACGAAGGGAACGTTTGAGGTTTCACAAGGATGAGGCTACTGCTCTTTACATGATGGTTCAAAAGCTTCGCAGTGAAGATGACTGTGTAGTTCTTTATAAACCCTACGGAGACAATGTACATGTGGGTCCTGAAGAAGCTAATTTACTACCAGATCATAAGGAATTATTCATGCTAGGCCTGCAGACTAAGCGTCAAGCTAAACTGATGATGGACCATTGCCACAAGGTAGTAATGGTTGATGAAACACACGGTACAAACCATCATGGGTTCAAGTTGTTGTCTCTAATGATCATTGATGATAATAGAAGAGGATGGCCCGTAGCTCACTTGATATCTAGCAAAAGTGATGCTAACACTCTTCAGTATTTTTTCAAAGCTATCAAAGAAAATCTACAAGGTGTTGATTTTAACATCAATTGTGTTATTTCTGACGATGACCCTGCCCTCATCAATGCAATGGATTTAGGTTTTGTTGGTGAACTTGGTGCTTTGTGGCATATCCTTTGCAAGTGGCATATATTAAGAGCATTTAAGAAAAACCTCAGATCTCATGTACCCAAAAATATGGTCGATGAAATGATGACTGAGTTACGAATTCTTGTGAATGAGCCTGATAAACAAGTGTTCTTGAATCTACAGGCAGGGTTCATCTTCAAGTATGAAAATTTACCCAAGTGTGAAAGTTTCATTAAGGATTATTACAAAAAATATTATGAATGCCGTGTGGAAAAGTGGGCAATGTGTTACCGGAACTTTCCCCATTTCAACATCAACACTACAGGTCATATTGAATCATTTCACCACCGTCTTAAGAAGGTTTATCTCAAAAGAAAAGTTAACCGTCGACTTGATGATCTGGTAACTATATTGCTTGATATAGAGTGGGATGACCATATGGCCAGGATCCGTGAGGCAACTGTAGGAATGGCATTTCAGCCTCAAGATATTTTGATGAGACACTCAAGAGGAATGGCATTAAAAGATGAGGATCTTACTAAAGTTGATGTGAACACATGGGACATCAAATCTGCCTCTAATAAAGAAGATATTTACTTTATTGTTAAATACAATGAAACATGCAGTAGTGATCACTGTTTTTCTAAGTGCTCCCAAATTGCTTGTTCTACACTGTGTGCCCATATGTACTCTTGTTCTTGCAAGGACAGTCACCCTCTCTGCAAGCACATTCACAAGCTTCATTCTCTTCTTATGCGAGATATTCCCAAACAAGTGCGTGATAATGAAACCCCTGAAATTATATCTACAGATGAATCCTCAACCCATGAAGTCCAAACCCAGAATTATAAGCCTGCCGTGAGCTCAAATGATCCTGAGAATCGAAGAAGTCTTACTCGACATTTTCAGGAGTGTGAAGAGAATTTGTCAAAATTGTATGACTTTATTTCTACAGCTAAGGCCAATTGCAATAACTCACTTGTTCATGGTAATGCAGTTGCTCATGCTGCTGTTGTGACAAATGAACTCATTTTGCAACTCGAATATATGTCCAAGGATGTACAAGAAATATCTCACATGGAACCTGCTATTAAATTCAATTCAAATGAAAAGCTCAAAACGCAGCAGTCTCAGGTACCATCATTTAAAAAACCACCTGCCAAGAAAAAGAAGCTTGCTCAAGGTGTTAGTCCAACCAAGAAGAAAGCTGTTGTCAAAGATCTCCTTGGTATCTTGACTGCACATAGTCAATCTACATCAAGGTTCACCCCACCAATAACATTTGAGAATTCCACGGATGTTGTTTTGAAAGTTGCTAATGAGAACATTACTTACATTAACTTGAAGTCTTTGGAAAGTCAGCTTTCAGATGAAGAACTGCAAATCTGCAAGAGATCGGACCCAGCTTTTGAAATTGGTTGGCTTTATTCTTCCATAATTAATGCCTTTATAGGAACTTTAGAAGAGAGGTACCCATCTGTTCATGTCTTGTCTTCTGATCTAGCTTTGAGAGCATCTAGGGGACAGTCAAATATTCGTATTCTTCAAACGGGACTTGATGGTATTCAGAAAAAGGATGTGCTGCTGTTACCAGCAAATATATCTGGTTTTCATTGGTGTATTGTTGCTGTCCTCCTAGATCTTACAACTCCCCAAGTTTTGTTTTACGATCCAATGCAAGGTAAACTCTCACATGGCATGGAGAACCTACTTTTCCAGTTGACTGCTGATCTTAAGACTCTCTTCCCCATCAGTAACTGGGATACCATCGTGTATGTTCAAGCAGAGAAGCAAAATGATAGTTTCAATTGTGGTGTGCATGTTTGCGCTTTTGCCAAACAAATGGCATCAAAGTCTCTCCCATACCAGCTGCATCCGAATATCAATGCCTTCCGTAAACATATCTATGATGCGATTGTTGGAGGATGCCTACAGTGGAGTAAATGTGGACCTGAGCAGTGCCCTGAGTGCCAAGAAAATTATTTTGATCAGAAGGTTCACAATAGAATCTGGATTTCTTGCAGGAAATGTGAACAGTGGTATCACAAGGAGTGTATTGAACAATCTTCTTCCTCTGATTTTGTCTGTCCAGTGTCCTAAATCTGTCCAGTGTCCTAAATTTGTTGTAACTCCTTTTATCTTTTGCTGCTTCTGTATTTTCAAGTGTTTTTTTTTATGCTACTTTGCTTCAGTTTATTTTTTATTTCATTTTTTTTCTGTTTCTTTTACTTAAAATACTTTTGTCAGTTGAAGTTGGAACTAACTGCAAATGTCATAATTTCATAAAAGCCTTGTTTTATTTCTGAAAATATACAGTGAATGATCACAATTTAAAAATGTTTTCTTTATCACTCATCATCAATAAATGTCTTCTTCATTTTCTGCAACAAACATGTTTTTAAAAATCACCCAACAACATTTTAATTTTGGAACTTAAGGAAGTATAAATACTCACTTGCTGCGACAGAGACAAACATTTCTGCGACAGAGACAAGCACTTCTTCTTCTTTGTTGGTGGGGACTGCTTCTGCTATAGGGAGGAAAGCAAATATTATCAAGACAAATAGGGAAGTAATGTAAGTATTCACTTGAAGAAATTTTTGCTAATTATTACCTTTGCTACGATACTGGACCCACTGCTCAATTCATTATCTTGTCTTATTAAAGACTTGCGTGATTGTTCTGTTTCCTTAGACTGCTTCTGCTCTTTCAACACTGCTTCTTTTAATGCATTTTTAAGTCTAGTCTTCAATTTATCATTTTCCTGGAAAAAGGAAGTTTATCACAATGTGTAAGCGAATTCAACTAGAGATATATGGGATTATACCAACATTAGAGTTCAAATCTAATTTATGTTGAGTTTCATCAAGTTTTAACTTTAGACGATCATGTTCCTGAAGCAGAGAGTGCTTCTGCTCCTTGAACAAATCTGCATCTTTTAATGCATTTTCAAGTTGTGTCTTCAGTGCATTATTTTTCTGAAAAAAATTGATACAATCCCAATGAGTGCAAAATTCACAAGGCCAATTCAACTCAAGTTAGATTACATATGTAATATACCAACATTGGATATTGAATCAAATTTATCTTGACTTTCAACAAGGATGGACTTGAGAGAACCATTTTCCTGTTGGAGAGAGTGTTTCTGCTCATTTAATAAATCAATATCTTTCAGCGCATTTTCAAGTTTTGACCTAAGTATATCATTTTCCTGAAAAAAATAATAAAAAAAAAACACAGAAAAAACAAAGAAACAGATTATACCCAAGAGTGCAAAATTTATAAGGCCATTAAGAGGTATTATGGTCAAACCTACATCAGAGCTTGAATTCAATTTATCCTGAGCTTCAATAAGTTTAAGTTTGAGTGAACTATTTTCCTGTGGAAGATATGTACCGTATGTTATTATTACTTTCCACTAAAATCACCATGGTCACTTAAGTCTAATTATTATATATCCATCATATATAAATGTTAATCAAAAAACTTACATCAGAGAATGCAGCAAGTTTTTCTATCAACTCAGAAATAGCGACATTTCCATGGTTCTGGAAAACAGGAATTTAGATGGATACAGAACATACAGACACATGATAGGCACTAGACTTAAATATCAAAATGTCACTTTTAATATCAATGCTCACATTCATCTGAGTTTCTAGATTGCCAATTCTTTGAACAATATTAGCCAGCCTCTTGTCGACCCGCTCACAAACAAAGCAACACCAATTAGGTAGAGCATCAGCTGCAAGTGAAAATGAAAACATGAATTCTTTTCAGATAGCGTATTGCTTTATTCATTGAAATTCGCTGAACCTGATACATCACCTTGTTCCTTCTTCAAACCAACACAGCGGAGATGGAACCAGTCATTGCAGCTTTCACACAACACCATACCCCTCCTGAGAATATAATATTAGATTTTGAGATCGACAGTAAACCTAACCGTAAAGAGAATCGTTATAATGACACAAACAGTACCCATCATCCGGTTTGCGGCAGATGCAATAAATTTCAGACATTTTCTTCAAATAAAACCCGAATGGACTCAAAAGGCAATATTTACAACCGGCCGGTATCGGTGGACCGTTCTGGCATTTCGCCTCCGTCGCGCCGTCGCGCAAACAAACAAAAAACGGTCGAAATCCATGACGTCACCCGGCTCCTGATTTCTTTCAGGTGCCCTACCGCACTTCACGACTGCGCCATGTTCTGTTCACTGATGATGAGGGATAATAATGACAACACGAGATGCTAGTCAAGAATGCACGTTTATTGGATCCTGTCATCTACTTATAGACTCCAGCATTACGAGAGGGGTAAGAGTAGGGAAGGTGGGGAAGGCAGGGTCCCTACGTGGAGGGGGCTGTGATGTCAATATCAACCTGCTTATTCGCAGTCTGATCACCGCCTTATGTGTACGCAGTGCCTACCAGAACAATTTAACTACATTTAATTGCAGGGTCAATGGATGGTGAACTATACCTCCGCTTGGACCAGGCGGCGGGGTGCTGTCATGTCGTGGAGGCCGATCTGCCGCCACTGGAGGTTTCAAACGGCGAATACCCGCCAGCCCCCTGCCACGTCCCACGAAGTCTTGCTGCGCCGTGGCTGCGCCTGCGCCTTTGCTTGGTCCTGCAAATTCAAAATTTGTCATTTCCCATTTCCCATGGATGAGATAAAATGTCCCATCCGAGTCCTATACCATGGGTCATACGCACTGACCAGCGCGGTAGTATGGGACAAGATGTCCCATCCCACTCATATACCATGGGCTACACACCTTGGCTTGTACCAGGCTCTGGGTCAAGGCTTGGGTCAAGGCGTGGTGGCTGAGCTGTCCCGCACGCCCCTGGCGCCCGTGGTGGCGTAGGTGTGTGCTGTGGGCTTGGGTCACGCGGCCCTTCGGTGCCTTGGCTGGCTGCAAGTTTAAATTTCGGTAAGTAATATAGTGATTTAACTTCATTTAATTGCAGGGTCAATGGATGGTGAACTATACCTCTGCTTGGACCAGGCGGCGGGCTGTGGTCAAGGCCAAAGGTCAAAGCTGGTGGCTGAGGTGTCCCGCACGCCCCTGGCGCCCGTGGTGGCGTAGGTGTCAGCTGTGGGTCACGCGGCCCTTCGGACCCGATCGCCCCTGGACCAGGCTCTGGGGTTCTGTCAGGTCGTGGGCTCTCGGGCTGGGGGCCGAAGTACAGGTTTTCCACTGGAACGGAAACATTAAGTGATGACTCGTCCCACGGGTTGAGGGAAGACAATGCCTTGTGCGACATGTTGCCATTTTGGCGATGACTTACCAACCCACGGCTGCCTGGGAGCCTGCGGGTGCTTGTACGGGCCCCGTGGCCCTTTGCCTGTGCCCCAATTCTTCAAATTCTTCTCTTAGGCACCCGCTTAAATTCTTCTCTTAGGCACCCGCTTTGAATTGTGCCCACCGCTCCAATTCTGTTTGGCGGGGTGCCTTTGAGAAGAATCTGGGCGTTGCGCCTGCAAGAGTAGGTCGCGTCACGACCTCGACCTCGCCGTGTGGGCCAGGCGATGTCGGCGGCGGGGGCGTTCCGGTTGCAGGGTCAATGGATGGTGAACTATACCTCGGCTGGGACCCGGCTGTGGGCTGTGGTCAAGGCCAGGAGGCCGATCGCCAAGTTAAGCCAGGTGTCCAATGAGGTAGGCATTGAACAGGTTTATTTAAGAAAAGCAGGGTCTTACAATGACCCTCTTGGATTTCGTTCATTTTTTGGTGGTCAGTAGTCCTCCCAGGTGGGAGTTCAGGGCCAAAATTTCAGAGCCCAAAAAAATTTATTTTGGAAGATATAGAGATCTTAAGTTTTCTTGGGACTTTTTGCATTGAATTTGGGATTTTCTTATAGCTTCGCGACCTTTGGTCCGATTAGCTTCAATTTCGGGTCCTAGCATCAAAATTGAATGAGGAACACGGTCGTGCCCTCAGATTCGACCTGCAACGTTTTATTGATAGTTATTTTTCACTTTTTCTCGAAAAAATGACCAAAAAGGTCCCAAATCTTGGGATTTTAGACTTTTCATTTTAACAATGTTTTAAAACCAGCCTTATCCGATGGAAAAAGATCCGCTGAATCCAAAAAACTCACCTTTAGATTTTTATCACGAACCGCTCCGGAGATATGCCTCTCCAAAGTCGGGCAACATATTTTAGGTCCTCATTTCTGTGAGATTTTGCCGAGCTGCTCACTCCCATGTATTGGGCGGTCAGTTCCAGCGACGCAGGCCTAGTGCACTGGTTGGTTGTCTCCAGCGTGCCTTTCTAGCGCCTGCGCCGGCACAGTGGGCCAGATAACAGGTGGAGGCGGTCAAAATCCCGGACGCGATTGGAGCTCCTTCACTGGCCGTAAAAATCTCGGATTTAATACGGAAAAAGTACCGCTAATTACTTTTTGGCCACTAGCGTTATAATTACGATTTAGGAACGGTCTAAAAAAGAGGAACGGTGAGGTCAAAGAGAAGGCACGGTGAAATTGTAAACCAGAATGGTGCCAAGGAATCATCATATAACGGAGATCTTAGACCGGCAGACTGTAAACACCACCGTGCCTTCTCACCTCACCGTACCTTTTTTAGACCGTTCCCAAAACCAACGGCTGAACCGTTGTTTTTAAAATATATTTCCGTGATTTGAGTCATGGAGAAGACAGATCTGTTGATACGGAAAGCCCTTTGCAGTCAATAACGCCAATCTTCCGCTAATGCAAACCTGTTTATTGAGACGGATTCATTTTTTATCCCTTTTCTCCATATCATTCCTGAATTGTTGTTTTAAATTTGGTGAGTGGTAAGTTTACAAGATTGGGCTAGGCAATTTTCAAGGTCATGAAATTTGGACAAAATCTTCTGGCATTTTGAGAGCAGATGGCGAGCAAGCGAAAAAGGGATAGCAGAAATAGATCGGACTCGGTTTCGTTTCAACAGAGGGTAATACTACGCTTTAGTTTTACCAGTGCACAGTGGGCCAGAAGACCGCGCAGGGGGCCGAAACCAGAGGGTAGCAACACGGCACTTTTGGGCGCTCCGTGCGGTAGCGAGGCCCGGCCCCCCACTACCGCCCCAGCCGGTGCCGGCCTGTTGTGAGCCTAGGTAACCTCTCAGAAAAACACTGTTTTTGTACGTTATTTGGTGGCAAGTCCGTCTCGTTTGTAGTCAGTTCCCTCGTTCATTTCGTTATCTTTCGATCAGTCACAGAAGATATTTTCTTTGTGCCAAAATCATAGAGCATTTTTGCTAATGCAAGCCGCAGCAACTAGCCGCGGCGCCGCGCCGCGTAGACGTTTCGCTTTAGCAAAAATGCTCTGCGATTTTGTCACAAAGAAAATATCTTTTGTGCTTGATCGAAAGAAAACAAAATTAAGGAGGGAACTGACTTCAAACGAGACTGACTTGCCACCGAATAACGTACGAGACAGTGTTTTTCTTAGAGGTTAGCTAGGCTCACAACAGACCGGCACCGGCTGGGGCGGTGGTGGGGGGCCGGGCCTCGCTACCGCACGGAGCGCTCAAAAGTGCCGTGTTGCTACCCCCTGCCGAAACTCTCGACGCGTGTCGGTTTCCTAAGTCGCTAAATGGTACTGGAACCGAACGTCTGACCCGACCCTTGGATTGCTTTCGGAACGAGGAATCCATTAGTGGGGTCACACGCTCGGTTCGAGTCAAATTTAGCGCCTCAGGAGCTCAAATCGCGTCCGGGATTTTGACCGCCTCCACCTGTTATCTGGCCCACTGTGCCGGCGCAGGCGCTAGAAAGGCACGCTGGAGACAACCAACCAGTGCACTAGGCCTGCGTCGCTGGAACTGACCGCCCAATACATGGGAGTGAGCAGCTCGGCAAAATCTCACAGAAATGAGGACCTAAAATATGTTGCCCGACTTTGGAGAGGCATATCTCCGGAGCGGTTCGTGATAAAAATCTAAAGGTGAGTTTTTTGGATTCAGCGGATCTTTTTCCATCGGATAAGGCTGGTTTTAAAACATTGTTAAAATGAAAAGTCTAAAATCCCAAGATTTGGGACCTTTTTGGTCATTTTTTCGAAAAAAGTGAAAAATAACTATCAAAAAAACGTCGCTGGTCGAATCTGAGGGAACGACCGTGTTCCTCATTCAATTTTGAGGCTAGAACCCGAATTTGAAGCTAATCGGACCAAAGGTCGCGAAGCTATAAGAAAATCCCAAATTCAATGCAAAAAGTCCCAAGAAAACTTAAGATCTCTATATCTTCCAAAATAAATTTTTTGGGGCTCTGAAATTTTGGCCCTGAACTCCCACCTGGGAGGACTACTTACCACCAAAAAATGAACGAAATCCAAGAGGGTCATTGTAAGACCCTGCTTTTCTTAAATAAACCTGCTCATTTAAAAGCAAAGGGATGTGTCATCCACCCAGTGTGTTACAATAGTAAGTATTGTTTTCAGGTGGAAAGAGTAGTACATGAGCAGAAGAACAGAATATTCCCTAATGACGGCGGTGAGGTGTCCGCGTCATTGGTTTTTCATGGACTCCTACTGTGTGGTGCCTCTATTTTCACATCTAAGGATATCAACAAGAATAATTTTGTGGCTACTTGGCAAAAGACCCCCCCTCCACGGTTTGTTCACATCTTTCATACAGTGTGGCTGAATGCCGCTTCGCCATTTCGTCGCTCGCTCGCTCGCTCCGCGAATTAGTCAATACCATGTCACTTTTCAGGGCAATTTTCCTGCACAGCAGCAATAGTATTTCGCTGTACAAGAAGAAACTTCTGTTGAAAATGCAATGCTCGCCATGTCTCATGGCCATGTGTCAAGACGCCAGGGAGTTCTGCCCTCTGTTAGTTATAAACGAGATATGGACGTGGTCCCTAAATTGGAGTGAACTTCTAATCCTCGGCTCAAAGGTAACTCAGTAATTTCCTCAGCCAGTATGTCTATGAACTACAGCAGCCACCTTCTTTGTTTCTAGCTGCATTCACACCTTGATGCGGCTTGACCTACGTAGAAACACAGGTGCTGAACACTATTTCTCTTCCTGAGTTGGTCCAGTAGTTTCATTGTGCGCCACACTCACAGCAGAGACCTCTGTGGCAGTATCATTAAAAATGCTCATATTAATACGTCTCCTGGAAAGTTCCTGGTTTCGGCTTGACAAACGGGTAATTCCACATCAAATCACCACAGGCCCCTAATCCTGTATTCGCCGATTGGGACGATAATTTTATTTTAGGTTCACCTTACTACCAAGGGACTTTTTAGCATAATCTCCACGAACTTGCTTTTCCTATTTTTTAAAAAAAGGTCACGTTAGAAATTAAGAAATGCAAGTTAAGCTGTTGCATTGAAAATCATTTCATACCTGTAATTGTTCAGTGGCAAAAGCAATGATTTCTTTTCTCTTAGCTGGAGTAAGAACTTTTCTCAATTCTTTGTCATCCAGAGCTGTGGCATACACGTTCTTGTTTATTTTGTCCCATTTTGCTTCAAACTTTCTGCACAGCTCTCCCAGGTCTGGCGAGGATGATGACTCTACCAGCTGCTCGTACAGATGTTTGGGAATAATTTCCAAGGCGTGGTGGCGGCACGCAAAAAAAATCAATTGCTTCCCCAGCTCTTTCTCCAGCAAAATGAAAGCCCCAGAAATGTGCCCAGTGTTTGAAGAGGTGGTGTCTGAGCAGGCAGAGCACACCAGGTGGATACACTCCCACTCACAAATCTGCTGCTTTACAGTGACAGCCTGCTGTTTCCCAGTGCCGTTTGGAATAATAACACCTCCGAGAAATTGATCAACGCTTTTCCCTATAAAGAAAAATAATAAATATAGTAATAATGCAAAGTAGTTTAGAACAAAGGAAAAATAACCGTCTATTTAAAAAAAAAAACGCACCCGTTACTACAATTGAAAGCCTTTCAACCCTTTTGTACCTCGCCTTCAATTCCTTCATCTTTATGCCGTCCCAGTGAATGGTCAGGGGCCCAGACGGCTTAAAACTCTCCCGGATCGCACGAGCCATTTTGTGCCTCTGCTCACGGCGCTTGCGCTGCAGAGACGTCCGGCTGAGCTTGAGGGAGCGCAGGTCCAGCCCCAGCCCCGAAGCCAAAGAGGCCGTGGTCCTGAAGGCCGTCCGCGAGGAGACCTTTCCTCGGTCTAAGTTGAGTAGAAACTCGTCTAACCTCAGTTTCGGGACTTCTCCTCCTCCCTGCTCGGCCAGCACCTCTCCAGTTTCGTCGGCGGATTCCTCAGCAGCTGTGGTGCTCTCCGACTGAGAATCTAAATTCCCCCCACCCAAAAAAAAGGCATTTTAAAATGTTTTCCTACTAACGGAGAGCCCCCCCCCCAATGTTCGCTTCATGATCCGCCCCTTGGCCGGATGCCAACCCCCGCTCCTCCTCCCCCTTTTGCACTGTTCGTTCATACCTGGATCATCCTTTACTTTAGACGCAGTTTTGACGGGAGCAGTGCGACCGCCTTTCTCGGCCGTTTTCTGGGCATGGCGCACCACTTGCCGACTCGGCGCTGCATCCGTTCGGCCACTGGACACGTCAAACAAGGCCCTCATGTCCACCTTGAAGTCCGCCAGCTGCTCCTCGAACGCCTTCCCGCCGCGGAGCCGTCGTTTTCGGAGACTGACGTACTTCTCGTGAACAACCTTTATCTTCCGCGTCACGGCGTCCTCCGTCATGCACATCTTGTTCATGCCAAGCCATAGAGCTCGGACCTCCCGCGCCGTGCGGCGGGCACTTTCGGTGACAGTCTCGTTCAAAACATTGACGCCATGGTAATAAACACCCATGACGTCGCGTGATGACGGTAAGCCCGCAAGAGGGAATACCGCCGTACGCTTCCCAAAAATTGAGGAAAAAAAGATTTCACCATTGTCCGCCGCCTTAGCCTTGGCCGCCATCGCCACCAACAAAGACACTCATAAAAATAAAAACAAACACTCTTGCAGCAGCTGCAGTGCGTAGCTGTCGGGCTCGGCGACGATGACCGAACGGACGGCTCCGTGACGTTTCGCCCACTTCTTTTCACCCAATACACTTTCACCCATAGAAAATTCACCCATGACATTTCTCCCTACGCATTTCGCCCACAGGTCGTTACTCCCCCCCAAAATTACTCCCCCCACGATTATTTGCCCTATTTTAATTCGACCACCATTCCATATAGAGTTTTTTGTTTTCCCCATTGGGCCAGTTGGCCAGCCTGGCTAACAATGCAGCGCTAACAATGCAGCCCTCACTCAATCCAGGTCCACCATGGCGCCTTTTTTTTTTAACATCCAAACGGGGGAAGCCTCAACTTGTCAACAACGGTTTCATCTACACCAAGCATTCGAAAAAGAAACAGAGGACATACTGGGTCTGCGTCAACAAGCCGCAGTGCATCGCGAGGGCCACCACCACTGACAGCCCCCTGACGGTGATCCGCGAGGGCAACCACACCGACGCACCGGACGCTGACACCATCGCAGCCAGGCAGGCCATGGCGGAAATCAAGGAGGCAGGTGTGTCACAGCCAGATCGCGCGCCCGTGCAGATCATCGACCAGAGGCTCAACGACATCACCGAGGGCGCCTTGGCCAAGATGCCTCAGCGAGGGGCTATGAAGAGGACGGTAAACTGGGCAAGGCAGTCACGACTTCCTACCAATCCCAAGACACTGGCAGACCTGGGTGACCTCCCTCCAGAATTCAAAATTACAAACAGTGGCGAGTCATTCCTGATATATGATTCACGTGACCGTGACGACAGTGACGATGAAGACCAACCAGACGCTCCTCGTCTGTTGGTGTTTTCCACCAAAGAAAATCTCAAGAAACTAGGCCGCTCTCATACCTGGTTCAGTGACGGCACCTTTTCTGTCTCACCTGCCCTCTTCACTCAACTATTTACCATCCACGGTATGTACGAGGATGTCGCCCTGCCCTTCGTGTACGCCCTGCTCCCAGACAAGGCACAGCCGTCGTACACCACCGTCATGCAAGCAGTGAAGGACAAGGCGGCAGAATACCGCATCAACATGACGGAGCCCGAGACCATCACTCTAAAAAAAGTTATGAAATTTAATATCGAAAAAAGTATAACTTTTCATAAACACGTTCTAAAAGTCAACTTTCATAACATTCTTCTAAAACTTAAGATCTGGTAATCAACTTTAAGATTTCGGCTATAAAATTTTAGAAATACGGTTATAAAAGTTTAGGACGAGTTACATTCAGAACAGAAGTTATGAAAATTGAGATTGTCGCTCTTATATTTCAAAACGGTAGCTTAATTCATAAACCAATTCTAAATTTTAAGAATGGGGTGACAGCACCTGAAGACAGGCCGATTTTTTGGGTTGGGTGAGGGTTTCAAACTTAGTGGGTTGACAGGGCATCCTTGGACGTATTTACCCAAAAATTACCAAAATAGTGTGTGATTCAGATCATTGCTCTCTAAAAAAATATAATCACATTTCCACTGTACCTTTGTATGGTAAAGGTGCCAACTTCGGTATGAGAAACGAAAATTCCGTGGGTGATTCTAAAAACAAAACGCAATCTGTGAACAATCCACATATGGTCAGAAAAACAGCCGCCCGAGTCAGGTTTCACAGATCTGCCGCTAGGTGGCGCTTGGAGCGCCGTGAACGTTCTTCAATTAGTCTTTGCAATTTATGTCGTTAAAGCAAGTAATTTTCGCAAATCATACCATCTATTGCCGTCGAAGATATCAGCTCTAGCCTTTAGCTATAAGTTTTGAACGAAATATCACACTGAAGTCGAGAAAAACGCATTTCCATGTTGCCACTCCCTGGCGTCTTCGGTCGGCCATTAGGTTGGGTGCACGCATGATCCGCCCGAGAATTGTGTCCGGTCTGTGCACTCTGTGGCAGTAAGGATGTCCACTTTTTCAAGTGACAGGGACGAAGACCTCAAATGGGCCCTCTCCCGTCATAATTTTCTAGTTTGCTGTTCTACAGGCAAGGTTACCTTAGGTAAGGCAATTCAATCCAAAAATTAATAAAACATTTATGATGTTTCATTAGCTGTGACATGAAGAATCAGAATGGGATATGAGTTTCCATAACCAGTTAGTTATGAAAACTTATAAAAAGTTTATGAGATTTAATAAACTGCTTCTGATATTTCATAACGAATGTTTATGAAATTTCAGAGCTAAAATGTTATGAAATTTAAGATCCATAGATATACAATTTTCTTCAAGTCCAGGTTATGAAATTTAAGAGGCATTTTTTTTAGAGTGATCGTATCGGACTTCGAGGTGGCGATCATCAACTCCGCCAAGGCCGTCTTCCCTCACTCCACCATCAGGCTGTGCTTCTTCCATCTGGGGCAGAGTGTCTACAGGTACTATGTGAGCCCTCTAAACTACCCCTCTAAATTGAAAGATTTAGACGCTGTGACCAGAACACTATTGCACTCTATAAAAAGTTACAGAATTTTGTATCATTTTTGATGCAGGATTTTGTATCACCTGCATTCGTTACAAAAATTTGTATAAGTGGTACAGAATTTTGTAACAGATGGGCTGGTTACAGAAAAATGTATCATTTGCAGCTCGTTACAGTAATTTGTTACATGAAGGTTACAAAATTCTGATCGTATCATAACTGTTACAGATTATTGTAACTTGTTACAAAATTTTGTATCAGAGATCAAAAAAGAATGTTTTAACGGCATAAATTGAACGGCAGTGCCCATAGACAAATAAATCGTTGAGTTTTCATCTGCTTGGACTCTCGGCGACTCTAAATCAAAGATTCAATCTCATGTATGCTTGGCAGACGAGGCCTCAGTCCCTCACCGCGCGCGCTTCAGGTCACCGGCTACCTGAGCCACTCCCTCCACAGCGTCCGTACAGCGCAGTTGGTAGCGCGGCGGGTCGCCGAGCCAGAATCTGAGGTTCGACTCCCGAAACCTCAGAGTGTCTGAGAGAGGAGTACCCGAAAGGATTCAAAGGGACCTTGACTCTGAACTCAAGAGATGAGGTTCGATCGAAATAATCATTTTGATGCTTAGTTTGGCAAGAATAACATGTATTAAGAAGTTTTGTTACCGTTACGAAATTCTGTAACCAAGTTACAAAAAACAAAATTGTATCCATCATGATACAAATTTTTGTAACATATGTTATTGAAAATGCTGCGTAACCATGTTACAAAATTCTGTACTGATTTTTTTTAGAGTGTGGTTAACAATTGCAGGAAAGTACAAGAATCGGGTCTTCAAGTGGCGTACGCAGATCCCGAGGACCGAGAGCTTAAGAACGGCGTACACATGCTCCTGAGCCTGGCCTTCGTTCCGGTGGAGGACCTGGAGAGGGCGTTCGACGACCTTCAGGAACACCTGCCGGAGGAGATGGACGCGGTGACGGACTACTTTGAGGAGTACTACATCCGAGGGAGGCGTCCACGGGCAAGGAGGGCAGCACGGAATGCACGACCTGCTCGACCAAGGTAGACGCGCAATGGTGTGTAGACATAGTGCTGCTCCAGTGCAGCCACTAACCTAACACACTTACCACCAGGTACGCTCCGGTCGACTGGAATCAGTACGTCGCCGCGCAGCACGCCGAGCAGCGTACCAACAACTTATGCGAGGCGTGGCACCGTCGGTTCAACGCGGTCGTCGGCAAGGCGCACCCCAGCTTCTACACGCTGCTGCGCGACATCAAGAAGGAACAGGCCACTTCGGAGACCATGATGTCGGAGATCGACCTGGCGAGGACCGTGCGTGAGCCGCAGAGGAAGAAGTACAAGATGGTCACTGAGCGCCTGCAGACAATTGTGCTTCGCTACCAGCAGTACAAAGACAGTGAGGACGTGAACGGTTTCCTCAGGAACTGTGGTCACCAGTTCACACTGTAGTTATTCCATTTGTGTTCCGCCGCCCGATGCTGACGGAAATATGCTTGGACTAGTGGACTCACCAGTTCACACTGTTGTCACATACTGAAATAAATTTTTGGGCCAGCATCAGTTCTTATAAATTTGGGTGAAACAGGTAGAGGATTTCAAAATATTTGGGTGATATGACGGAGTGGGGTAAGTGGGTGTGGGTGAAAAACCTTGGGGGGAATGACGCGGGCGAAAACGTGGTGGGCCTTTTGGTTTTGGGTTAAATGCAGTGGGTGAAACGTCCTGACACCGAACGGACTGTCAGCCCGGCCGGCTCAGCTCTGGTCTGGGCGGCCGGCCGGCCGGCCGCCAGCCAGCCTAGCCGACGCCGACGTAGCTGTCACATGTTCAGATTTTGCCGTCGTTCAACTCCAGTGTGGCCAGAAAAGTAGGCAAAAAGTAGCCCAAACACACAGGTGTGCGGTGGGCTGCATCTCCTCCTGCCTACTAGGCAGCTACTGAACAGCTGAACAGCTGTGGCGAGAAGTCGCCTAGTAGGCAGGAGGAGATGCAGCCTGCCGCACCCCTGTGTGTTTGGGCTACTTTTTGCCTACTTATCTGGCAACACTGCGTTCAACTCATTACAGCAGAAGCGGCAAATTTGGTTTGAATCCAGGCGCGCGCGGAAGTGCCGCCGTGCCGCCGCGCCGCGCGCAAAGCGGCAGGCCGGGCGGGGCGGGGACAGTTGGACCCCACCACCCGACAATGCGGCGGCGCGCGCGTCAGTTCAAACGTCGGACGGCGCGCCGCTCGGTCGGCGCTGCACGAAGCCGCCGATTTGGGTGGGTTGTAGGTGGAAAAGTTTGGCACAGACAGTGCGGGTCTTTCGGCCGCATGCCCGCCTCCCTCCCTACGACGTTTGATCCGGGTCCGCAACTCCCAAAATGTCAGAAATCGGCAGTGTGTATTTTTTTACTCTTTCGCCGATTTCTTCTAAACTATGCATCGCACCGCAAATCCGAGCATACGTGTGAATAGAGGTGACCGAGGGCTACAAGAAAGGCAACAAACGTTTTGACGCGGTCTCGAGGGGGCCGCGCGCGCCCCGCCAAAGCGCGCCTGCCGCGTTGCGGCTCAAAGTGACGCTGTATCTTTAGGGCGAGTGTGCTCCGGGTTCCCGTTGTCGGATAGCGCTCAAAATTTGCACAGCGTCTCAACTAGTAATATGCTTTCAGAAAATCGTGTATTTTCTATTTATTCGGGTCGCCGACCTAAATTCTGGGCCACCCTACTCTGCATGCAGGTCATGTCAGATGGAGAATTGATTGACAGCGGATACAATACATTTCTTAACACATTTGCTCACATGATGGAGCACAAAGGGCGCACTGTTCCGAATGTTGAACGTGTGCACCCAAATGCAGCCATAGCAACTGGGGCGGTTGTTGTACAAGAGCAAATGTTTAACCCCTATTTGGAAGAAGAGGAGATTAGTGATCAGAAAGATATGAAAGACCGTCTAAGTGAAATATTTCACACGTATAGAGAAACCGAGTGGCCTACTCTTGCAATAGACAAGTTAATGCATCAGAGTTACGGTCTGCAAAGGCACGACATTGTTCAGGGTACAAGAATCATTGAAGAAAATAATCAACAATTTATTGAGAGACTCAGGGCTGAATGGCCTTTCCTGTTTCAAACAAGATGGCAGAGTGCTCACTACTTGCAGCTGACAGCAGCACCAATAGATTTAGCCATTGCTTAGTATGCAGAAGAACATTTGACACTAATTATGGATTATCTTTTAACGAACAACACATACACTGCAATAAAATGCCTCATTTTAAAAAAACAATGGGAGGCTGCAAACTCCAACCCTAAGACAAGATTCATGCTGGCAGCCACTATGATAGCAACTTACTTTCAAGAAGACATCAAGAGTTTCTTCCTAAAAGCTGAGGTAAATATTGTGCCAAATTAAAATAATCCCAATATGTTTAAGGGGGCATCCCAGTGTAGAAATGAAAAGTGCAGAGCTTTGCGCAAAAATTTATTCCTCGTAAACTAATCATCGTATCAAAACCAAATTTTAAGGGCTGAAAGTAGATATCCCAAGCCTCAATCCCCGCCCCACCCCGCGTCGATACCCCGCGCAGGACCGGCGATACCCCGTGCGGCGTTTCATGGTCTCTTCAAACGGCTGCCACTCTGGAGCCTCAGGGCTGCGTTTGAAAAAAAAAAACGGAACAGGGAATTATTACCTACATATGAGCCGAAAACACACTTTCAAGTTCCTTGAAAGGTAAGAAATATTTTAAAAAATTGTCAAATCCAAAACAAACTTCATATGACATTGAGTGTTCCTGTTTCAGGATTGTGTGTAAACTGACCAGTTCAAGGCTGTCCGAACCCATGCTAGTTATGACCCCAATAGTTTTAAGACTTATTAATGGCATCAGAAAATTCCAAGAAAAATGTAGAATTTTATCAGAGAGCATCTAGATAAAGAAAACAGTATATGAATTAACAAAAGCTATGTAAAATTACAAACAAGCAGGCTTACTAATTGAAATAGACTTAAACATAAATACCAATTTATACTCTTGACTATGAAATGAGAACAAATAGATTTAAACTAGAGTCACATAAACTAGAGCGAGTTTCCAATTTATTTTTTTTATTTTTTTTTATTTTTTTTTTATTGTTCTAGATTTAGAGTCCAGAGGGCAAGCCCTGTGATGGACGATACATAGTTTTACACTGAGGCAGGGTACGGACACTTTCAGGAGGTTACATGTTAAGAATTAATTAAAGCATTATAGTAATATGACTTAATTCTATTTTTGAATATATTGAATGACTTTATACATTTAAGATCTGAAGGAATTGCATTAAACAGACTTATGGCTTGGTAGTAGGGAGACCTCTCTCCATAATGGTATGTACGAATTTTAGGTATGACAAAATCAGTAGCAGTCCTAGTATGATGTGAATGCACTTGATTATTCCTTAAGAACAAAGTATTAAGATTCTTTCTGGAGATTATATGGTTATAGATTAGCAAAACCAGATTTGATGATACAAGGGCTTCAAAAGGCATGATACTTGTTCTCCAATACAACTGATTTGTAGAGTACAACCTATTAACATTGAGCAAGTTCTTAATTATACCATTCTGCAGTACATTGATCTTATGGACCTCAGATTTAATAGCTAAACCCCATGCGAAACAGGAATAAGACATATGAGAATGAAAATAGGCATAATAGATGAGCTTCAGGTACTTGTAATCCAGAGATTTACGTTGTCTAAAGATTAGTCTAGCTGCTGCTCTCAATTTAGGAAGTATACTACTTATGTGAGCGTTCCAATTTAAGTGCTCATCAAGTATAACACCTAGATACTTAACATTGGTAACCTTAGAAATCTGTTGATTATCAATTTCCAGTAATATGTCATTATCAGGCCAAGATGGCTTTCGGAAGATTATGTAATTAGTTTTCTTGACATTTAAACTCAGCTTGTTACTACGAAACCAATCATTAAGTATTATAAGGTCCTCATTCATAAATTCCCTTAGTTGTATCATATCAGATGCCTCATACACAATTACCGCATCATCAGCAAAAAGCTGCAGTTTGCCTCGTAATCTTAGTTTACCAATATTATTTATATATATTAAGAATAGTAGTGGGCCCAATATAGAGCCTTGAGGTACACCACATAAGATAGTTAAGACACCACTGATGTAGTCACCAATTCTTACATGCTGTTGTCTATTTGATAGATAGGACTTAAACCATCTAAGAGAGGACTCAACTACTCCAATACATTTTAACTTATGCAGCAGGATGCCATGGTCAACAGTATCAAAAGCCTTCTTTAAGTCTATAAAAATAGCTGCAGAGTACTTATTTGCATCCAGTGCGCATTGGATACTGGTAACAAGATCATATATTGCACATTGGACATCTTCATCCTTTCTAAAGCCATATTGATATTTGAAGTAGAATTTATTTTTATTCAAGTAAGATTCCAATTGAGTTTTAATATTCTTTTCGTGAACTCTAGAAATTGACGACAGGATTGATATGGGTCTGTGATTACCAGTATCATTTGCATCACCAGATTTATACAGTGGTTTTACTTCTGTTACTTTACATTCCACCGGGACATTACCTTCAATTATTGATAGATTAACCAGCTTAGTAAGAACAGGAGATATAACATGGCTGATATTTTTTAGTAATACATTGCTTATCTTATTAGGACTTGAGTATTTATTTGTTAGGCTGGTAATAATACGGGAGACTTCATCATCCGTAATCATCCTTAGGGAGAATTTATCTTCTATCATATCAAATTCTTGGAAGTAATTCTTATCTTTAGGTATATTGGAAGCTAAGCTGGGGCCTACGTTAATGAAAAAATTGTTGAATACATTAGCTATTATCACTGGGTCGGTTACAATATTATTTCCTGCATCATAAATTTGGCTTATTGTATTAGTTGTACCACTACTTGTATCAATGGTTTCTTTGAGCAGACTCCATACAGGTCTCCTCTTCTCCACATTAATGTCTACCTGATTTTTAAAATAATTTACTTTTAGTTCCTTTTTTAGTTCGTCAACTCTATTGCAGACTCTCTTGTAATCTTCAATTAGAAGAACATTATCCGGGTACCTTTTAGTTTTTTTATACAGATCTCTTTTCATATTAGCTAATTCAATAAGCTGCATAGTACACCAGGGGTTAAGTTTTTTCCTTTTATCTACCTTCAGATTATATGATTCTGATGCCTCTATGCCCTCAATAATTACCTCATGCAATACTTTTGATAAATCGTTAGCATTATGCACATCTGCAAACTTACCCAATTTATTAGTTATATTGTTACATAGTTTCCCATAATTCACACTTTTATGGATTTTTCTCTGTTGTTCATACTTTTACTGGTTCCTTATTATCCAAACAAGTAGATTATGGTCACTTATATCATTTTCAATATTGAGAATATGGAATTCACCTTTAGTAATATTGGTGGAAATGTGATCAAGGACAGTATTCGAATTGGGCCTTGTGGGTAGTTTGTTCAATACAATGTACCCATATAATGAAAGTAAGCTGAGGTAGTTATTTTTTTGCGGACTGTCTTTAGCAATATTAACATTGAAGTCACCCATCAGCATGGAGTGTTCATTTTTTACTGAATTAAGGATTGTGGCTAGTGTATCCAAGCAGTTTTGGATTAAGTTAACATTGGGGTTGTAGACTACAATTAGATTCATATACTTTTTCATTATTTTAAGCCTAAGATGAATTATTTGGTCAATATCACCTAGCATATCACAGTTGAGACAATGTATATGTGATTTAATATATACAGACACTCCTCCGCCTACTCTATTTTCTCTTGTGGAGTGGAAATCATTGTACCCATTAAGTTTAAAGAATTTAGTATCTTCACTAGTTAACCATGTTTCAACCACACAGATCACATCTACACTTTGGCACGTGTCCACAATACTCTTTAGTTGATCGAACTTCCCCTCTGATTTAAGACTCCTTACGTTGAACAGAATACCAGTTAGACCATCACCAATTACATTGACATTACTAAGATCTTCATGAAGGATACACTGTTCTCTTATGTCCATTACTCGCCTTCGAGTAGAATACGTTTAATGTCAATAATATCTTGCTCCTCCTCAATCTTATACACTTTGTACTTAGGGTCACTACGATCAATTTGATCAAATTCTTCACCGCTCACTTTCTTGGCGACGTAGATCTTGGAATTCCTGGTCCAGACACTGCAGCCATGGTTCTTGAAGCTCAACCTCACCTTCATGGCAAGCTTGCGCTTCCTTGGGGTAAGGTTTTCATTGACGTATATCCGGAGTGGTGAGGAGGTGAAGCCCAGGTCCTTGGCCATCATTTTCTTGGAAATCTTGCTTCTCATTAGTTCCTCCTTCTTCCATCTGTGGACAAACTTCACTATTATAGGTTTGGATGCAGTTCTACTGGGCAGACGGTGGATCACATCAATGTGGTGGTCATCGATGTTGATGTTTGCCAATTGACCCATTCTTTTTAGGATATCGAAGAGATCTTCATCATTTGCAATTGGGATCCCATGTATTTCCACAGAGTTCCTCCTGCTGTATTCTGCCATGTACTCTGTAGTATCATACAGGAATTTGATGTCTCGTTCATGTTGACTGACATTAGCTTGGACTTCACCTAGGCTCTTCTTGAAAGCACTTGACAGATCCTCCATTTGTTTGCTGAAATACTCCTTCATGCTGGTACTGCTAGCTTTGATTTCTGTCAGTATTCGGTTAATGTCACTTTTGGTTGCCACGGTAGCCATGTGGGCGGGGTCGTCCCTAACCTTCAAAACACACTTTTCACATTTAAACGTGTCAGGATCTAATGACGACTTGGGTAAATCAGTTTTCATACATCCTTTATGTGTAGGACACTGACAGGACGTACACACTAAAGGGTGGGACCTCCCGTCAACATTTTTGCCGCACGAAACACACTTAGAACAGTCCGACATCCTGCCTCAGTCACCGCCTTCACTCGTTTCCATCGTTTTATCATCATTTTTGACTTTGCGAGATAATAATAATAATTTATGTGAATTAAATGATTAGTTACAAAAGAACTTTGTCATCAACTTATAAAACTGAAAGCTTAACGGATAGTGAAACTGTTTATACCTCTATCAATATAAGTATTACAGAAATCAATAAATGATGTACTCCATACATGAAATCAACATAATAATTTTTACTATGTAATGAAGTCTGGTTGCAAACTCTGACTGAGGTTTATCCAAATGTGAAACAGCAAGTAAACACAGAAATTACTCAAGGCTTAAGTGGGCAAAGAGAGCTCTTCTCTGGGGCTCGGATAAAAATTTAAATACATATGCAAATTATTGAAGGACTACAAGAGACTTGATATTCAACTTGTAAGCTAACATACTAAACAATGTTTGAATATACTTTAAGTGCTACAGTAATAGAGATGGCCTCAGATGCGATTCAAAAAAAGTAACACAGTAGGTTCCTTCCATGAAGGAATGAACAAAATCACAGGGCAGAGTCCTTCTTCAGATGGGTCAGATTTCAGTCGCTTCTTCTACAGTATCGCACAATCTGCAACAGAGAACACCTGTTGTAAAGAAACATGAAGTACAAAAAAGAAACAAAAACTCTTGGGGGAGAGTGGGTACCTTTGATGCTGGACGCTGATGTGGAGGGAAGATGAACAGCAGCGGCTGAAGCTCGGCAAGGTCTGATAATGACCACCAGCCTGCAGCTCACGAAGGCCCTGTGCCTGTTTCATGGCAATCACCATTTCACCAAGCAGAAAAACTTGTGACAAGCAAATCACAGATTCTTTCCCTGAGCCCTGACAATAATTTGACATTCTCATTTACGGTAATATTGGTCATACTTCAGCTTTTGTAATGCACTGTCCCCTGTGCTGCATTGTTATTCCATTCCTAACAGATTCAACCAATTCAGAAACGTGCCCTTCGTGTTTTGTCTCTGTGTGATGGAATGGGAACAGGACTGTACGTCCTCAAGGCATTACGAATACACGTTGACACTTACTTCTCCTGTGAAATAAACGAAGACTGCTTAAAGGTGCAACGCAATCGTTTTCCTGGAGAGATGGTTGCGTTAGGTAGCATGGAGGAAGTGAGCAAGGAGCACTTTTTGCAGTCTCTAGGGAGGATTGACCTACTGCTTGGTAAGTCCTTTTTAATCCAAAATAAAATACCGTAGTCAATGTTTCTTATATACAAAATTAGTGACCCTCACTGTCCAGCGGCGCCGCCATGTGCCCAGCTGAGTATGGTAAATGCACATCGCAAGGAGTTCAATGATCCACAATCATCTGCATTTCTCAGCATCAAAGTAGCAGAAATAAGAGACTACCTCAGAGCACGGATGTACCACGAGCGACTCCCATTTTTCTATGTCATGGAACAAACTGCCCACATGAGCGCCTCTTGCAGAAGACGCCTTACTCAGGCAATGGGATGTGATCCTCACACCTTCTGCAGCAGTGCATATTCGCCCATGTTCCGGAGACGATTGTACTGGTCAAACCTGCCTTGCATAGCATCTTTAGAAGACAGAGTCAAGAACACTGTTACAAACAAAACTCTGCAGGATTATTTAGATCCTCAAAGACTGGCAAGAGTGAAATTTGCCAGCACTCTCACTTCCAATGCTGCTAATCAGGGTCTCCCAGTAATTGAACGAGGTCAGCCTACAAAACTTACAATTACTGAAGCAGAAAATTTGCTTGGATTTTGTAAAAATTTTACTGCCTGCAGTGATCTGAACCAGCAGAGGCGTCTTAATTTATTGGTAAGAAGTTGGTGTGTGAAGGTAGTTGCCAATATATTGCGTCCCTTGACTGAAATCTATCTTACAAAATAAGGTGGCTATTGGTTAGATATAATGTGAAGTGGTTTCAATCTGTGACTTAATCTGAATAAAGAATTTATAAATGTTACTTGCTATAGGCATTACATTATATTACCCCCCCTGACACAAGCTTCCTCTGCAAAAGTCATGCCATTAAATTGGTGAAAGTATCCAATACACAGCAAATCCTGAGGTGCTACTTTGGTGCTTTGGGCCACTGTGACATTATTGGGCTGCAGCCATGAAGGCCTTTCGAATCTGCCGGGGGAGCGGGCCAGGGCCACCAACAGAGCTGCGGGTGTTGGGTGCGTCCACCTGCACCCACGGCACATCAGGGCTCAAAAGCCATGCTAGTGGCTTATGCAATGTGCTGAAAACAAGATTCATAGACAAGCGACCAGCGGCTGCGCCCAGCCTGCATCCGTTATGGTTGGTGTTCTTTCGGTCGTGTGTTGGCGTTGGCAGTGTGTGCCTTTCATTCACTTGCCCTGTCATGGCGGCCGCGTACGCGTCAACGCCAATGATTGCCACTTGTCACTCTCCATTTCGCTGATTGCTGACTTACGTGAGTTTCCCACTTACTGCAAGTGTTGGTGATACGTGAACTGGTCAGCCCGTAACGATTCGGCAAGCGGGCCGCAATGCGCCAGCGAGCCGGGTGGACAATTATGACTGCCCAAGTGACTACCCTTGGCTGCTTTTAAAAGTCATATTTTCAACAAGAACTTGTCAGTACATTCATGCTATTCAAAGTCATAGTTTTCATAAGAACTTGTCAGTACAATCATGCCGTTTGTACCTGCTTCCAACATCTTTCATTGAAGTGCTCCCAATAAATTTTGTGAACTTTGTATTCACTAGTGAAAAAAAAAGGAATGCAAGTTGTTGCCCAGACGTTTTCTTTGGCGCTGTTACAACGGTCTTTGAACAGCTTTTTTCCCGTTGGAACTTGGTTGCAACTTTGTTTTTATCGAGAGAATACCGCGTTAAAACTGACAATTATGGAACAAAACTGCGTTTGAAGTCTGTTGCGACTCGCTTCAACCTCTGTTTCAACTTCGTTGAAGAAACGCGGAATAGTCCGTTGGAACCGCGTTGCGACCTCGTTACTAACTGCGTTTCAGCCTGAGACGGGCAACTATGTTACAACGGGGTTCAAACGCGGTTGAAACGCAGCAAAAGCAATAAATTGTTTGAGACGTAGGGACGCTTGCCTTTCAACGCGTTTACAACGCAGTTCTTCGCCTGCCTGGAAGGAAGTATAGGATTACACACACACACACACACACACACACACATACACACACACTGCGCCGTCTGAAACAAGGACATTGGTTAGTAGTGGAACCCTGGGCCTCCGACTTGCAGGATCGCCACACTGCCGACTGTGCTATGGAGGAGCACGGGAACGATCCAGCCGACGACTCTGTGCGTGCGGCCGGGCGGGCGGCTGGAGGCGGCGCGGCGCGGCACGGCGCGGCAGTCAGGACGTCAGGACGGTGCGCGGCCGGGGAGGCGGGCAGTCGGGGTGGCGCGGCTATGGCATGACGCGACAGTGGCGTGGCGTGGCGCGCGCGCGCACGCGGTTTTGTTCAGCTGAGCCGAATCAGGTGCCGAGTGGTGTTTCCAAAGACGATACGCGTTTGCATCTTGCTAATGGAAAGGCACCGCACTACTCATCAGATAAACAAAAGGAAATTACAGTACATCAAGATAATTATTTTGCAGTATACCCGATAAGTGTGCGCTTTTGAAAAGTCATAGCGTTTGTCAAAACGACACACCGTAACTGTGAAGTATAAACTGATCTTCAACAGAGTTCAATGTATCGGTCCTTTTTTAAAATTATGAATTAAAATTAGTTTGTTACATTATTTGGTTTATTTGCTTGCGGCATCACGCATTGGCCATCTTGATCATTATTGGACACTTCCTTATCCTGAGGGTCAATAGGCTAAACGCGCGCGAAAGAAGCAGACAACATGCGTCACTAGTTAGGGTTCTCTCTCGCACCCATGTGCAAGATCGGGCATCTCCGCAGGTCAACCTCCCCCTCCTCCTTTCTCTGCCGCCGGTGGCCCGAGCCCTGTTGTCTTCCACCCGCCTCCGCAACATGGGACAAATGAGGGCAGGCGGGCAGCGCAGGTCGGTGGCGTTCCTTGGAAGGCTCCGAGTGGGAAGGGGGAGAGGGAGGCAAGGTCAACGCGCCGGTCTTTATTTACTCACAACTCGGCAACAATTATTGGGCTAATTTCGGCGGCTGCCGTGGAACCGTCTGCTGCCAACATCGCGCTGTGCTGCACCCTTTCACTCGGTATTCCAACACCTTTCATTCACAGCCAGTCACGTGTTCAAGCAGCAGAGCTGCAGAGAAAGATGCGTTTAAAGTCGCGATTCTACAACGCAGCTGTAACACTGTAGACAGCAGAGGTAGCCCGTTGCAACTCTGTTAGGAGTCTCAAATCGAAGCGCGTTTAAAGTCACCATTCTGTAACGCAATTTCAACGTAATAAAAGCCGTAGAACCCCGTTTGAACACTGTTGAAAGCCTCACAGCAAAGACCGTTGGAACTCATGTTTCTACAACGCAGTTCAAACGAAATAAACGCTGTTGCAAGCCCGTTTAAACCCTGTTAAAAGCGTCACAGCAAAGACCGTTGGAACTCACGTTTCTACAACGCAGTTCAAACGAAATAAACGCTGTTGCAAGCCCGTACAAACTCCATGCAAGTCCCAGAGTAAAGTGTGTTTAAAGACCGTTAGCCCTAACGCGTTTCAAACGGAATAAAGTTTGTAGAAGTGGGTTGGAAATCCGTTGTAACCGTGTTGAAACCTCCAAAACGCAGTTTCAACGCACTTACAACAGGCCTGCAACGGGAAAAAGTCTGTACCAGGTTTCGTCTGGGTGGGTTCATGTTTTATGCAATTCTTTGGCAGAATAATATCAATTTAATCAATAATGTAATGAGATATATGCATATAATTCCTCACACAAATAGGACTCATAATCCAACAAGCTTATTTTTCCACTCCTTCTGAGATCACTTCGTGGCATCCCTGCATGTCTTAAGGGGGCTCGTAAACACTGTCCAAAGTCATTAATTTTCCTGATGATAATTTATATTATATGATTTAAGTGTTGCAATGCTTTTACATGACTGAGTAGCCTTCATTTTGACTAAAAGTACACTCCCGACAAAAATTAGCGGAGCACTTTTTGTCCCTGCGATATTTTCTAAGTCTTTTGAGCTAGGAAGCTGAAATTTGGTACACGCGTGCCCCCATTACTCTTCTTGAGGCCTGCGAAGCGCGCGGGCCGTGCGCCCACCCTTACGGACGGCACCCACCCCTAAGTGCGCAAGGGTGTAAAAAACAATGAAAACGCGGCGTTAAAATCGCTTCAAATTTTTCGGAAAGTCAAAATTTTTGGTGGACCGACTCAAATGAGTCTTCCCTTTGTAACGGTGCAAGTGTAATTCAATTTGGACCAACCCACCCCCTCCTGCAGCCGCCCCCACCCCTTCGAGGGGGTGGATTTTGAACACATCCGAATTTTGCGCCAAATGGCTTGGGGGCGTCCCCCGTACCAGGCAAACATGTTTTTTCGCGGTTCCGACCACCCCCGGCGGAACCACCCCCCACTGAACCCCACCCCCTTTCGAACGACGGCTGACCGGGGCCCTTCGGTTTGTGAAAAATGCGAAAAAAATTTAGGGGGCATTCCTACAGTGTCCAAGAAGACGCCTTAACCGAGAAATCGAACGCCGGACCATTGCAACCCCTGCGGTAAGGGTGTTCACCCCCCAGCGCCCCTGCACGCCCCTGGAGGGGTTGGAAGCCCTCCGATGAGTGGTCTGGGTGAAAAAGACACGGCGGAAACGATCCTGAAGTTTTCACGATGATCCAACAAACCGTTCGCCTTCCAGAGCGAAAAAAGCCCCATTTCCAGTGAAACCACCCCCTGACTTCCGCCCCTTCCAGCGACTTACTGAGTTAGGATAGCAGCCCCTACCAACGTCGCCTCGCTCAGCCCATAGGCATCATTTCGAAGGCCAGCAAGTTTCAGACCGATGCGACAACGAACGCGACCGTGGGAGCGACGCAATGCAGGCCCTGCACTCGGGCGGCGCGCGGCGCGGCCAGGCTAGTGGCACCTTGCGCCGGTGATGTAGGCAGGCCATCGGGCTTCCGGATCGCTCCGCTGCCTACCCCGCCGGCGCAAGGTGCCACTGAACTGGCCGCGCCGCGCGCCGCCCGAGTGCAGGGCCTTCATTGCGTCGCTCCCACGGTCGCGTTCGTTGTCGCATCGGTCTGAAACTTGCTGGCCTTCGAAATGATGCCTATGGGCTGAGCGAGGCGACGTTGGTAGGGGCTGCTATCCTAACTCAGTAAGTCGCTGGAAGGAGCGGAAGTCAGGGGGTGGTTTCACTGGAAATGGGGCTTTTTTCGCTCTGGAAGGCGAACGGTTTGTTGGATCATCTTGAAAACTTCAGGATCGTTTCCGCCTTGTCTTATTTACCCAGACCACTCATCGGAGGGCTTCCAACCCCTCCAGGGGCGTGCAGGGGCGCTGGGGGGTGAACACCCTTACCGCAGGGGTTGCAATGGTCCGGCGTTCGATTTCTCGGTTAAGGCGTCTTCTTGGACACTGTAGGAATGCCCCCTAAAGTTTTTTCGCATTTTTCACAAACCGAAGGGCCCCGGTCAGCCGTCGTTCGAAAGGGGGTGGGGTTCAGCGGGGGGTGGTTCCGCCGGGGGTGGTCGGAACCGCGAAAAAACATGTTTGCCTGGTACGGGGGACGCCCTCAAGCCATTTGGCGCAAAATTCGGATGTGTTCAAAATCCACCCCCTCGAAGGGGTGGGGGCGGCTGCAGGAGGGGGTGGGTTGGTCCAAATTTAATTTCGCTTGCACCGTTAGAAAGGGGAGCTTCATTTGAGTCGGTCCACCAAAAATTTTGACTTTCCGAAGAATTTGAAGCGATTTTAACGCCGCGTTTTTATTGTTTTTTACACCCTTGCGCACTTAGGGGTGGGTGCCGTCCGTAACGGTGGGCCCACGGCCCGCGCGCTTCGCAGGCCTCAAGAAGAGTAATGGGGGCACGCGTGTACCAAATTTCAGCTTCCTAGCTCAAAAGACTTAGAAAATATCGCAGGGACAAAAAGTGCTCCGCTAATTTTTGTCGGGAGTGTAAAATGCTTTTGATTCATTTTTTGGCAATTTAAAAATGAATGTTAATAATTTGGATGCTTGTAAGATTCTGTTCGCATTCCTGCCGAGATCTGTGGTGGGGCAATCAGGCATGAAAGGACAGCAAAAACTGACCTCAGAAGGAGTGGAAATGTAAGCTACTGACCATATCTCCTTTAAGATTGTATCACAATGCACATAATACTAACTCTAATTTATGAATGTCATTCCATACATGACTAATAACAATTGAACTAGGAAAAATTAATTAAGTATATGAGGATGAAAGAATTACAATCATGCAATCAATGCAAGAATGTACTTTTGAACATAGAAATAGAAATAATAATTGTATAAACAATATCAGTCTTCATTCTATTCATGACTCTGAGCAATTAAAGTAGCACAAATTAATTAAGTAAATGTGAATGATACAATCAATGCACATAAAACTGGCCCAAGAATGTACTTCTAAACATAGAAATCTAAATAATAATAATAATAATAAACAATATCAGTCTTCATTCTATTCATGACTCTGAGCAATTAAAGTAGCACAAATTAATGAAGTAAATGTGGATGATACAATCAATGCACATAAAACTGGCCCAAGAATGTACTTCTAAACATAGAAATCTAAATAATAATAATAAACAATATCAGTCTTCATTCTATTCATGACTCTGAGCAATTAAAGTAGCCCAAATTAATTAAGTAAATGAGGATGAAAGAATTACAATCATGCAATCAATGCAAGAATGTACTTTTGAACATAGAAATAGAAATAATAATTGTATAAACAATATCAGTCTTCATTCTATTCATGACTCTGAGCAATTAAAGTAGCACAAATTAATTAAGTAAATGTGAATGATACAATCAATGCACATAAAACTGGCCCAAGAATGTACTTCTAAACATAGAAATCTAAATAATAATAATAATTGTATAAACAATATCAGTCTTCATTCTATTCATGACTCTGAGCAATTAAAGTAGCACAAATTAATGAAGTAAATGTGGATGATACAATCAATGCACATAAAACTGGCCCAAGAATGTACTTCTAAACATAGAAATCTAAATAATAATAATAAACAATATCAGTCTTCATTCTATTCATGACTCTGAGCAATTAAAGTAGCACAAATTAATTAAGTAAATGTAGAATTGCAATCATGCAATCAATGAACATGATACTGGCCCAAGAATGTACTTCTCAACATAGACATATAAATAATAATTATATAAACAATATCAGTCTTAAAATCTGGCATAAAATACACATAGCACATGAAAGTAAAAATATATACAGTAAATATATACAGTAAATAAAAGATGTCTCAACTAAATGAAACCAATAATATGAAAGTAAAATTAAACCAATAATATGACAGTTGCTTCTTGAACTTTAACTTCAGAAATTAGCTTGGCACCTAGGGCACGTTCCTCGCTGGAGGTGAATCGAAAAGCCGTAATGCCCAAACGCATCCCCTCGCTCAACGAAACTCCATGCCGTTGACGCTGGAGTCTGGTGGATGCGCCCCCACCGTACCCCCGCCAACTCTGCTGGGGTCGGTTGACGGTCCATGGCTCTCCAGGCATCGTGGCCCCAACCGCCTTCAGACACGGACACAACCGAAGATCCAAAGGGTGCACCCTACAGGAAGGCAAAGGTTAGCGTGTGAATGTTTCAGGTAACATTTGCATGTTGCATGTGCATGTTGACAAGTACTTACAACCAAATCCGCCTTCAAAAGTGAGAGGAGCTTACAGGAATCGAGCCTGGCCCAGGCCTTTCGGTTTGGGTATGCTGGTACACACATTATCACAGTTTGGCCCAGGCTCTGGTTCCGGCTTTTTGGGTTCCCCCCAAACCACATTGTGTCAAACGCCAAAAGTCCAATGTTTTTCTGCTCCAGAATCTTGTTTGCTGCCTGCAACACACAAAATTTGAGTTAAGTCAGTTACATTGTGCGCACAAAAAGTAGGTGGTATTAATTTGACATTTGAAGGGTTTCTTACCAGGAGCAGGCGCATTTTAACACCATGGCTCCTGTTGTCATGGTTGCATTTTCTACATACTGCAGCTTCAAACGGCCCCTGCCCTATAGCCCTGTTGTAACTCGCTGTTAAGGCGTGGTAATCATTATCCAATAGGCGGTATTGTTCAGGCACCACAGCCAGAGGTGGATTTGGAATAGGTCCCGCTGGTTCATCATACCTGTTTCTTGCCATGCTGATGAAATCTCTAAAGAATAAAACAAACGTGCAGGTTGATAGTGTGGTCGCATTACACTGTGCTAAAAGCAACAAAGGACCACAGCTTGTAAACTGTTCACTGTGGACGTATGTAGAGCCTGAACGCGGCCGGCTGGGCCCAGTAATGCACACAATTTAAGTACAAGTCTGAGGACTCCTTACCCTTTTTTCCAAAGTTTTGGTAACGTTGTTTCACGGCAAATACGCCACACACGACGATAGGGCACCGATGGGTGCCTTTCTGCCTTCTTCCTACTTCTTTTCTGAACACAAATAGCACAATCACAACCTCGGGACACTGGACTACAACAGACGTAGGCCACAGGAAGAGGAACTGCACATGCAAGTTCTTTCCTTTCTTCTTCCGAATTTCGGCCTCAGCAAATTTTACGCACTTGTAGTTACGTACATATGGGGAGCCAAAATTCCGTTTCAATGATAAAATGAGCAATTTATTTTAAATTTGATGCAGGAAATGTTGTATTTTAGCTGTTCTGTACATCTTGGTACACACTGTGCATGCTGGTGCACAGGGCGGTGACCCATGGCGGCACGGCAGTCGCGTCGCCCGCCTTCATTGCTCTCCGGCAGGACGCTCAGAAATCCGCACGGAGTGGCTTCCTTCCTCTGTGGACCAGTACTTCTGCCTGCATTATCAGGACCTTTATCCGGGAACATCCAACTTTCTACGAGACTCTTCTGGTTCTTTTGGTATGAAGGTGCGCTGCGCGCGACCTGAAAACGTGTGGCCGTTGCTATGTTCTTGCATCATGCTTGGACAGTACGTATAGGTTATGGTACCCTGTGGTTTTGTGTTTTAGGTTTTGTGCTGCTTCCGAACGGAAATCCGTCGCCTCAGGGCTAAACTGGACGTTCTAGCCCATTCTCCTGCCCAGTTTGCACGCTTTTGATCAAAGCCGTCTCCAGGGACGCGTCGGTCGCGTCGCCCGCCATTCCTGACCTACACCGCGCCAAAGCCTAGCCAGGAAACAAGAATACGCTGTCCTCCGGTCTGCATCATCATATCCATCATTTGAAAACGTCCAACTTCCCACGAGACTCTTCTGGTTTTGAGGGTATTACAGTTTACTGTGCGCGGCTTGAGAACGGGTCTTTAGACAAATTGGAGGTTCAATGTCCGTGCATCATGGATGCATTGTGCAGGTAGGTTATGTGACCCTCTGGTTATACTGTTCCAGATTTTGTGGTGAGCCCCAGCACCTGACCGCCAATTCTTCGCCGACTCATTTGCTCGTTTCTCCTTAATCTTCTGCCCAGTTTCTACCCTTTTAGTGAGTACTTATACTGCTGAGGTGCTGAGGCACATGCAGGCTGGGCAAGCTTCGTTATTGCATCATACAGTCAAATGTCGGACCCTGAAAAGCGCACAGTTTTGTTGACATTAACTCAGTAACATGAACATTTATTTCGAGTACAATCCTTCACAGGGGCTAGCAGTAATGTGAGAGTGAAGTCTCCCCGTGGAATTGGGCTTATGATTTTGTAAACATTACAAGATAAGGTGCAGTTTGTGTGACATTGTTTTCTGTACAGATGTTGGTCTTTTTATTGTTGTTTGTGTAAATATGGTCAAAGTTAGTGCAACTGGCACTGAGCATTTCCATTTCTACAACAATTTAGAGGAATGTTCCATTCTGGACAAATATATTAATGGTTTTAAAACTGGTTCAGCAGCGCTAGCCAAGCAGGTCTCGGGGAAGTTAATCAGACTCCAATGCTTGTAACTAAGCACATAAATATACTGAATTCTGTGTATTTATTGAGTTCGAGGCAACTTGTAATTAGTTCATTCGTATTTTCTGTATTTACAGCCCAAATGTTGGACCTTGGAAAGCGCGAAGTTGTATTGTTATTATTTTAGTTTGGAGTAACTTGAACATTTTTATTTTTAGTATAATCCTTCACAGAGACTGGCGGTAATGTGAGAGTGAAGTATCCCAGTGCAATAGGACTGATAAATTTGTTAACTTTACGATATAAGTTGCAGTTTGTGTGTCAAATAGTTTTCTTTACACAAGTTGGTTTATTTTATTATTTTTTGTGTAATTGTGGTCAAAGTTAGTGCAACTGTCATTGAGCATTTCCATTTCTACAACAATTTAGAGGAATGTTCCATTCTGGACAAATATATTAATGGTTTTAAAACTGGTTCAGCAGCGCTAGCCAAGCAGGTCTCGGGGAAGTTAATCAGACTCCAATGCTTGTAACTTGGCCCATGTATGTACTGAATTTTGTGTATTTATTGAGGTCAAGACAACTTATAATTAAATTATTCGTATTTTCAATTTTTATAGCCCAAATGTGGGACTTTGGAAAGCGCAAAGTTGTACTGACATAAAGTAACTTTTTGAGGAACGAGAACATTTCTTTTGAGTATGATCCTTCACAGGGACTACCGTTATGGATCTTTCTTCTGAATTGTTACATAAATGGAAATGCTCAGTTACAGTTGCAATAACATTTACTGAGCTGTTTGTCAGCTTACAGGAAACCCTCTGCTGTTTCAGGTTCCTTAAGGAGCTTGTGGTCTAAGAGGGACATTCACCTGTTTGCTGCTTTCTTAAGCCTACCTTGCAAATTGCTGGTAAGTGTCATGTCCTCTCACCATTGGTTATTTGGGTAGGAAAGTATTTGTCATTATCTGAGCATCATTTTAGGGATCATAATTGTTGCCATTTGCCTATGCGCTTATGCTTTTTCTCTGGTGTTTTTGCTTTTAGTTGACCATGGAAGAAGCTTTCCAAATCCTCAACCTTGATAAAGGAGTGGCTGTAAGTGGCGTTTAGATGTCATTTCTCCATCAGCATGTTTGCATGTGGTAGAGGAAACTGCATATTTGTGGGTGGATTGCCGGACTTTTGCAACCACCTTCGGAGAGTCCATTCCAGGCAGAGGAATTTCACCCACACCTGCCATGTCTGCGGCTTCATCATTTACAGTGCTGGTAGCGTCCGCAACCACTTCATGCGTGCACACCCAATGGAAGGGACCAGCAGGACCAGCAGGACCAGAGGGAGGATGTTTTGGCCGATGGAGGAGAGCACATGGAAGAGCGGCTGCCTCCCGATCCACGGGCACAGGCTGTGGCTATGTACAACCGCACTTTTGAATCCTTCAGTCAGGAGGCTCCTGCAGTTTTCTTGGGACTGAAGTTCAAGCATGGTATTCCCATCTCTGTGGCCGAGGAAATTCATGAGGATTATGTTTCAATGTTCAGAGCCTTCAACAGTGGATACACCTCTTCTCTGACCCGGTTTGCTGGGACCTTGGGGGTGGAGGACAACGATTTTACGTTTATGCTCCTGGGTAATGAATTTGACCGAATATGTAGCACCTCCAGGTATGGAGAGGCGAGGCAGCTCAAGGACTTGGGATGTGGAGCCAGTGGATATTAACCTGAGGGACGAGGCTAGGGATATGGTGATTGGACCAAACCCTTTTGAGGAAGCAGAGGTCGACCCTGACGACCTAGAGGCTGACTTGGTCGACGCTTTCAATATAGATGAACTGGGAGGTGATGCAGCTCGGCCTCCTGATCGGCGGCCGGGGTATCGCCGAGCGCTGAGACGGAGACAGTATACGATGCCTCAGAGGTAAACAACCCGCCCGACGACCTTGCTTTCTGTGACCGGTATGATTCTTTTGATTCCTTTGCAGTGCCGCGCTCGCCACGCCCCGTCCGGACAGAGAGTCAGAAGGACTCGCTCGAAGCCCTCCTGGCCGGACTGCCAGTGGGCAACACCTTCGACGCACTTCGAACGCGGACAGTCAGCAACGCCAGCGAGCCTTCGGATGCACCCGAATCGGTAGCGAGTGGGGACGAGGGCGTGGACGGAGCGGGAAGAGCGGCCAGGTCACTCAGAGACCGCAAGGTAAGGACCTCCAGCACGAGCAGCACGGGCAGCATGAGCAACGCCCTGAGGAACTTCAAGGCCTTGACCGCCAACCCACACGCCTCGGAGACGTCCCTCAAGCGGGCTGCGTCCAAGGCAGTGCAGTCGTCCAAGGTCAAGAAGCAAGCCACCTCCAAGCCGCCATCAAAATGAAGCTCATGTCAATGAACACCTGTGCCGTGTCGGCCGCGCACAAGCTCGCCGCACTTGAATTTCTGGTCCGCAAGCACTCACCACATGTTGTTTTCCTGCAGGAAGTCTCATTCCCAGAGTTTCAGTTTCACGGCTACGAGGAGGCGGTGAACGTCGGCACGGCGGGCCGAGGCACGGCGATCCTGTGGCGGAAGGACGTGAAGCTGCACAGCATCCTTAAGCTCCCCACCCTTGCAAAAAGGAAAATATATGAAAAATATGTGGCAATATATGACTCTACATGTTTCATACATTGTCAATATAATTGTATCTTGCTCAATATATTGCAAATTATCTTGCGCAACACGTTTTTTATATGTGGGGGTATATGTTGGTGCCCGATAATATATTGGGAATATATTGCCCAATATAATATTATCTTTGCAACATATATGTCTCAATATCTGACACAGCACCTGTCATGGTGCACTCCACCCCGATTCCCTCCACATGCATTCCCTGGCGTGGAATTAGGCAGAGTTAAGAGGGCAGAATTTTCAAGTAACTTTTCTGGAAACCTTGGCACTCGATGTTGAAAGGCGGCTATTTCTCAAGATCATTATATCTTGTAAAATATATTGACGCCACATATTCATCAGGGGAAAGGTTCTTTCCTATGCGTTTAAGTCTCCGGGAAATTTTGAGAAATCCTCTTAAACGAGTTAACTGGAACAGTTCGGAAATTTTAACCGTCTTATTTGGGTGTAGCGCGAAAAGTTCATGAAGGCTCTTGATTCGGGAGCTCCATCGGAAGTCCAGGCAAAGCGACAATTGCATTCTTTTAAAATAGAAAAGGAAGTCGTTAGTAGACTTCATAGTGCTATTCGCACTACATTGCTTATATATGTATAGAGCAATGTATGAAATTTATATATTTTCCACATATTTCTTATATCGAAAAAGTATCTTGCTTAATTATCTTTTCCACATATTTCACCAATACAAGTTGAGCAACATATTTTGTCAATATAGTGGCCATATATTTTCCTTTTTGCAAGGGCAACGGCCGGGCCATGAGCGCGCGAGTCGGTGACGTCACACTCACCAATACTTATGCACCAGCAGGGTCGCAGGGTCGGAGGGAGCGGCGGAAGTTCTTCTCGGAGGACCTGCCGCTGGTCCTGGCTGACGCCAACGACAAGATGATCATCGGCGGGGACTTCAACGCTGTGATCGACAAGGCCGACACAACGGGCGTGGCGACGCCCTGCACCGTTCTCGGCACCATGGTGACTTCACTGCAGCTCCGGGACGCGTGGAAGGTCCTCCGCCCAGGCGAGCCAGGACACACCTTCAGCTCGGCCGTCTACTCGTCTCGCCTCGACCGGTGGTATGTCAGCGACGCCGTTAACCTGATCTCTGTCCAGCTCCTTGCAGTGCCAGTGTCGGATCACGCCGCCGTGCTTCTGGAGGCGGGCTGGGTAGGCAACCCAACCGACGCCGGAGGGGAAGCCTACGCTGCAGGCGGCCGCCGCACGCTCTGGAAGCTAGACCCCGAGCTGCTGCAGAGACCGGCCTTCCTTCCGCGCTTCAAGCAGTTCTGGGCGAGGTGGCAGACCAAGGCCAAGGACTTCGAGGACCTCGGCGCGTGGTGGGAGCAGGGCAAGATTTAGACTCGCTCGCTCTGCGCCGCGCTCTCCAGGGAGTACAGGAACGAGGACAGGTCTCTCTTGGACTTCTTCTCAGGCTGCCTGGACGAGCTGGTTGCCCGGCGGGCCGCGGACCCTTCCGTGGAGCCGCGCATCGCCGCCATGAAGGAGGACATCATGAAGCTGCTGGCGCGCCGCCTCCCAGGACTCGCCGCCCGCGCCAAGGCCCAGGAGGTCACCGGCGAGGTGCCGGGGATGCACCACGTCGCCGCCGCCATCCGCCGCAAGGCCGCCACCAAGGTCGAGCAGCTCAAGGACGACGCCGGCAACGTGGTCCGCGGCCAGCACGACCTGGAGCAACATGCGATGCAGCACTTTTCCGCCATCCTGGGGCCGCCGGCGTCTGCGCCGCCCGCGCCGCTGCGTCTGCTCCTGGACGTGGCCGACAAGGTAATCACCATGGAGGACAACGAGGCCCTGATTCGGGACATCACCGAGGAGGAGCTCCTGCAAGCCCTCAAGCTGTCACCGCGCGGCCGCAGTCCTGGGGACGACGGGCTGACAGCGGAACTCTACCTGGCGGTATGGGAGGTCGTCAAGGCCGACTTCTTGGCGGTGGCCAACGAGATGCTGCGGCGCCGGCGCGTCGCGCCCAGCCACACCCGCGGGGTCATGACCCTGGTCCCGAAGGCCGCCACCGTAGCCAGGATCAGCGACCTGCGGCCAGTCACCCTGCTCAACGTGGACGGCAAGGTCTTCTCCAGGGTGCTCGCGCGCCGCCTCGACGCCGTCCAGGGCAAGGTGCTAGACGGGATGCAGGTGCGCGGCGGCCACCCACGCAACATGCACGGGGCGCTCCTGGACCTGCGCGACGCGGTGAACATCGTGGACGTGACCAACAAGCAACGTGGCACCAAGGTGGGGGCCTGCATGGTGTCCGTCGACTTCGCCGGCGCCTTTAACAGCCTTCTCCACGAGTACCTGTGGGAGGTCCTGCGCAGGTACGGCCTGGGCGATGGCTTCATCGCGCTGCTCCAAAGCATGTACGCCGACGCCTCCACCGTCATCCGGATCAACGGCGCGCTCGGCCCGATCATCCGGCTCGGCCGCGGGGTGCGGCAGGGCTGCCCACTGTCAATGCTCTTGTTCAACGTCGCTATCTCGCCGCTCATGAGGTTTCTTGACAGGAGGCTGGGGGGCGTCGAGCTGCCCGACACCCAGGGAACGATTTACTTGTTCCAAGAAAAATTGCATTGGCACAAGACAAAATTTGTCTTACGGTTGGGCAATGCAGGTTAGGTCATTGGTATGAGAATGGAGATTGTCTGCCTGCAATGCAAAAATCAACTCGTATCGAGACAATATTACGTTGCTGCAAGAGGTTTTTCATCAACTAGAGTGAAACCCAGCATCAGCGATGTGACGTCAGACAGCAATATTTTCGCGAGGTATTTGTCTCAGCATGTTGCTTGCCACAATGCTACATTTCTCAGCAAGTAGTGAGAAAGGAGGGTTTTCTCAGACTGAGGCTCATATTCTTGTATTTTCTGCGCCTGCGCACGTCTGATCCAGTCGACCAATGAGAAGCAGAGCGGGAACTTTTTCGGACGGTTACCTAGTCTCTGATTGGCTGGGGCCTGCCATACTGAAGGAGAGCGCCGCGCTCTATGACACTCTCCCAAACGCGCCGTAGCAGCAACTGCTCTCGTAGCACAGTGGTAAAGTGCCAGCCCTCCTGGATAGTAACCCGGGTTCGGTTCCCACCGAGGCGCCACCAGTTTTCTCTGGCCAAATTATCACGTAGTAACCCAGAGATGGACGGAAGTATCAAAATTTCCGGACGGAAGGGGGAGTAGTTTTTTTTCCAGATTTTTTTCCCAAGACTACCGGAGGTGCTCTCGGACCCGGCGGACGTGCGGCAGCTCTTCCACAGCCTGTACGAGGCCAAGTTCAGGGCGCCGGCCGACGGGCTGCGGCTGGAGTCGCCCGTCCTCGCCGCCGCCACGAAGGTCCTGGACGACGCCGACAACGAGCCTCCGCTGGAGGCTGGAGCAGGGAGGTGCCCGTCCCCTTCCCCTACGTCGACAAGCTGAAGGTCCTGGGCGTCACCTTCCAGGCGGACGTCAAGGCCACCACCAAGGACAACTGGGCGGCGGTGCTGGCCGGCGTGCGGGGCGTGCTGGCGGCCAACGCAACGCGAGCGCTGGGGCTGACGCAGCGTGCTCGGTATGTCACCATGTACGCCCTGTCCAAGCTCTGGCACGTCGCGCAGGTCCTGCCGGTCCCCAAGGGCGTGGCCAACGACGTCGTGCGGGCTGCTGCCAGGTTCCTGTGGAGGGGGCAGATGTTCACCACCAGCATGGCCGTCGCCTGCACGCCGCGGGCCCAGGGCGGCTTGGGCATCCCCGTCGTCGAGAAGAAGTGCCAGGCCTTGTTCACAGGCCGGTGGCAGGGCGTGCTCGTCGACACGCCGGCAGCCTCGCCGGCGAGTGGCTCCAGGTGCTGCTTGGGGCGTTTCCGCTTGGTGAGCTGCAGCGGCGAGTCTGGCCGGCGGCGTCCCACTTCAAGGCCTTCCACACCTGCAGGACGAATGCGGCCGCGCCGGAGCCCGAGGTGGACGCGCGCACCGCCATCCGGGCCATCTACGCTGAGCTGGTCAACGAGGCGCCCGCCCCGGTGACCAGGGTCGTCTCCAAGGCCCCTGACGTGCAGTGGCAGCGCGTCTGGGCGAACGTCCGACACGAGGCCATCCCCGAGGACGTCCAGGACTCCTGGTGGAAGGCCGTCCACGACCTGCCAGCGACGCGCCACCGCCTCCACCGCATAGGCCGCTCGGAGTCCAGGATCTGCCCGAAGTGCGCCGCGCCGGACACGCTCGCGCACCGCCTGGCCAGGTGCAGCGCGATCCGGGACGCGTGGCGCTGGACCCGGGCCACCCTCACCAGGCTGCTGGGCAGCACGGCCACGCCCAGGACTCTACTCCAGCCAGACTTCGCGCCGGACGATCCAGACCGGCACGCGGCGGCAGGGTGGGTCGCTGGGCACCACGTCCACCTGGTGGTCACCGCGGCGAGGACGGACGCCGCCTCCTTCGCGCGCCACATCATCAAGGCCAAGTCCCTGGCGTTAGCGCGCCACGCATGCCCGCCGGCGCTGCAGCGCGGGCTGGCGCAGTTCATCCGGTGAGGTGACGTCACGCGCCGAGCCGGCGCATCGTCTGCTGCTGAGCGCCGACACCGAGCACCGCGCGGAGCAGTGCGAGGAGTAGCGGCGCGGAGCGTCGTCTGCTGAGAGTGCCGCTGGGCGGCGCATGGAGTAGCGGCACAGCGAGGAGTCGCAAAAGTTATGTACTTTCTTTCTTTGGCCTTTTATTCTGTTATTTTTACTGTTTTTAAATCTTGTTACTAATCACTGAGGTCTTTAATGTCCACTTTGTTTCTATCATTCAGCTTCTATTTTGTATGTGTCAACTGGTTCTTAAGAAAAGCCCTTTTAAATGTTTTAAATTCTTGACGCTCACATGATGTTTTCTCTGTTTCAGGCTGGCGCAGGGCACGGGGGGCCGAACCCACTTCGGTGGCAATAAGCCCTCCGCCGCCGCCGCTGTCCTGGAGCAGAGGAGCACCATGTGACGTCCAGCTTCCAAGCTCTGAAGCCATTTTAGCCGTGGTTAAGCAATGTTAAAACAAGCCTCTAAAGTAACTGATGATTATTATTTATTTATTTAAATTGTTATTCATTTACTTGTTGAAAATGAAATATATTGATGTTTTCTAAAAAAAAAAAAAAAAAAAAAGTTGGTTAGAGCGTCGTGCTAATAACGCGAAGGTCGTGGGTTCGATCCCCCCATGGGCCATCGGCATCTCTTTTGCACGGCGTCATAAAGTATCGCGCACTCCAGAGCAAACAAAAGAGAGACTGCCTCCCTGGCGGGGAATCGAACACCGGTCTCCCGCGTGACAGGCGGGGATACTGACTACTATTGGCCCAGCCGCCGTCGGTGACGGACGTGTGGAGCACGGAGCTCCGCTGTGTTGTTTTGTTTATTTTTAATCCATCATCATCCACGCAATCCTTCAGTTTTAACTTTAACCCAGTTCCTATCTATTTTATTTCCTTACGAATTGTGTACATGTGGTGTGATTTCAAGATTTTATGGTGTGTATACCCACCGGATCAGTGCCAGTGTTTGTGATCAAGCCTCACTGTGATTCCCGTCTGTGATATTTTCGTGCTTTCTACACCGGAGCTACATCTTCAACCCTCTCCAGACTGGCAAGTGACTCTGACTTCAATATGTTCTGTGCTGGGCCGATAGACGATAGTTCGGTGGTTATGCTTCTGGGTTATGTTGCCCAGGGTTGCTAGCACAACATGTGCTCAGTGTTTTTACTCTTGTTCTCCTCTGCCACCCTGGCACCGCCCCGCGGACCCACAGGGACGGGGCCGCCGCAGAGGCTACACCCCAGCGCGCCCCCACACCGTGGCGGCCGCAGACGGGGTGTTAACGGCCACGCTAAACAGCGCCTGCCATCAACCACGGCAAGTAGAAACCATCCTGCCTGTACCTGTGACGTCTTCGAACCCGTGCTTTCCGTGGACCCTGTGCCGCAGCCTTACACCTGCTGCCACTCCGGAGAGACGCCGCGTCGCAGGTCCACGCCGCACCGCCTGCCAGGAGTAGCGCTGCCGTCCCGAGACTGCGCGGGGTAGCGCTGCCTCGCCAGCATCACCCGGAGTAGCCACACCGTGCCCAGGCCGCGCGGGGTAGCGCCGTCGTTCCCAGGCCGCGCGCAGTAGCGCCGCCATTGCTGATGCCGCGCAGGGTAGCGCCGCAACCTCCGGCGCAACGCGGGGTATCTTCGATTAGCCCAGGGCTAGAAGAGAAGCGCCGTGCCACCAGCGCCGCGCAGAATATGAACTTACAATGAACTTGTTACAATTTTATTTGCTTGGGTTTCCCTAACGCCCAGCCCAGTGACTTGTGCTGTTTCGTTATTTTACCACTTTTACTATTTGAATTTTGCTTAAACCCTTAGCATTGCTCTATTCACCAATCCATCACGTTGGTACTTTTCAATAATCTCAGCTCTTTGTAATTTGAATACTTTTGTAAAATAAATTGTTTATAAACCGAGGACATACATCTCGAGACCACCCGCCAAAGATGCCAAAGTGCTACAGTGTACTTTCCGCACTAGCGCACGGGACAAAAGGTGTGCCCCGGGTGAGGATCGAACTCACGGCCTCCAGATTATGAGACGGACGCGCTGCGTACTGCGCTACCGAGGCCGTACATCTCGCCTATGACGCAACTCCCGATCCTATGGATCTCCTCCTCCTCCTCCTCCTCCTCCTCATGGTGAGGGACAAAAGATAAACCAAGACGTGTGCATGTGCATGCACGGGTGCCACCTGACCCCGACGTGATTTGAACACGCAACCTTCTGATCTGGAGTCAGACGCGCTACCATTGCGCCACGGAGTCGTTGTGCCGGCGGGCGGTGCAGTATCAAGCGCTATCTAGAACCGCTCCCACGCCGACGGCGGTCCGACGGTCCAAAAGAAGTGATTCCGCCCGGGATCGAACCGGGGACCTTCTGCGTGTGAAGCAGACGTGATAACCGCTACACCACGGAATCTAGATGCGGCACTTCGTGCGGACAGTGTGACCCAAATTGACTGGCGCTGATTGCACACGACGTCGAGAAGGCACGACGCGACCGCGAGGAGATACAGCAAGGCACCTTCGATAGCTTCGATATTTTACGTTAGCAAGCGAAACAAGGAACCCCCGGTGTGGGTCCCACAAGCACGCCGGGCGGACTGCTTGCGAGCTCACGATGTTTGCCTCTGGTGGTCCAAGTTCTGGCCGAGGGCTATCAGTCGCTTCCAGGCTGGTTGCTGTGACTCGTCCATCAAGAGATCAGAGAAACGCTCAGGCTTTAAACTCTAGGCCTTCTTCTGCTCACGACTCAACTTCTCGATCTGTCGCAGCCCCACAGAAAGTGCCGGATCCTGAAGGCATCCGCACTAGTCGCAGAAGACTGGGGCTTGATCCATCGCCGCAGCAGCCCCTACCTGAGCCTTACAGCAGGCCTAAGAGTGCAAAACTGCTCATTGACCCATCTGAGTTGGCGGCCACACCACCCCAAGGAACATCGCCGAAGCCATTAAAAGCTGAAGATGTTAGCCCTGAGGACCAATTTGAGGATGCTATGGCTGCCGACACCGAGCTGGTCACTCCAAAGAAGATCCCAGATGTCAGGGTTGCTCCCCGCGATATCAGCCAGCCATCCTGCTCTTCATGGAGTGCACCGACTCCTTCTCCCATTGGCCCCGTGGTTCCAGGCAATGCTTCGCCGTCGCCAACCTGCTCACCCCATTCCAACCGACAGGCAACCCGTCACTGCTGCCTAAGTTTTGCTGCTGAGTGGGCGCTGATAAAGCAGTATGGTGGCCACATCAGTGCAGGGGTCATAAAAGGTGGCTTGTGATTATGTAAGTTCACCATGGATGTGGAGAGCCGTGCTGGGCTCGAAGCTCGACATCAGAGTGCAGTATGGGCCGCAGAGCTACTATTTAAGCCCGACTGCACATTTAGAGTGGGTCGGCGCCCCTCCCCCTCCTATGACCCCATTTTGATGTTGCCGTAGCCCTTTCTGCTCAAGAAAAGACCTTGGGTGGCTCCCCGTCACCCTTGATGTACAAGCTGCCACTCACCTACGAGCATGCGACTGTCTTGTGGCATCTGATGAAAGCTGATAAAGGTACTTTTCGTGCTGAATTTGACTCACTACACACAAAATGCGTGAAGTGGCTGCAGAACAACATGTTGCCAACCGACCATTTCCGCACCAAGTACGTGGTACCTGCTGATCATCCGAGCCACAAGTATTGGCAACACTTAACAAGTTGCCTGCACATGCCACATTGCCCCACTGTTGGTGGGCCTCCATGCCGCAATGGCAACCACTGGTGAGATCCACGCGATAGTCAACCTCAACCGTACCTCTGAGGATAAGGCTTCTGCCTTAGAATGATACGTCATGTCGCGATACCGCGGCCCGTGGGGCGTGGTGCTGCCCTCTTCAGAAAGCCGGCCGGACTCAGTGCTGTCCACACTGGGCCGCGCAGTTTGGAAATCTATGAGGCACTGCACGAATGCCTCTGTGATATAACCCCGGCTGCTTCTAAGGCTTCTCTAAGTCTCATTGAAAAAAGTGGGCCACGAGATCAGCAGGCCGACCGCCACTCTGTGTGTGTTTCAGGCCAATGAAAATTTATATAATGTGTCATCTAGTTTCATTCCTGCTCAAATTGTCTCTGCACCTATCGTGGAAGCTGTGCCTAATATGGAGCTAAGCACCGTCATAGCTGCCGCTGCATTGCGGAAATCCCTGGAACTAACATCGAATATGGGCACGCACGCTATGAATGCAGGTGCGTGGCGCTGTCCAAGCGCGGCAAGAGGACAACTACCAAGTCTAATGTGCTCAAACTCATGCGTGTCCACGCCAAAGCCTAAGAGTGCTTACGCTATGGTAAAGAGGGTTTTAAAGGGCCACATTGTTGACGTTGAATCCCAACGCGCCGAGTCTCGGCAGTGCCGCAAAGAAGCTATCAGAAATAAAGATTGACTCCATAAGGCGTTTTCATCGGACCCCTGAAGAGGGCCTTAAGAACGCAGGTCATCTCGCAAGCTGCAGCAAATCGGAAGATGCTAGAAGTGGTGTTCATGCAACATCAAGTGTGCAACATCCTTCCCACCCGCAACGGCAGAGGAGTCACTACTTTGCTCCGGCAACAAGCGGTAATGGTAAGTGCATTCGTCGGAGTAGAACTACGCACTCTTTCCAAGATATTCCTCATGCTGTCCGACTGGCCGCAGCCGATAGAATGTTGTCTGCTCAGCACATCCACCGGTTCATTGATTGGGGCGAAGAAGATGGAACCGACCCTGAAAGAGGAACAAAGTCTTTTGTCGGACGTGCTTGCCCGCGAGTTTGAAGACTAGGTCAAGTCCATTTTAATGCCCAACACAACCAAGAACCACGCCTCCTCCATTTTGGAACTCATCAAGTTGTGTGCTTCATAACGTGAGCTAAGGGGAGCACTTCCAGCCACTAATAGAACTGCTCTTAACAAGGCAAAAGACGAGTGGTTAAGAATCAAAACGAGGAGGCGAGAAAACGGCAAGGCGTGTACAGAGACGGAATGTTCTTCTCTCGCCCTTCTCTTGAGGCACCCGTTTCCTGGACGCCAGCTTATATATGCCAACATGTACGTTTTTCTAGAGATCTGGAAACAATCCTTAAAGTAGTCAGGAGGCTCATTCTCACAGCTTCAGATTAACACCATCGTTTGCGCAATGGCCTGTGTTTTAGCACTGCTGGGACAGAGAAAATGCGTAGCAGAAAATTTGAAACTTCCTGAGTTGTCAGCAACTGCGAGAAAACGCAGCAGATTCATCGTTTGCAGTGGAGCGGCACAAGAGCACTCCACATGGCTGTGAGCAGAGCGCGAGAATAAGACGCGGATGGCCAGCTTTCGCGGAAGATTCACACCAGCCGGCCGTCCGCTCTGCTAGACCATCCACTTTCCCCCCTCTCCGTTCTTCACGATGAGTTTCCGAATTGACGACAAATCGTGTCATTGGCTTTTAAGATCACCTGGTCTTCCAAAGTATTCCAAACCATGGGTTGATCTGCAAGCAGAGCCCGTTTCTAGGGTAGTATGGAGCCATCCCAGCAAATGGGTGGACCAAAACGCGCTACTCCAAGAATTTATGGCCAGACTATGGATTGGCATCAATGGAAATATCACCATAAGTGAGTCCGCTCTGAAAGGGCGGTATCCAATTTTTTTAACTGGGAGCATCCCCCTGGGGTTCCCCTTAAATTATGTCTATTTGAGGCACCTTGCACCGGTCTTATGCCGCGCTTTGCAGCTGTACCTCGCGCCGCCATTGCGTAGGTGTATCTACGATTCATTTGTTCCGAAAGACACCACCCTGCGCCTTGCTCGTTAAATTACGGCGGGAATCAACCTTTACACAAGGCAGTGAACTCGGCATGGCCTTCTTTTCTTTCTTCTCGGCTGGGTTCGCCCTTTGGAGTTTTACACGTGAAGCGAAAGGATGAGTGAGGTTCATTCATTTTTAACTGCCTATTTTCTTACCCTGACGTGGATTTAAATAGATCGTCCGTGGAGGTCATTGTCATTTCTTCAGACGTGGAAAGCGATACAAGTTCCAGTCCGTCGTCTTCGAGCAGTGATGTGTCCCACGAGCAAACGATCGTCAAAGAGGTTGGGTTGGTCACGCATAGAGATTGATCTTGTTTAGTCTGAAAGCGCAAGTTCGGCGATGAGTGACAAACGTTTTTCGTCCTAGGAAGTAACCGATGATGAGTACGTCCAGAAGAACAGCGGCCCTAAGCACGACAACTAGGATAACCAGGTTAGTTGATTAAGTTCGAGGTTAGGATCGTCTGCATTAAAACGGCACGAGTTACCGTTATTCTATTTTTCCTAGGTCTATTTGTGCGCACTATGTGATCATGTAGCATGCCGAAGGTTCCGGTTCGAGACGCACGGTACCACTATGCATAAAATCGCGCATGTCAGATGAGTAGCTCAGTATCTCAGTAATTTTTTAAGCCGACCCTTCATTTATTTAATACTTTAATTGAGGCGGCTATATGCCAAGCGTATGATGATTGTCGTCCACCAACCGGCGTTGCGGAAGACTGGAACTAACATCGAATATGGGCACGCACGCTATGAATGCAGGTGCGTAGCGCTGTTTAAGCGCGGCAAGAGGACACATCACCAAGTCTAATGTGCTCAAACTCATAGGTGTCCACGGCCAAGCCTAAGAGTGCTTACGCTATGGTACAGAGGGTTTTAAAGGGCCACATTGTCGACGTTGAATCCCACGCGCCGAGTCTCGGCAGTGCCCGCAAAGAAGCTATCAGAAATAAAGATTGACTCCATAAGGCGGTTTTCATCGGACCCCTCAAGAGGGCCTTAAGAACGCAGGTCATCTCGCAAGCTGCAGCAAATCGGAAGATGCTAGAAGTGGTGTTAATGCAACATCAAGTTTGCAACAATCCTTTCCACCCGCACGGCAGGGGAGTCACTACTTTTGCTCCGGCAACAAGCGGTAATGGTAAGTGCATTCGTCGGAGTAGAACTACGCACTCTTTCCAAGATATTCCTCAAGCTGTCCGACGGGCCGCAGGCCGATAGAATGTTGTCTGCTCAGCACATCCACCGGTTCGTTGAAAGGGGCAAGAAGATGGAACCGACCCTGAAAGAGGAACAAAGTCTTTTGTCGGACGTGCTTGCCCGCGAGTTTGAAGACTAGGTCAAGTCCATTTTAATGCGCAACACAACCAAGAACCACGCCTCCTCCATTCTGGAACTCATCAAGTTGTGTGCTTCATAACGGGGGCTAAAGGGAGCCTTTCCAGCCACTATAGTAGAACTGCTCTTAACAAGGCAAGAGACGAGTGGTTAAGAATCAAACGAGGAGGCGAGAAAACGGCAAGGCGTGTACAGGGGACGGAATGTTTCTACTCTCGCCCTTTCTTGGCCAGCTTATAGGGTCTCGTCGCTCCCGATTAGCCTTACACAAAAGCGCTGATTTTTTTTTTGTCTGCAGCTCGTCCTATTATGGCGAAATGCGGAAGGCGATGGCGACCCTTCACCCCACAGTGTTTGACGAGCTGGCGGCGGCTAAGGTCCCTGTGACCGTCAACGGGGGTAACTTGGGACACTTTTTTCACGTGTTTATAACCGAGGGGGTATTCACTCGAAGTATTCATTGTACACGCAGGGATATTCATATTCATATTCAAAATATTCTGAAATATTCATGCATATTGAGGTATTCAAACGATATTCACGATATTCACTCATTTTCGGAATATCATGAAGTATTCACATGTATTCATTAGTATTCAGAATATGATAGCATAGATTTTTTGTAAGACGCCGTCGACACGTGGCTTTTGCACCTGCATCTCTACACGGAGAAGCATGGAGGGCAGCTGAGCAGAGTTGAACATGTTCAGCCTGCAGGCTGCCGCGGGCTGCCGTGTGCGGGGAAAGAGAGGAGAAGACCCACCGCCAACACGCGGCGTAGATGCGATTTGTGTTCCGGTCTTCTCAAAGATAGTCCGAAAGACATAAAACTGAATTATAATTTTATTCAGGTACTTTCCGTGATGACCTATTTTTATTATGAAAAATGAAAAGTAGTTTCCTTTCGCTATTTTTATTTTAAGGTTGATAGTGACGGTGTAGGCCAGTTGAGTGGGGGCATGGCGTTGTTGTTGTTGTTGCTGTGAGGGGAGTGCGTTGCTGTTGCAGCTTGCCCGTAGTTTGTAAGCGGACGGAGAAGAATTTGTTGAAATGAGCGGCCAAGGTGCCGAAACACCTCCAAACACGGCGGCAACGTCGACCGAGACTGCGCTTGACCCAAAAGAAAAGGTTAGTTTATTGTCATGTACTTGACTTCGCTGTTTCACAAATTAAACATTTTTTCGCATCTGTTTTTGAAAAGTTCTTTTTCCGATTCTTTCGTACTAACGTTGGATGAGTGTCACCTAATGGTTGGAAACGCAGTAATGTTGCGCATGAATGATGCGTATAAGTTTACAATTAATAGACCGAAAATCGTTGGCAATGAAATGCAATTTGGACGTCCGCACTCTTAGCATGCTTCCTCTGTGAGCAACATGTACTGAATTGTCAACTGAAAATAAAATCTACGGTTAAAACCCCATTTTATCCACGAAAAAACTCTCACTGAGCACTGCAACAACGAGTTATTAAGTGTTTAATAACAAATTTGATGATATTCATGAGGTATTTATTTGATATTCATGAAGTATTCATTTCATTTTCATAATATTCACACATATTCACCAGTTTTACCCGATATTCATGAGTATTCAGACCAATATGTGTATTCACGAATATTCATGATATTCACAAATATTCACGCATATTCATTTTCTCTGTACACGAAAATAGCGAGTGATTACCCCCCTCGTTTATAACGCTAAAGGAAAAATTTACGACAGAGGCCCTTGGGTCCTAACTAATGTTCAAGCTTGACCCTTTCCTCATTATTTCATGCTTGTCTGGTCTATTTGCCTTGAGTATGTCGTTTACCAATCTGCTCCGAAATAGTGTCCCAAGTTACCCCATGACCGGCGGTAACTTGGGACAGTAGGGGAGAAACTTCATCCCCATGTATCTTTTGAGATTATTTAATCAAAAAAACTTGTGTTGACAATGTCTCGACCAAGAATCCAGGCCTTGAGGTCGTTATGGGATGAAGATTTGGACTACAAATGGGACTCTCTTTTCTTCCGCTATATCCTAGGCATTTTCTAGGTATTTGTTGAAAAGTGAAAAACATGGCTTAGCGGAAGCAAAAACTGTAAAGCAAGGCATATCTTTACATCACCAGCGTAACAATTTCAAGGTCACGGTTATGTCATTAACCGGGACAGGCGATTCCTAGGAGGCCAAGAGTGCAGGGAACATGATGGAATGACGGTCCCAAGTTACCCCGTGCCATTTACGATATTTTATAAATTAAAGTCTGGGCCCAAGATGGCAAAGACTGAAGTAAGCACCATTTCGCGTCCTTCTTTATCAATATATGATTTAACAACCCAGAGATACTATTCGGCCATATCTGCATTTCACTCCTCGTACTAGGGTCAACTTTGCAGTGTTTGACATAAATTGTCAAAAACCTTATTTCCCTTGTTTTGCCGATTTCTGCATAATTACTGTGATGACACGCATCTTCTCTTCCTTTCTGCGCGCGCCTTGATGCCTCTTAAACAAAGCCCCGTTACGGGTTTGACGCTACGAGTCCCCGCCGTGAGATGGCAGCACCAACAAGGCCGATTGGGAAGACTGTCCCAAGTTACCCCTGGTGTCCCAAGTTACCCCCGTTGACGGTACGTTTTTCTAGAGATCTGGAAACAATCCTTAATGCAGTCAGGAGGGGCTCATTCTCACAGCTTCAGATTAACACCATCGTTTGCGCAATGGCCTGTGTTTTTGGCACTGCTGGGACAAAGAAAATGCGTAGCAGAAAATTTGAAACTTCCTGGGTTGGCAGCAACTGCGAGTAAATGCGGGCAGATTCATCGTTGCAGTGGAGCGGCACAAGAGCACTCTTACTTCTGGCCCGGCAAAAGAAGCACTCCTGCTGGAATACGGCAGCGCCCGGTCGTGAAATCTCCGAGGACTTTGTCGTCAGGACGCCTGATGGCAAATTGATTCCAAGACCATTCGGGCCTCTCACGGAGTTCGTCAGGGCAAGATGCTCTTTTACGGACAGTCTTAGATTCAACTCTTTTCGGCAAAACCATTGAATCCTGACACCTGCAATAAATACGCCGTGGGGTCCGTCACAAGTAGCCAGTCTGACAAAATCCATAACTATCTGGCTCATGGCAAAAGAGTGACTGAATTGCACTACGAATACCGGTCTAACGAGATTGTCGCAGAAGGCGCTGTGCAGGTGAAGGGCGTCCTGTTCCAAGTGGGCGCTGTTCCAGGGCATCGAGAAGAGGGCATTCCCAGAACTCCCTGCCTCGGAATGCCTCAGGTGAGTGTGTGGCGTGCTCATCACACGCTTCACCTATTCGCGTCTTAATCACGCTTGTTACAACTGTTTTCTTATGCACACCTTTGTTCCAGGTGATTTTCCAGATCTAGACGTGCTCCAAAATGGAGTGGAGCAAAATTGGACCTTCTCGGATGTAACCGTGCAGCGCATACCTCAAGAAAACCTACGGCCGCCTGCAAGACTACTGGGGGGAGCTACATAAAGACGCTATCGTCAAGTATCTACGAGATTGTGCCGTCTCTGAAGATGTAGTTACCAGGCAAACAGTAAATGCTCTAATCAGGTCAAAAACTAAAGCCGATCTGGCTTAGAGATACTGCCGATCTTGATTGTTTAGTGCTTCAATAAACACGGTAAAAGTGTCGCCTTGAAATCCAAGGGGATGCCTGGTTTTATTTTCCAAGGGGCGTCCAGAAAACGGGTGCCTCAAGAAAGGGCGAGAGTAGAACATTCTGTCTCTGTACACGCCTTGCCGTTTTCTCGCCTCCTCGTTTGATTCTTAACCACTCGTCTCTTGCCTTGTTAGAGAGCAGTTCTACTAGTGGGCCTGGAAGTGCTCCGCCCCTTAGCCTCACGGTTATGAAAGCACACATCTAGAGCTTGATGAGTTCCCAAAAATGGATGTGTGCGTGGTTCTTGGTTGTGTTGGGGCATGTCTGCGTGCGTGCGTTTCTTTGTGTTTTCTCGGCACTACTTCTACCTGAACGGACTCGGCCGATCTGGCTGAGATTTTGCAGGGTATTATTAGGTATGTCCCATTGGCTCGCCCGAAATGGCAGCTTCCTATCGCAATCCATTCAGTCCCATATACCAACGAAAAATACACATTTTAAAAACCGGCAATAAGAGCGAGTGTTTTATTTTTTTTTGGTGACTTTTTTCCCATGTTAGAAAAACATTTTTAAACATAGTTTAGCATGGTTTAGAAGGTGCTGGATGACGAAAAATGAAATCCATTATGGAGCCCTGGCCCTTGAAACCCCAAAGTGTCAACCGACGTAGGGGCTACCCTCGACTAGAAAATTTCTAATATAATTATACTTCGAAGACCGTTCATCACGTACACTGGTAATTCATAAGGTGAGACATTCGGACTAATTTTTTGGGCAATACAAAAAAAGTATGACCGATAATGAAGCGTCATACACCAAATGATATGACCGAAAGAAAGGTCATACACGAATGTATGACCGAAAATCGGTCATTCACAAATGTATGACCGAAGGGAGAATGGTCAGACATTAACGAGGGTGCGCCCTCCTTGGGGATATATCAACCTTCCATCGGTGTTACAAAAAAGGATCACCCTTTTGCGGTCATACAATTGTGCATGACCTTCAAAACGGTCATACATTAGTGTATGACCTTCTACAACGGTCATTACATTGGTGTATGACCTTTTCTTCGGTCCATACATTTGTTATATGACCCTTTTTTCGGTCTAACATTTTAGTATCACCCCTTTAAGGGTGTCAGAAATCTTGCCTTTCTATTTTCAGTGTATTGCACTACCTACTTTGCCTCCACTGAAACCTTATTAAAACAGCTTGCCGACGGGGCATAGCAGGAAAGCGCAGCAGGCCAAGGTAGGTGTAACCGCAGGCGTGGAAAGGGGTACTTCGGGGAAGGACTCAAACCGGAAAGCCAGCACGCCAACGGGGGAGAATAAAAATGAGCGTCGCGCTGCCGTTTGCTTGGGAGTGGTGGGGGGCCAAAATGGGCGGAGTAGGGGTCGAGGCGGGCGCGCGCACGATAAAGGTCATGTGGAAGATAGAGTCAGCGGCAACCGAGATGCATGCTGGGAGACCGGACCACTAATCGGACCCCTAATCCATCGCCGGCTTGCAGCGGAGGACCGCCTACCAGCTTCTTGGCTTGTTCCGGTCTCCCTGCTTCTCGGTTTTGCGCTGTCGACATATCTTCCATATGAACTCACGCTCGATGACCCCACTAAGCCAAAATATAGCCCCCACACACTGCCTTGCACCGGCCGGCCCAAGGATCGTTTTTTCCTCCTGTTGTAGAGCCGGTTTCCTGTTTGAATCTGCTCCGAAGTTACCCTATTGTCGAAACTGGAGCAGCATCGCGAGAAGCCTGTTACGAAAAGGACTCGGTCTGGCGTAAACCTACCATGCTATTGAGGTTGTTGCGTTTCTCGATCAAGTTTGATGCTCATTGTTTACTAATGTTGGTAAACCCTGATTATTTTTTTTTAATTTTTTTTTTTTTTTTTTTTTTTTTTTTTTGGGCCATGATTGTTTCTGTGCCCCTTACGGCCCCCTGTCGTATTAACTAGTTTTAGGAGGATAAATAATCTTGTGTCCCTAACCTCTAAGGCCCATGCAATGGTGGACTGGCACAGGCCTTCCATCTTAACAGCAGTTTGTCACTCGTTGCTAGTAACAATTAGTTGATGCCAATTCGTTCTACCTGTTCGAGCTGTATAGTTTGCTTAGCTTGCTGGTGGTGCACTGGTTTCTTAGTGTATCTTGCCTTGCACGTGTTTCTAAAATGCTCCGGTAGATTACAGGTGTCGCTATGAGGCATTTAATACGTTTCTCCGGACTCATCCTGATTCTATTTGCAGGGTGGTTTAATGTTGATGCTTGTGTGAGGTTTAAGCAAATTATGCTGGTAACGTGTCGTCAAAGTTTCATGAGGACCTTTGTCTTGTAGGTTAACCGAAGGAGATCCAACAAAGTGGTGGTGAAGCCGCTGTATCGAGCAGTTTTTATGTTGATGTCCTGAAACTTCATTCTACGTCGAGACAACAATTTGCAGAAGGAGGAGATCAAGACACGGCTTGCTGAAGGAGGGGGTTCAAGACAAGAGCTTGCAGACGGAGGGGGATCAAGAAAACAGCTTGCAGGAGATAATGGAACAATCCATAGCAAATGTGCTTCGTTGTGTGTGTGTGAGGCTGTTGCCGTAGTTGTCAATGTGGTCTGCATGTTTGGCTTTGGTGGTTACTACTCGCCAACCTGTTAGCTATTGTTTTTGTTTTTTTGGAGTTGGGTTGCCTTTTCCTTTGTGGTGGCGGTCTTTAATTGGATGAGCTATAAGCGAAGCCAGGTACTTCAGTTTAGTTTTAAAGTTTTGCCTGGCTGTGTGCGTGTGTGTCCGCACTACTCCTCCTTAACGGCTCTGCCGATCTGGGTGAGATTTTGCAGGGTTATTGGCTGAGCGATTAGCGAAGCCAGTTACTTCAGTGGGGTTGAAAAGTTTTGTCTGTCCGTCCTACTCCTCCCAAACGGCTCGGCCGATCGGGATGAGATTTTGCAGGGTTGTTAGGTATATCCTTGGCTCTCCACACGCCGAAATTCAGCTCTTTATCTCAAATAATTCAGTCGTACCAACGAAAAAACACTTGAACACCGGCAGAAAAAGTGCAACTTTAAAGTGACTTTATATTTTAGAGACATTTTACATAGTTTCGTATGTTTTTGAAGCTGCTGATGACGATTTAGACCCGATATCAATTTAGACCCCTGACCAGAGTGTTGACTGCGAATTGGCTACCTCGGCCCGAATTTACAAACATAATCAACTTCGACCCTTCATCTTGAAAAGGTGAGCCACCGACTAAAAAAATTTATTGCAGATTTCGATAGGTCTCGGCAAGGCCTTACCAAAGAGGGGTCGGAAGGGGGGGTCTGTGTGCCCGCCTTCATGTATTGTGAAAATTGGTGCAGCGGCCATGTTTTGCACATTAACTTTGGCACAGTGGGACCACAAGAGCGGGCCTCAGTCCTGCACTCTAAATGTATTTTATAATTTTGTACAAAGCTTTGCACAAAGTTGTGCATACGTCCGTTTCGCACAAAATTTGTGCAAAAATTCACAAGAATTTCAGCGCTTCTGCCCACAACGTAGTGCAAAAGTTATGTATGCGCAACTTGTACAAATCAATTTAGTGTGTGATGTTACATCAATAAGTTTGCGCTTGCGCTTTACCTCGACGGGGTGTGAGGTGCGAAGACCGAAGGTCCGAGAGACGGCCTCCGATTGGGCCAAGCCAGGTCTGGTGCGAGGGCCGAAGAAGGCCCGAGAAGAATCCGCCAGCAGGCCAAGCTGATATCGGCCCCTGTCGAACTGAATTGCCGCCGCAGCGAAGCGGAGCTGCCTCCTCGGTTTGACGGAAGGGTGCGCCCTAGCTTGTGTACTTCGACCGTTCATCACGTAGTGCACTACTCATTGCCTCAATGAACCGTTGAAACAGCTTGCCGAAGCCAAGCAGGAAGCGCTGCAGGCCATGGTAGGTGTAACGCCAGGCGTGGATTGTCGAAACTGGCGCAGCATCGCGAAGCCTGTTACGACAAGACACGGTCTGGCGTAAACCTACCTTGTTAAGTATGTCTTTGGCTAGCCACACGCCGAAATGCAGCTTTCTATCGCAATCCATTCAGTCGTACCAACGAAATACACTTCAATAACGGCAGAAAAAGTGCAACTTTTTTGTGACTTTTCATTTAAGGGACATTTTTACATGGATTCGCATGGTTTTGAAGGTGCTGACGACGAACATGAAATCCATCATGACCCCTGACCAAAGTGTCAACCCCGTGGGGGCTACCTCGACTAGAATATTTTAATTGGCTGAGCGAGTAGCGAAGCCAGTTACTCCAATGGGGTTAAAATGTTTTGTCTGTTTGTCTGTCTGTTTGTGTGTCCGCACTACTCCTCCCAAACGGCTCGGCCGATCGGGACGACATTTAGCAGGGTTGTTAGTAGTATATCCTTGGCTCACCACACGCTAAAATTCTGCGCTCTATCTCAAATTATTTAGTCGTACCAACGAAACGAAAAAAAAAACGGCAGAAAAAGTGCAATTTTTTAGTGACTTTATACTTAAGAGACATTTTAACATGGTTTCGTATTTTTTGAAGGTGCTGATGACGAAAATGAAATCAATTCCGACCCCTGACTAAAGTTTTAACTGTGAATTGGCTACCTCGTCCCGAATTTACTAACATTATCAACTTCGACCCTTCATCTTGAAAAAAAGGGGGTCAACCGACTAAAAATTTTATTGCAGATTTCGGTAGGTCTCGGCAAGACCTTTTTAAAGAGGCCAGAAGGGGGGTCTTGGAGCCCGACTTCATCAGTTGGCCGAATCAGGATCCTGAAAACAGGGGGTCGACAGACTACAAAATTCTATTGCAGATTTCGGTAGGTCTCGGCAGGTCCTTTTCAAAGAAAGGGCGGAGGGTATGTGAGTCCGCCTTCATGTATTGTGTGTATGGTGCAACGGCCATGTTTTGCACATTAACTTTGGCACAGTGGGACCACAAGAGCGGGCCTCAGTCCTGATGTTACATTAATAAGTTTGCGCTTTACCTCCATGGGATATGAGGTGCGAGGACCGAAGGCCCGAGAGACGGCCTCCGATTGGGCGAAGCCAGGTCTGGTGCGAGGGCCGAGGAAGGCCTGAGAAGAATCCGCCGGCAGGCCAAGCTGGTATCGGCCCCTGTCGAACTGAATTGCCGGCGCAGCGAAGCGGAGCTGCCTACTTGGTTTGACGGAAGGGAACCGTTGAAACAGCCTGCCGAAGGCAAGCAGGAAGCGCCACGGGCCAAGGTAGGTGTAACGCCAGGCGTGGATTGTCGAAACTGGCGCAGCATCGCGAAGCCTGTTACGACAAGACACGGTCTGGCGTAAACCTACCTTGTGTCATTTAATGGGCTTACACACCGGTCACTTTTGGGGCTCGCTTAGACTCTAAGCAAGTGTGTGGCGGCCCTGGATGATTCTTTGCAGTGTAGGCGTGACTGTGTCGCCGTCGTCCAGGGTCGCCCCCTCGGTTTTGAGGTTGTAAATATGTTTATAGTTCATTAGTTTTAGTCCTTAGTTTGAGCGCCGAACTGCCGGCCGATTCTTGGAGCTATCAAGTAGCGCGCCGGCCGGCCGTTCGGAAACAACACGCCCTTGTTCTGGCCGCTGCACGTGCAGGGCCTCTGCGACCCGAGGCCCCCGTCGAGCCCGTGCAGCCCCAGGACAGGGGCACACTCGACGACCGCCCTCCAGCGTGAGCACACGCACCGCTCCGCTGTCGACCGCGCCGCGCCTGCGACACACGCGTCAACCGCGCCGCGACAACCGCGCTCTCGACCTGTATGTTATTGGACTTGTATATATTGAATAAACCCTGTACATAAATCGTTCTCGTCACTTCTCGGCTACCCGGCTACGTAGGAGCCAAACACCTACAAGTGTTATGGTGGAATGTGTTTTAGATGTCATTGTGATGCCTGGTCTTAGGTTTACTACGAGCCTAATTTTTCGTTCCTCGCCTACTTAGTAGTGACTGCTTGTTTTGGCCACAGCTGTATGCTTCTTTATCTGAGCAGTCTTGAGGGTGGGGGGGGGGGGGGGGGGGGGTGGGTGAGAGCTGTTGTAGTCTCAGCTTTAGCCCCATTATTTATTAAAGAATAAAATCAAATTTCTCAAATTGCCACATGGTTTGCAGTTTTGCAGTGCTGTTTTAGTCTTATTGTAATCTCGTGACAGTTTGCGTTCACTTGATTGCCGAGCTCAAAGGCTTTGACTGTTGAAAAAATGTGTGACGATTCCGCTTTAAATCTGTGGTATTCATTTCTGCAGTCACATAAGTTTTCCTCTCTTAGTTCACATCAATTGAAAATTCACCGGATTTATGCATGACCTAGATTTTCCCGGGTGGGGGTACTGCTGAGCCAACTGCCTTAATTTTAGCTGCTTGAAGGCAATTGCGTCAAGAAGGTGCTTCCATCAATGGCATGGTGTTTTTTCTTGTGACATTTGAAATTTCATGTGCTTCTTCAGTATACTCCTGCTCCTGTATTTGATGGTTTTGGTCTTTATTTCTCGTGTCACTCACTGTAAAAAGTATTTTGTGATTTTATGAAGAACTTCTTGTGAAAAATGATGCCAATGATCTTCGTGAATTTCCAAGAAGAAAACCAAAGGTTCTTCGTGATTTTTCCGGGTAACAATTTTTAATCTGAAGTAGTGGGAAGTGATTCCTTCTCACATTAGTATCACTTTAAAGTGCCTTTTTTTACTGCCCCCATAGACCAAAGAATCTTCGTTTTTTCCTGAGAAATCACGAAGACAATTGGCAACATTTTTCACAAGAGATTCTTCGTAAAATCCGAAGATTTTTTCTAACAGTGCTATAAATCTATCAATGCCCTGCTTCACTGTTAATATCACTCCTTTGTATTAGTTTAGAACTTCTCTCTTGTCACTGTCTACTTCTGTTTGCCCGTTTCTTGAATTTTCTAGCTGTTTTGTCTCTCGTGGCGATAGGACAATGGAGTTTCGCCTCTGTTAAAGATACCCATCTCATTCCCACTCAAGCATTGCATCAGGTTTTCAATTTGTTTGGCTTGCGGGTGGACTTAAGTTTTTTCTCACTCTTAATATTCAGATCGTTAGTGTGAATTTGCTGCTTTTTCCTGGCTTATATTTTACCTGTTGTAATAGCTCTGGGCCTGAAAGGACTGCGTAGGATAGTTTCAATTTGGCCTTGTATGTGTGGAGGAGACAGTAGTTTTGATTCTGCAAGAATGATGGCGGTAGAGTTTTCTCTTATGTTTCTGCTATTCTTCCTGTTTCATCATGATTGTGTGGCTTTGTGTTGG